>CM053625.1:7146660-7194223 GCA_028646595.1 Phalanger gymnotis
TTTATCGAATTTTCTCTCTTGACCCTGTCTCTTTTCAAAAGTGTTTGTTTTTGATTATCTTCATTAGGGATGATTTTTTTAATGATGTTTAATGTTATTATGTCACTTAGCCCTTAGGATATCGTTGTCGAAAATTAATATGAATCTCCTGTCTCTATCTGGTGAAATTTGTTCTGAATTTTTTTACTATATAGTACTAGTGTATAAGTAAAATGACAATTTTGGTCTATTTCATGCACATTCAGCGTTTGCCTTCTATCACCGCCTACACCAAAATATTTCCAGAAAATGAAGCATTAGTATTTCTTATTTATTTTATTTATCTTGATTTTTTTCTGGTACTGGAACATCAAAAAGACCCACTTTTCCTATTTTTCCTCTGTGTCAAGCTTATTATCACAACACTTTGGAATTACATCATCCTAGCATTTCTGAGATTCATAGGATTTGTTTCATCACAATGGTGCTAATTCAGTCAAATGTAATGCCAGCTCAATCAGCCCAATGTTTTAACATTCTTGTCAAGCCTTTAGATCCAAAGTCATATCAAAGCATAGCAAGTTATAGCTAGTTCTCACTATATATAACCTTGGCTAGTATTCTCTCACTTTAACTTGCCTTTCCCCCTACCATCTCACAAAATCAATTATAGTTTAGACTTTCAGAGTACTATTAGTAGTAGGTAGTAGTAGTAGTAGTAGTAGCCATAGTGGTTGTAGTAGTAGTAGTAGTAGAAGGAGTAATATCAGCAGTATGAGAAAGAGGTTAATTACTGTATTTCCCCATGTATAAAACACACCTTAATTTTGGGGCCAAAAATTTGAAAAAAATGTGTTACATAAAGTTATTGAACTCAAGTTTTATTCATCTGCTCATAGCTTTCAGGCATCTTTTGGGCAAATCTGGAGCATGTACACATGTTTAGTCCATTCCATTTCATGAACCCAAAACTCCAATTGTGTCCTCCTTTGAAAGCAGTAACTTCTTTTTCATCAGCCATTCTCGCCTCATGCTGAACCATCTTTGTGGACACAGGAATTCCAATTGCCCTTTGCTCTTCAATCCATATCTTCAATTCCCTCTCTAAATCTGGCCATTTTGCTGATTTGTCTCTCATGGCCTTCTTTTGCCGTGGCATTTTTAGTAGAGTTTCTTCTTCCCATAGCCAGTTTCAGAAATATTTTCTCAGTCGCAGGAGGACAAAACTTCCACTTACATTCGGCAGACTGTATCACTTTTAACTTGAATTCAGCACTGTACGAAAATCTTTTCTGAGCCATTTCTGGGCAGAACGTGGCAAAATATAACCTAATATACCAGTAACAAATGCGAAACAAAGAGCACAAAGATGACAAGCATGGAAAAGTGGGAAATGCAAGTAAAAAAAAAACTACAATAACAAGCACAAAAACAAGCACAAAAAAGTGGGAAATGCAAATAAAAAAATCTACAACCACTGTATAAGACACATCTAGTTTTTAGACCCTAAATTTTTCAAAAGAGGGTGCATTTTATACATGGGGAAATATGGTATATAAATAATATTTTAGCTCCACTTTTGTGGCTTTTTAAAAGTCTTCGAATCAGTCAAATATGAGCACAAGTCTTGACTCTAGCCACTTGGCTTTGTGATCTTAGCTAACTGACTTTATTTCTGTTGGCTTCAGTTGTGTTTTCTGTAAAGAAATTAGATTAGATGACCACTGTAGTCCTTTCAAACTATAAAATTCCATTTTTGTGATTCTAAGGCTCCTTTCAGAGCTGATATATGTTATTTTCTATTAGCCTAAGGTCTTTCCTAGTTCTATGATTGTATGATTCTCAAGAATCTCCCATGGGGTAGAGAAGATGTGTATTTGTGTGTGCATGTGTGTGTGTGTGTGTGTGTGTGTGTGTGTGTGTGTGTGTGTGTGTGTGAAGAATTGTAATATTCATTAGCATCAACTTGATCATGGAAATTTAAATTAGAATCCAGAGTCGGATTTTACATTTCATGCCAGAGGAAGAATAAAGTGGTCCCCTCAAAGACTTTGTTCTGCCTTTAATGGGTGTTTAACCTCAGTGTATTTGAACTTGCTCTATCTGATAGGTAGTCAGTTTTCACTAGCATCTCACTCTCTTTCCCTCTTACCCATTCTGAAAATCTGTAGCTGTGTCATCAGCTCCTTCTTAATTATACCATATTCTTTACATCTGTCCTGCTAAATAACTCTAATTGAAATAGCACCGGCGTGAATTTTTGTAATGTTCCCCCCAAGACATCCCGAAAGTGACTCACACGAGACAACAGACTGAAGTCACAGCTGGAAGCACGTCAAGGATCATTTCCATTTTTACATGATTAATTTGAATTTAATATCTTAAATCAAAACCTGATTAATTTAAATAAAATTTTGATGGTGCCCTGCTTCTAATATACATTGCAGTAATTAGATTCAGCTTAATGCGATTTTTTTTACATAATTAAAAAATAGAGGAAATCAAGTGTAACAATGCAATGTTGATACAAATCTATCTAAACATATATAAGGAATTGATGCTTAGACCATTACTCAGGTGCTAGAAGGTTTAAGAAGGAGAAAGGATGTTAGAGGTTAGGAGACAAATGTGTGTGTAGTAACAATCTCCTACTGTGTTTCTAAAACATAGTGACACACTTTTCCAATGACTACAATAATAATAATTAATGTTGCTTTTTAGTGTTTTAAAATTTATAATGTCTTCCTCAAAACAGCCATCTAAGGTAGGAAGTTCAAGTAACTGAGGCAATGTGGCCAGCATGGTATTTCCCAGAGATAGGAAAAATCTATCCTTAAACACTGCCGCTGATGCTTACTAGCTGTGTGAATCACAGTACATTTCTGAGTCTCAATTTCCTCATCTGTTAAATGGGGTTAATGATAGCTATAGCACTAACCTACGAATAAAGCGCTATATAAACTTCAGAGAATTCCGCAAATATCCTTTATTACTAATCAATATTCTCCCCCGTTTTATGCAGATAAGGAATCTGGGGCTCAGAGGGATAAAAGAACACAGGGAAGACCGCACAGGAAATTTTGGAGACAGGCCTTGAACCCAGGTCTTGCATTTCCTAGTTTAAAGCTCTTGTCACGTCATCACCAAGTTCTTATTTCTTTCAGTAGAAAATTACCATAACATATTAGTAATATACCGAACGTACTGACAGCAGCACGACACCTGGTGTGACGCTCCCAGACATATACAAAACTGCAAATCCTGGCTGCCCATTAAATAATAAGAGCTTGTGTTTGACAGCATTTATAAAGAGCCCTGTATTCGTGGCCCTTATTCGGGCCTCACCGTCACACTGTGGTGTAAAATGGGTCACTGTTGGTATCTCTTCCTTGTAGAAGCAGAAGATGAGACTTAGGGAGGCTGTCACTTTTCCCTGATCATTCAACCAGTAACCGGGTGATCTGTTATTCAAACTTAAGTCTCTTGAGTGTTGGGACCTATAAGCTATAACCATCTCTTGCCAGTTCTATTCACTCAACCATACTGTCTACACCTATTTCATTACTGAAATTAAGAGGTTTAAACACTTCATTCCTGAATTCTTTCCCAACACCTTTTCCTCTGAGTTTATGAAGAACTGGGTTTGGAAGAGTCAGAGCTGCTTTGAGGATTATTACCAATGTCTTCTAAATAACACTGCTAGCTTTATAAATAGGAAGGCATCTCCCTACTAGATGACAATAAGTTGAACATGCGTGACTAGGCTAGAAGGAAACTCGTAACAAGAGGACTCAGAGTGAGAAGAGAATTTAGGAATCATATAATCCAATCCCCTCCATTTACAGATAAGAAAACTGAGGCCCAGATATATCAAGTCATTTGTTTAGGTCTTACAGTGAGTTTAGTGACAGAACCAGAACTCCTGACAACTTGGCTAAAATAGGTACATTTCAAAGTGGGGAAAATTAGCATTAATTACTACAAATAAATTGTGTAGAGTGAGGAAGGACTTGAAATTTGAAAAATGAGAAAATAAACACCATTCAATCACTTAAGAAATGTGGGTTGAGCACCTACTGTGTACAAAATATTCTGGGGCATACAAAGAGGCAAAAATGATGGACTCTGCTCCCCAGAACGTTTCAGTCATAGCATCTGAAATAGAGGAGATCTTGGGGATCATCTAGCCCAATACATGCCTGACTAAGAACCTAAGTGACCAAAGGAAGTGTGACATTCAGTTGAAATCTCCAGTGATGAAGAATGAACTGTCTTCTAAAACAGTGCTTCTCAAAGTTTGGACACCTGGCAGTTCTCAAGACTACATATCATATACTTCAACCAAAACAACATATCTCAACAGACTGAACACAGGATCAGATAAGAGAATTCAGCAGTCAAACTACATATTAAAGTGATTTGCAAATATATGTATATATATATATATATATAAACAACATCATTCTTCTCATTAAGAATTTTTGTTTTAGAAAATAGTAGTTTTTCATAAAATATATTAGGTTAACATCTGATAGGTTTATTATTCTTTTCTTTAAGGGAATTAATACATAAATATTTTAAAGTATAATCTATAATTTCTAATATGAAATTGTGAGGATAAAATGAAATATTTGTAAAATACTTCACACAGTTCTTGGCACATAGCAGGTGCTATGTAAGTAATAATAATTTAGTAATTATTATTAAATATTATAACATTGTGTTATAATGATAATTGTTATTATATAACCCACATTAACAAAATATCGTTGATGTCCTCAATAATTTTTAAGAATGTTAAAGTGTTAATCATTATTGATTAGTGAAATGCAAATAAAAACAACCTTGAGATAGGATTATATACTACCAGATAGGCTAAAATGATAGAAGGGAAAAATGACCAATGTTGGAGGCGATGTGAAAAAAAAAATCGAGACATTAATTCATTGTTGGTGGAGTTGTGAAACGATCAAACTATTGTGGAGAACAATCTAGAATTATGCCTGAAGAGATATTAAACTACCTATACCATTTGGCCCACTAATACCACTACTTGGCCAATCCCAAAGATGATTAGGGAAAAAGGAAAAGAACCTACGTGTTCTAAAATATTTTAGCAGCTAACATTGTGGTATCAAAGAACTGGAAATTGCAGGGATGCCCAAGGATGCAGTGTAAAGGCTGAACAAATTGTGGTATATGATTGTGATGGAATACTACTATGCTATCAGAAATCATGAGCTCAATGATTTTGGAAAAAACATGGAAAGACTTTCATGAAATAAGGAAAAGCAAAATGAACAGGGCCAAGATAACATTGTGAACAGTAATAGCAATATTGTTTTAAGAGCGACTTTGAGCAAATAAGTTATTTTGACTATTATAAACACCCAAATTAACTATAAAGGGCACTTGAAGAAAGACACTATCTGCATCTAGAGAAAGAACTGATAAATAGAAGATACATAGAATAATTTTATATATACATACACACATATACTGATTTGTGTCTAATGGCAATCATTTCTAGGACAAGGGTAAGATGAGGTAAGATAAATAATTTACATGGTAATTTTGGTAAATATTTGGAAGAAATAACATGTATATAGTAGATTTGCAGTTTCATGTATAATCATCTTTTTATTTTATTGTAATTTGATAATGCTTGTTTTAGTCCATAAATTAAGAATGTATGTATATATATATATATGTATACATGTATACATATATATATATATATATACACATATATAGACTTATATTTAAAAGAGTGTTAAGAGGTCCTGAGACCAAAAAGTTTAAGGATTACTATTCTAAAGCAGCCTATTCTCCTTTTAGGTGGCTGCAGTTGATAACATTTTTCAATCCACCAAACCAAAATGACATCTTTGCAACTTCTACCTACAGGTCCCAGTTCTGCTCCCTGGGGCCAAGCAGATTCACAGTTCCTTTTCCACATAAAAGTCTTTCAAATGTGTAGAGACAGTTATCATGATTCCCCTGAGTCTTCACTTTTCCACATGGTACATGCGATTTTCTTCAACTAATTGTTGAGGCTATGGTATCACCTCAAGGCCCATTACTGTCCAGGTTACTCTCCTCTGGATGTGCTCCAAGCTGATATCCTTTCCAAAATGTTATATTCTGAATTGAATACAGTACCCAGGATGGATAGTGCTGTGGGCAAACTATATAGGGATTTTCAACTCCATCCTTTGGATGCAATGCCTCTCTTAATGCAGCCTCGGCAAGTTTATAGATCACTAAAATGACCTTATTTTTTTTCTCTTAAAAATTGTTGTCTTGTCATACCTTGTCCATCCTGTACTTGCACAGTTGATTATCTACACCCACATGTAACATGCTATGTTTGTTGCCGACAAAATGTAGTGGACTAAACTATCAGTACAGACATTAAGCAACAAATAGTTTAAAGGAGGGAACTAGTTAACATGAGCTTAGGGGATCAAGGGAGGCTAAATGGAGTAGTAGATGTTGAAATGGACCTTTAAGAATGAAAAAGTAAGTAACAATAAAATATTACTTAAGATAATACAACTTAAGCTTATTTATTTATACATTTATTCATTTTTAAAAGAAGAAAATGGATTCAATTACTGTCTTGGAAAATCTCTGACTATATTGTAGATGGTTCTGGTAGAAATCAGTTTACATTTCTGTTATTTACCTTGTGTAAAGATGAACATCATTAAATTACTATGTTCAAAAACATGTCAATGATGTTGACTTTATGTTAGTTATTTATCAGAATTAGGAAATAACCAAGAAAAATGCATAGGTCCCTCCTTGTGACTCAACACAAGATTAGGTAAACTCCAGATGGTCTGATGAATGTGATCAATAGGGATACCCAAACCAAAAGCCATTGTTTTTCAGCCTGATATCCCTGTGGATTTTGAATTTGCCCTTTCTATTTGAATTGGCCATTTCTATTGTTTTATAAATGCAGATAATTAACTAATCTTGCTGTGAATAGAGATGGCTTCTTCTTTATACCTCTCCATATCTGTATCTCCAGGTCAGTAGTCCATAGACAGTAAACATTTATAATGTACCTACTCTGTACCAGGTACCATGCAAGTGTTAGAGTTACAAAGAATGTCAAAAAAACCAAAACAAAACAAAACAAAAAAGTCCTTGCTCTCAAGGAGGTCATGGTGGAAACAACTATGTGCAATCAAGCTATATGCAGGATACGTTTGACATAATCAAGAAGGAACAAATTTAAATAAAAGGGGGATCAGAAAAGATTTCCTGGAGATCACATTTTAGTCGAGAATTGAAGGAAGCCAGGAAGCAGAAATGAGGAGGGAGAGCATTTGAAACATGGGGGACAGTCAGTGAAAATATCCGGAATGGGTGGATGGAGTGTCTTGTTTGAGAAATAACAAGGGAGCCAATGTCTCTGGACTGAAGATTATGTGGAGTGGTAAAAGGTATGAGAAAACAGGCTAGACAGGTTATGGGACAATATAGGTTTATAATGTTCTTTGAATGTCAGAGGATTTTATATTTGATCATGGGGGTGTTAGAAAGCCACTGGAATTTACTGAAGTGGGGAGTGACACAGTCAGATCTGTGTTTTAGAAAGATCACTTCACAACTGATGATTTATTATGGAGCTACAAGTGGTGCTTTATATATGTAAAAGTACATGTTTATGCATATGTATATATGTACCTATGTATATATGTTTATGTATATACTAGATGTATGTTTATGTATATACTAAACATATGTGTTTAGTACTGAATATCTTTCCATCTACTTTTCAATCAATCAATGAACATTTGTAAAGAACCTTCTGTATGCCATACTCTGAGGATACAAATATAACAAAGAAATAGTCTCTGTCCTCAAGGGGCTTATATACTATCAGGGAGACAACATGAATGTACTGTAAATGGTAGAGCCCATCTTTTGGAACTCTCCCAAAAGGTCTTGAACATAGCAAGGAAAAGCTTGAGGAAGAGCAAACTCTTTTTCTAGTGTTCCATAAGCTCTGAGAGGATTCAAATTTTATGTGAGGCTGCACTAAGAGAGTCATTGTGTCCAAAGAATGGGGATTGTGGATAGAAAAAAAAAAAAGCCAAGTAAGGGAGAGGTGTGAAGAATAAGTTGGGAGCTCCAAAGACCATGGCATGTGGCAGATGGGTGGGACATAGTAAAGCCTAGAACCAGAGTAGCATCCTAACTGGTCTATATACCGAATTCAACCATCCCAGCTCAGACCCCAAGTATAGACACTGGGTGGTGCTGTTGAGCATGACAGGCTAATCTGTCCGTCATCTACTGAACCAGGGATCGATTAGGATTGCTCATACAACCCACTGCCCCTCTCTGTCCTTTTTACTGTAGTAGGGACTTTCCTAGTGGCCACTCACCTTTCAAGGCCAGCTTGAACTTCAGGACAAAGGGTTCAATGTGTGTTAGTGTATCTGGTCCCTAGAATTGTCTTTCTCTCTCACAGAAACTATTGTCTCTTAATGCTTGCTTTCTTGTACCCATCAACAACAAATCTCACCCTCACAGAAACAAACAGCATTCAATAGGGATAAGCCACAACACTTTAAACCTCTCTCCACAGAATTTTGTCTTCTCTTACCAGATTCACTGCCAGTATACAAGGAAGCAGAGGTGGCACAGGTTTGAGTGGTCATCTAGATTTTAATACATTAACACACACATGCTGAGAAAATAGTTAAAATCATATGCTTTATAGAACTAGCAGCTTTAAAAGAGGCCACAACCTTCAGTGGCAAATGGGGAGGAGAGTCAGGAGTAAAATCATTGGCTTTCTTCCTATCAAGTTCTCCTATAGGAAATAGGTAAAACAAGGGAGTGGGGTGTATTATAGGGGAGGTCTCCAGACCCTAAGAAACCACTGGGGAGGTGGGAGTTCATGGTTTCTCAGTGCTTGCCTCTGTCACGTGGGCAGCAGTGATGTTAAATGGTGTTCAGTTCTACCCATGATTAAAGGGCAGCTTAGAGACTCCATTTCTCCGTGCACTCCCTGCCATTGTTCACACGTCCAGGTTGTAGCAATCTTTGGTTCTCCCTACTTGCTCTTCAGTGTTTCTCACTTGCTTGGCTTTTAAAATCTTTTTCTACTCACAAGCTTCTTTCAAAGTTCAGTCATTTCAGTAGTGTCCTACTCTTCATGACCCCTATTTAGAGTTTTCTTGGCAAAATTACTGGGATAATTTGCCATTTCCTTCTCCAGCCCATTTTACAGATGAGGAAACTGAGGCAAATAGTGACCCTAACTTTAAAGAGGCATTGTGTGTTAAAAAATAAGTAGTGAGAAACACTGAAAAGCAAGTCGAGTGGACCAAAGACTGGTACAAAGTATATGAGAACAATGACAGGAGATGTAGCCAGAGCTGGAGTCTCTAAGCTGCCCCTCAATGGTAGGTTGAACTGAGCACCATTTGGCATCACTGCTGCCTAGTAACCAGGGCAAGAACAGAGAAACCATGAACAGAATCTCAGAGCTAGCCAGTGACCCACTGCGATGGGAGACTGTTGATGACTACCTTATTTAACTCCCACCTGCCCACCCTGGTGCTTTCTTAGGGGGTGGAGACTTCACCTGTAACATAGCTCACTATATAGCTTTATACATTCCATAATGGAGAACTTGATAGGAGGAAAGCCAGCAACTATATTCCTGGCTCCCCTATCCATTTATGCCTGCAAATTGTGACCTCTTCTAAAACTACTATTTCCATAAAACACATGAGATAGGTAAGTCAGATAGATAGTATATATATGTGTATATATATATACACACATATATACACATATATACATATACACAACAGATATGCGCGTTTATGTATTCATACTGAATAAATACAAACAATCTGGAGAAGATACCGGAAGCTGGGGAAAATCATAAAAGATCTCATGTTGTACTCAAACGAAGTTCGAAGGTAACTAGGGCATCTTAGAACCAGAGAGAGGAGGGAGTGCATTCATAGCATGGGGTACAGTCAACTCAAAGCCACAGAGATAAGAGATGGGATGTCATATGAGAGGTACACAACAATGCCAGGTTGGCACATTGTAGAATTAACGAATATGAGTAATGTCTAATAAGATGGGAAAGGTAGGAGTTAGGTTTTAAAGGATTTAAATGCAAAACAGAGGAATCTGTATTTTCAGTTAGCCATATAAACTGTAGTCTATATGAACTCCAATCCTTCCTGTCATAATGAAAAAAGAAAGATGTAGGATAAAGGGTTTCATTCATGCTGATACACACACACATACATATATACACACAAATATGTGTATATGTACATATATATATATATGTTTCTATAACATATTCTTATGTATGTCTGCATGCATATATATATGTATATATATATATACATATACACACAAATATGATTTGTTTAAAGAAACTAAGGATCTTCAAGTTAAAGTGGCCTGTTTGTGGTCATGCATCTAAAAAGTGGTAGAACCAGGATGGGGAATTGTCTTCTTATTCTAAATCCAGGATTCTTTCCCCACTATTTTACATTCACTATTTTCCTTAAAGCCCCTAAGTACAAATTAACCATTCTAAATTTGACCAACCAGTTCTTCAAGTGCCTCCTTCTCATGTTACATGTTGACAAAATTGAGAAAATTTGAATCTAAATTTCTAGCAGGATGTTTATTTATTATTCATCATAGCAAAATCCAACTTTATGACCTTTAAATCTGATAGAAAAGATTTTTTATGATAATCAGCAATTTTATTTCTCCAGTATTTAATGATTCCCTCTGTCTTAAAGACACAAAGTGACTCAAAATAGCAAGATAGTGACTAAATAAACTTTAGGTGTTAACCTTTTTTGACAGCCTGGTAAAGCCTATAGACCCCTTCTTAGAATGATGTTTTTAAACACTTAAAATACATAAGAAAGAAACTATGTTTAAATACAGTTATCATTTTTAAGCTCATGTACTCCACTCAGGTTATGGACCCCTAATTTAAGTGGAAGTTATTAATGCTTACGATTATTTTATATCAAAGTCAAAACAAAAGTAAACAGAAAAGTTATCTATAATCAATTGCCATTCAGATCAGGGAAAAATACATGCATACTTACAACCACACACATATATATTATATAAATACATACACATATATGCACAAACACACACACACACACACACATATATATATGTATACACACACATACAGAAACATAATGCATATTATATATGCATCAAAGAAACAGACCAGTAGCAGAAGAAATGTTCTATCAAACACTCCCATTAGGATACAGACTTCAAGGAAAAGATTACACATCTTCCACATTCAGCAGCATGGACCAAAACTCTTACGCTACACTCTTTCTTTTTTCATTAGAAGGCAGGAGGGATTGGGGTTTGTATAGACTACGGTTTAGATGGCTAATTGAAAGTAAGCAGTGGTGAGCTGTTCCCATGCTACAATATTACCAAGACAATCTTATCTGAGTTTACAGAGTTATTTCCAATTTGTAAATGTTGTATTCATTTCTAGAAGATAAAACATTTTTAAATCCCCAACCTGGGTCTGACTAGCTTGTTGTTAGAAGCACTTTCACACACACCCCTTCCATTCCCCACCCTAGCCCCCCTCTCTCAGCCTCTACAACTCCCCCCCAACCTCCCCATTTCTTCAAAGCCACCCCCTCCTCTCCTTTCCTGTTGGGTTTGACTTTAAAAAAAATAAGAAAAAGAAGGTTTCACTATCCAAATGCCCATGCTTGGGTAAATACATTTAAGAGCAACCTATATTCTGATAATCCTCCACTGAGGAAACTGAGGCAGGCATTTAGTCTTCTCTGGTTAGTCTCCCTTTCCCCCCTCCCCCATCCCATCAGTTTAAACTACATCCTAAAAACATCACCTTTGCAAATTCATCTCTTGCCTGAAATATAAGGAACATCTCTGGCTTTGTTTCACTATCATAATAGATGTAAATTAATGTTTTGTCATTGTTTGGTGCTGTAATCATAGAGGCAAGTATTTGTTCCTAACAGCTATCTTGTTTTCAATTTGCAAACCATACTGTGCTTAATCCCATGAGGCAGCCTACGGCACTAGATATGAATTTTAAAAGATAATTAGCCCATACGCAGGGGATTGTATCCAAGACGGGAATGAATACTGTTGCTTGGTCCAGAGGGGTCCTTCTGGGGTCCCAGGCTGGTCACAGTTCTGTTCCTATTTTCTTACTGGCTTTCCTTGTTGCTTTCCTCTGTGTGAAGCAGCTTATTTGTTCCTGAAAATTTCAGTCATGTCAGTACTAGAAATTGAGTCGTTTGTTGCTGGTCACTATTTTTTTTCCCTTCTCCCCTTCCCCCTCTCACACATCCAGACAAGCAAGAGAGTTTTGTTTTGTTTTAGGACTGTTGTATGACTATTTTTGGTAGATAATTCAGAGCAGATTTTTTTAAGCTCAAGGAAACGTTATATTTTGGCCTCTAAAAAGAAGCAAAAAATTCTTGAATGTAAATTATCTGTGCATGTCCTCTGTATATATCTAGCAAAGGATTATAGAACTAAATATGGGCACATACTACCCCTCCATTCCCCCAAGCAGAAAATCAGCTGGAGAAAACGGGGGTAAGTTTTGACTTGAAGAAATGTGTCCATTGCTTTGTTAATACTGGGTGTTTTGGTATCTGCTGCTACATCTTTTAGGTTTTAGGGTAATGGCCCAATTTGTAAACTTTAAGTCCTGTTCTGGAATGGACTTTTGGCCAATTTTGGTTCCCAATGATAGCCTTGGTTATGAATAATGACCTTCATTCACAAATAGGCAGAAAGCATGTTCAAAATCACAGATATGTAGCCCTGTCTTTTTTTTTCTTCTTCAGAATCAAAGAATGCCATCTGATGACTCTAACTGTGTGATCATGGACAATAGAAAAGCATTATTATATATTGGCAAAAGCAATAATTCTAGGGTCAGAGGACCTGATTTCAGACTGTGCTTTTGCTATGTATTTTCACCATGACTTTGGACATGTTATTCCCACCCCACTCCCCATTTCATTTTGGTTTCCTAATTTGTAAAATGAGGGATTTGGACCTGACACTCTCTAAGCTTGCATACTGTACAGTGCTAAGATATGTCCCGGTTCTGATCTCTGAGTCTATGATTCTAATTTTTTTTTCTTTTTTCTTAAACATTCCATGTCTCTATGCTAGTGACCAGCACATTCTAATACATCCTAACAAAATAAAAGCTTTGTATTTATGCATTTTTTACACACATCTGTGAGACTACAATGAAGAAATAACTGTTAACTGTTTAAAATAACTGCTTCGTTCATGTTTGATTGTGTTTTTAAAAGTTGAAAGAAAGAGAACAAGAAATATGCTTACCCTCGTAAGGATTCACTGTGAAGAAGCTGCTATGGGAGACTATAGAGGACCAGCATGTAACTGGAGATAAGATTCATGATCAGAAGACCATCATAAGGAAGGCTTGCAGTTGAGTCAGAGACATGACACACCTTTGTTTTGAGGAGACTTTTAAGTAAGAGAGACTTAAATAAGCTTGATTTGATAACGATTTGATTTATGAGGCAGTGTTAATATAGCAGATAGAGGACACACTTTGGAATTAGGAAGACGACAGAGGTTCAAATCATCTCTCTGACACATACTTTGTGTATGATCTCTGGGCAAATCACTTAGCCTGCCAGTGCCTTCAGGTAAAACTTTAAGTTGTCTTTTGCTGATCTTCACTGATGGAAGGAGTCTCCACACTGGAATTTATCTACACTGATGAAATCTCGGGTATGGACTCTGCCCCACTTCCACTAACAAAAAAAAGTTTATTGAAAAGGGGACTTAACTTGGATATGATTAACATTAGTATGACTCTTCCTCATGTATCATGTTTATAAGAAGAAATGAAAGACTAATTGAAATATGTGTTTAATAATAAACAGCTTATATATTTGTGTAATACATTACCGTGTGGCTCTTCAATTTCACATCTATTTCTGTTAGTTATCCATAGCTGAGTAGTACATCCATCAACAGATACCACAGTAAATATATTGGGGGAAGAATCAAAGGCATAAATGCAAAGAATTATAGAATCTCAAGTTGGGAAAAGTCCCTAAGCGTTATAAAGTCCAAGCTCCCACTCAATGAAGAAATCCTATTTATATCATAAGAAAGTAGAGCCAGAGAATCTTAGAATCCAAGTATTAGAAAGGACCTCAGAGGTAATTTAGTTCAAGGCTGACCTGAAGTGAGAACATAGACTGTAACAACATTGACATTTGGTCACATAGCCTCTGCTTGAAGACTTACAGTGGTAGGGATCTCACTCATTCCATTGGGGAACAGTTATGGTGGATAGAAAGCTTGCCTTATGTTTCATGGAAATCACAAGATCACAAAAACTTGAGCTATAAGGGACCTTAGAAATCATCAAGGCCAGACCCCTTCTTTTATCATTGATACAACACCAATACAGAGAGGAAAAATTATTTGTCTAAGGGTTACAGTTTGTAAATAGTAGTCAGGATCTGAACCCAAATTCAGTAACCTCCCTCCTTATTATAATGGAAGCAGCCTCTCTGTAGCTTTCATAGTTCCTAGTAGTTCACGGGCAATTATATAACTTGTGAGCCCAAATCTATCTTAAAGGGAAATTGAACTAGGCTCCTCCCAGGAAGCTCTATCTGGGCATCAATTTCTCTAAACATCTAGAATGGAAGACAGAGGTGTAGAATCTCTGTACTGTTATGTCATCACGTGCTATAAGGCAGGTAACCAAAACTTCAAAAGACTCTAAGCCACAAAAAGGAGATGTGCTTCCTGTCACCCTCTATCCCTGACAACTTTTTACATGGTTCATATTGAACATATAAGGAGCGTCCCCTTGCCAACGGAATATATTTAAAGGAACCCTATCACTCTTTCTGCTGCAGAGCTCAGAATTACCCCTTTACTTGTGTCCATATGGAACAGTGGGGTTTCATTATTTTTAATGGATGAAAAATAGTTGGAGACATTGAAGTTGTTCAAACAAATGATTTTCTAGTTTATTCATTCATTCATTTATTTATTCATTTTAAATAGCTGCTGGTTTTATTGCATTTCCGCCCCCATCAAAAACAAATGAACAAAATACAATGCGGTATGGACAGAAAGAGCCCATGTAAAACTGTGATGTGATGAACAGTTGGAGGAAGTGGAGATGGCTAGCTAAGAAGAGATGAATAATGATAGTAGCTCCCATTTCTATAGGGCTACAAGGCTTACAAAACAGATCTCTTTTTGCATTTGATCTTATAAGACAACATGAGAAAAAGTCTGAGCATTGGACTCAGAATCAGGAAGCCCTGTCTGACTACCATCTTTGTTACTTACTAGCTATGTGTCCACAGAAAAGGCTTGACCTCGGAATTTGTTTCCTCATTCATAAAATGATAATAAGAATGCCTGTATTACTTACCTGACAAGGTTGTCATGAGGCTCAAATAGTATGATATATGTTAAAGCAATATGCAAACTTTAAAGTGCTATGTAATTTTATAATAATAATAATAATAATGTCTTATCTTTCCTGATGGAGTTGAGATCAAAGTACTCCATGGACATCCCTCTGTTATGCTATTATTTTTTTACATTTAATATGTTGTGTACTATTTCACAAGTAGATAAAATGACACCTTTTTGTAACTGAATACAAGTATAGTTGGTCTTAAACATCAGCGGGTTTCACATTCTTGATTTTGGTTATTCACAGGTTGGCCATCAGTAATTAAATAGGAGTTTTTGGAGATTTGCAGTGTACTGGGGAAAATCACAGACTATGTGCATAAAAATAATTTGTAGTCATAAATGGATAAATACTGTATATTGTTAATCTATTTTATCATTTACTGCCATAAGTATGCATAAACCAATTTATCTTAAACAGTTAAATTTTGTTAAAAGTTGTAGTGTGCTTAAGAACTACAAGCTATGCACTCTTTGGGAATTCCTCCTCTTTGTCTCTAACATTCAGATTTAGACATGATTTTCTCTCACAGTGATCTTTGCATTTTAAGCTTTTTGTAGAAGGAAATCTCGTGAAGTAGCTGCTACAGCTAAATAGATGGTTGCAAAGACTCTGCATGCTGTACAAGATACTAATCTCTTGCCTAGAAACTGTACCTTTTTATGAGTGGTTTGTTGTTTTACCTGTTTTGTGAGTTAAATAAATGTGATCCAAGTTATTAGAAAATAAAGGTTTGGGGTATGGCCTAGAGTTATTTTGATTTTTCACATTCATGGGGGTCCTACATCTCTGCATTGTGATCTCGGGTTATTTTCTTGTAGATTGACTGAGAACATCTTTAAAAAATTTCTAGTACAATAGAAGATAATGGGGATTGTGTATGTGTGTGTGTGTGTGTGTGTGTGTGTGTGTGTGTGTGTGCGTGTGTAATATTTTGCCTTTCTCTGTATCCCAAAAACTTAGCACAGTGCTTGAGACATTTAATAAATATCTGTTGATTTACTGATTCATTCTAATATGGATTTAACTTATTCCAGTGGTTCTCTATATTTTTAAAGCTTTTTATTTTATGTAGTTTGGACATTATGAGGATTAGGTATGGCAGGACTTATAAAATATCTTTAAAATTTTATGAATCAATGGAACGTCTGACTAATTGTGAGCAATGGTTTTGTCCGTAATAATGTTTTGGTTCCAAGACAGTTTATTTGTTTATTTCTCAAGGATATTTTGTGGATTTAATTTGTAATATGGGGATTTGTCACCTTCATTTCCAAAGGAAAGTGAGTTTCCGGTGTATATTCTAACCAACTGATACATTCTAACTTTCTTGCAACTTGCAATCATATGTTGCAGTTTCCACAACTCCACTTCATAATCTGCAACAATGAAATTTAGGCTTTTTAAGCATAACCTTTATGTAGTTTCTAGCATAGCAGTGACCTAATCATGAATATTTATCAGAAACCCATCCATTTCTCACAACAAATTTGCATGATTCAGTCATTTGTTCATTTTTTTTTCCTAGTCTACATAGTGTTGGCTGAATTCATATACTGCTATCATGCAGGATATGCCTATTGATTCTATTCTTGGATTTCAGCTGTTTAAAAGACAATTTCATCTGTAACTAAACTGCTTTCTATTCCATTTAAAAAATCCAGTTGTACATGTCTATAGTCAATTCTTTAGCATTCTTTGGGAAGTGAAATCTGTTTGTTCCAAAAGGATTTTCATACATTTTTTTTTTACCTGCTTATGGTATTTTCTGAAAACATCTATCAATCTACTTCCTTTTTTGCAAGGAAGTACTATAGCTCTGTGGAATGATAAGACCTATATTTCATTAATGTTATATGAGCTTTTATTTGTATAACCTATAGGTTCATTGTCCTTCATTTTTTTTAAAAATAGTATTTTATTTTTTTCCAATTACATGTAAAGATAGCTTTCAACATTCATTTTTATAAGACTGAGTTCCAAATTTTTCTTCTTCCCCTTCCTGCCTCCCCAAGATGGCAAGCGATCTAATATAGATTATACTTGTGCATTCATGTTAAACATATTTCCACATTAGTCACGTTATTAATTTTTGTTATGATATTGCATGGGTGCATAATCAAATTGTTCCTGTCTTCAGTCCATTTCCTATGCCCTGTCTTTTTTTTTTAACTTTAGCACCATCAGAACTGAAACATTTGCATGGGGTCAGGCATTGATATTTCTAATTTGTTCCAGTTTATCTTGCTGAGCATAAGAATTCAAAACCTGCTACTTACTCCACTATCTTTCATATCAGATTGATGAGGAGGATGGTTTTGAATATGTCGGGCCTGAAACCTTACTATGCTGATTCTCCTTTGATTCTTAATGGTCAGATTTCTCTAAAAGATGATGCCAATCTAATAAATGCTATTGG
Organism: Phalanger gymnotis; assembly: GCA_028646595.1. Taxonomy (NCBI): domain Eukaryota; kingdom Metazoa; phylum Chordata; class Mammalia; order Diprotodontia; family Phalangeridae; genus Phalanger; species Phalanger gymnotis. The sequence goes on from CM053625.1 coordinate 7,164,597, forward strand.
CAAAGTATAATAGATCAAGGGATCTTTCAGGCTTTCATAGACATCATAGTGGTCTCGTGGCACATGAAGTCCCTTCTATACGTCACTCTAGGTGACATTCTCTTATTTTGCCATTCCCCCATCCACCCCAATTCATGAAAAATTTGTTGGACTTTTAAGGGTTTATTATTATTTTATTTTCATAAGAATCCTACAAATATGATCACCCCTCATATCATTGATGAAGAATGCTACATAAATGCCAGCTTTTGCTAATATTACAGATGGGGAATCTGAGGCTCAGAAGGTTTCAGTGATTTGCCCAGAATCACATAGCTCTTGAGCGTCCAAGGAAAGATTTCAGCTTGGTCTTTTCTGACTCCCAATACAGGACACTGGCTATTCTGCCGCACTATTTCGTAAGGGAACTACAGTACAGCAAGTGTTTAAGACACACGAAAATCAAATACAAGTATTCTTATGATAGATACATAGTCCATTCTATTAGACACTAAGCTATAACAAGGGCAAGGGCCATGCTCTACCTACATTGCCTATCTACCTTAGAGCATAGAAGAGGGCATCATATATAGCCAGTACTTCATAAATGTTTATTGATTTTTTTAAGATAATGAATTACTGGAGTGGAATAGTAGAAAATGAGGATAAAAGTATGGAATCATGTGGTCAGAAATTCAGAAGTGGAACAGATCTTTGAGATTGTCTATTGTAATTTCCTAATTCAGGATGATGAGGAAACAGGCCCAAAGACGCTAAATGAGTTTCTCAAACTTGAAGCAAGATCATGGGAGACATAAAGTTTAGAGTGTATTCTATGAGCAGTGAGAAGCCATTGGAGTTTTCTTAACAGGCAAGTGAAACAAAACAATTTGCACATTAAGAAGATTAATTTTATGTTTCCTTCCTTAATAGATAGATTGGAGAGGAGAGAAAAGAGGAAAGAGACTAGTGAGATTGCTACAAATAGTCCACTCTAAAACTAATGAGATAGTTCAGTGCAGTGTTATTTAAAAAGGAAGTAAGATGAATGCAAAGGAAAAGAGCATGCATAATGGCTTGCTTTTTCCACCCATAGAGAAAAAAGTGACCATCTAAAAGAAATAAGTATTTATTTTCTTTCTCCTACAGTTGACACCATTCAATAAATAGCTAATTTCAATTTTCATAAAGCAAGATAATTGATCTTACAGAAAAGAATGTGACATTATAACTACTCTCAGTCTTTCAGAATTTGATTTTGCTCCCCGTACTTCCAAAATAGGCCAGAATATCCTGTGCCTTTACTGGTATGGATAAAGAGGTGGATGTACATATCTTCTGTTCATTGCTGTCCTGTTGAACTTAAATTCAGTTTCAGATCTTTTGATTTTAAAGAGCCAGAAGAATATCAAGGTAGAGCTTGTCAGGAAGAAGGTGGAAATCTAGGGCTGGGCCTCAGGAATGAATGAATGATAGAAAGTATTGTAGTGCTTTCTATGTGCAGCCACTGCACTGTGTCAGGTATGCAAAGAAAAGCAAGCGGGGAACTGACATCCTCATGGGGGAAGAGGCCACACAAAGAGGAACTGGGAGGTGGTAGTGCCTGGCACAAAGCAAGTGCTTAATAGAAGTTTGTTGTTATTGTTGATGGTGGTGGAGAGATGAAGAGAGAGATGACAGGTCAATAGATTGATAAACTATCATACACACATTCATGCATATGTAAAGTCCATTGTTAAAAAAAAATGAAAACTGAAGCCACAAGAGTAAGCAACTAAAGGAAAAAAAATAGAAAAATTAAAAAGAAGGCCAAGGACTCATTTAGGTAATTTAGGGAATGGTAGCAAGAATAAAGACAAGAGAGGAAAACAAGACCATTGGATTGGCAACACAGGGATCATTAGTTATAGTCCAAGGAACAAGTTTAGGAGCTAGAAATGTTAAATGAAGTTTGCTTTTTTTCTGTTTTTTCCTTATGAGAGTCTTGAACATGTGTGGAGAGACAGAAGAAGAGGTCAGTCAAGAGGGAGAGAGAGAGAGAGAGAGAGAGACAGAGAGACAGAGAGACAGAGAGACAGAGACAGACAGAGAGAGAGTTGCTAGGAAATGTCCTGGATAAGATGGAAGCATAGCTAAACTAAAGAATTCTTTTAACTAGGGCAAATTCAGTTGAGTGGGGCAGGGAATGGAGCAGAGAAGATAGTCTGCCCAGGCCAATTGAGCAGCCCCTGAAGAGGATGCTGGAGTAGATGGTAGGTAGGGACTATGGCTGTGGAATGGGAGAAGTCTGGGGCTTTGTGTCCTCTTTTGATTCAAGACTGGCAAAAAACTGAGAGATGCAGGAGATATGGGTCAGAGGATTGGAAACCTGGGGCAAACCCTTAGTTTTTCTGCCAAAGTTACAGATCTGAGTAGAAGGGAATGAGATCAATGGCACAGGTGGAACAATTCATCTTAGAAAAGATGGGGGATACTTCTTCAAGCTTGGATGGGGAGAAGTAACGAATATACAGACATGAAAAGATTTTGAGTTGGAGAGAAGTAAAAGCAATGGATCTTGGGTCCAATGACCTTAATCTTCTGAGAAAAGGGATGGGAACTGAGTTGGACTCAAGAGGATCACAGGCTTAAAGTGAGTATAAAGGCTCCTATAGGAGGTTATGTAGGGAGTTACTCCAGGTAGTGAATAAAATGACTGGGGAGTGAGAAGAGAGACCTAAACGAGTTTAGACAACATGCATCTGTGGTGGACCTGGTCAACACAGCTGTAGGGCTTTCTCCAATAGCGTTCAGCAGACTAGCAATAGGCTCAGACAAAGTAGATTTTGGAGGAGATGTGGGACTAAGGACTAAGGTCCCTGTGGATATATTGGGAAAATAAGGGAACAAAAGGCCTGGAGAACTAAGTAGGTCATCATTGAATATAAAGGGAAATTAGAAGAAAGCCAAAGAAGTAGGTGAATTAGAAGGTAATGAGGGGTCAGAGGTCATGGTGGGGGTGAAGAGGCTAAGATAGGTGGGAGGGGTGAAAGTGAAGGAGGTTATGGTCAGAGAGGAATAAAGTATAGTTAAAGGTTTTTGAGGTGGAGTAGAGCTAATAAACCAGAGGAGCAGAAGTCATCAAGAGGACAGCTCTAAACAGATGGTGGATGCTTTGCCATGATAAAAGCAATTGATTGAATTCACTTTAAACCAATGTTCACCATCATTTAATCATCCTGTAATATCCAGTCTTTTTTTATTATGTAAAAAATTCTGACCTGAATAATGTTCTGTATTGCCAAAGTCTAACTCAAATCCCTCCTCAATCCCTCTTGCTGTATTTGTTTATTCACCAAACTTCTGCGTTCAAGGCCCTGAGCTAGGTACTGAGGACATAACAACAAACATGATACACTCACTTTCCTCAAGAAGCAGAACAAGAGACCTAGCCTACCAGAGCTCAAATTTGACCTCACATATTTCCCAGCTATATGGCCCTGAGCAAATCACTTAACTATTGTATGCCTCAGTTTCCTCATTATAAAATGAGATAATGATAGCACTTACTTCCCAAAGTTTTGAAAATAAAGAGATAAAACTGCCAAGTACCTTGTGAGCATTAATTATTACTATGTTCTATTGCAATGAAAAGCATACTTTAAAAAGTAAGTGCATATATATGTATTATATACATACCCATATACATACATTCACACATAGGTAAATACAGATATGTGTGTAAATGTGAAAATATGTGTATATATGTACGCAATTGAGGAGGGATTGTACTAGTATCTGCAGTTGAATTTTGAAGAAAGCCAAGTATTCTAAAAGCTCCAGTTGAGGTGGTGGGATGTATTGCAGACAGAGGGGATAGCCTGAAAGTGGGAGATAGAATACTGTGTATGGGCTATAGTAAGCTGGAGCATAGAGTTTACTACAGTAGCCCACAGGGATATACTTCAATGGACTCCTGTCTGAAACACTAAATGACTCTTGGCAATTAATAATATATTTCACTGTGATTTTATGTTTATTGCTATCTGGAACTCTTGTATGGTTATTTAATTTTTCAGTTATGCCATCTTCCCAATCAAATTGGTCAGAGATCATGGTTAATTCATCTTTGCAGTCTCCATGGTACCTAGCAAATATAGACCCTCGATAAGTATTTGTTGAATTGAATTTATTTGATCATCAGAATCCTCCTTAACTATCTGGCCTCAGAATATGATTGAACACAATGAAACAGTAACACTGGTAACTTGGTAGAAATGATGAAAAGCAAACTGTCCTGAAGAGCACTAGGCCAAGGGTCTAGTCCTGGGTTGGCCACTAACTGTGACACCTTAAAGACACCTCCTTTCTCTCTAGCTTTAGTTTCCTTTCTTGTAAAATGTAAGAGTTGGTCCCAATGATCTCTCTCTGAGATGATTTGTAGGATTTAGAGCTCAAAAGAACACAAAAGATTATTTTGTCCAACATGCTGTCTTATACATGAGGAAGCTAAGGAGCAGAAAAATAAAATAAAGATTTGCCTTAAATTATCTAGTGTTTGGGCCCTGAAAGCTGGGGATGTCCTGGGAAATGTTTAACAACTCGTTCCCTGAAAACACATGACATAACTTTTCTGTTAAGCTGCATCGTTAACATTTTCCCAATCACTTTCCTTGGTCTACACAGTGAACAAAACAATCAATCGAGCTGTGATTTGTAGATTTTAATGATTTCTGAGGTCTAAATGATCAGAGAGAAAGTTGTCATGATTGGCTCTCAAAAGCCAGTGGGAGTTGGCTTCAACATACCCCTGCTTATCGCTCTAACATTCATAGAATGAGCATGTAACACATACCTAAAATATAATTTAATCCAATGGTCGAATTTTCCTGATGAAGAAGCTGAGGCACAAAAGGTCATAGATTATCCTAGGTCGTGAGGACAGTGAATAGTAGGATTGGATTTGGATCCCGTTTCAGACACCAAATTAGTGTTCTTTCTGCTAAGGTTCACTACCTTTTCTACAGCACGCTTCTGTGTTCTACAGTTTCTTACATTCTAGTTTCGGTGATTCTATCACACCCAAAGGGGCCTGGAACCTGCGATAGAGCTTTTAGATGGAGCATTAACATGGAAGACAGTCAGAATGAGCCAAAGTGAGTGCCCCAGAAATACAAATTGGCTTTGATTCCCCCTAGCCCATAGCCTAGACACATGTTGGAGAGAGACTAGGGAGCAGGGGAGAAGATAGAGGAATTTCGCAACTGTTACGTGAATCATAAAGAGGTTGATTAGTGTGTCCCGGGTCTCTAGGACCTTTCTATAAAGAACTATATTCAAACAGTAATTAATGGCAATTTACAGAGTGTGGAGTAGGATGAAGGAAGATCTTGTTGGGGATTTCCTGGGCAACCTAGCAAGTCTTTTCTGTTCTAGTACTTGTTACTGAAAGTCTTTTTTTTCTTTTAGACTCCACTTTCTAAAAGCCCAATTTCCTGCCTTAATCAATGGAGAATTTTGGTTATAATTGAGTCTTGCTATTTAATCTTGTGTGTGTGCATGTACATTTATGTATTTGTGTATGTGTGTGTGTGTCTATACATACATACATACATATATAAATACATATATATATACATATATATATATGGAGAGAGAGAGAAAGAGAGAGAGAATCTTTTAAGGTTTGTAAAGCACTATATAATATATATACACATGTACAGATAGATATACATACACATATAGATATACATATACATACACATACACGTGTGTGTGTGTGTGTGTGTGTGTGTATGTGTATACTCATCTGAGCCTCACAACAACCCTGGAAAATATCATCTCCCTCCATTTTTAGAAATGAGGAAACTGTGGCACAGAAAAATTAAGTGACTCGCCTAGGGTCACAAACTTATCTGAGGTACAGTTTGAAATAATGTTTCCTGACTCCAAGTCCCACACTCTACCACAACACAGACATTTAAGTTAATTAAAGTAGTTATTTGACTACCTATTAAATTAGAGTCTACTGTATACTGACATACTGATACATCTCATGGGGTATTTTGATTATAATTTGATCATCGATCAAGCTTCAGAACCTCCTGTGTCTTATGGGCAGAATTGCCCAGTAAGTTGGTTTTGGGTCTCATCATGGTGTGCTGGAGAACATCTAGGATTTGAAAGTACATAGGCAGGTCCTTAGATATGATCTAATCCAGCTCTTTTATTTTTCATATAAGGAAACTGAGGCTCAGATGGAGGTGAGATAATGCCATGACAATGACATGTCCAAAGTCTTATGGCTAGTCCACCACGGAGTTGGGATTTGAACTCAGATCCTCTCACTTCAAATCCTGGGCTCTTCTTACCATGTGAAACTGTCTATAGTTTGAAGGAGATCAGGAAACTTAGGAAAGAAAGAACACCGAGTATGTATTTTATTTTGTAACTGCAATTATGAGAAAAAAATTAGCATGAAAGAAAGAGAAATGAAAACAGGCCGTCAAAGACGACATCCGCTCTCATTTCAATTTCCTGGAAGCTAAGTGTGGTTGGGCAGATGGTGTTCTTTTGTTTTACTAAACTCAATGATCAGATGAAAATATGCCCCACCATATACAGGAGAGCAAGATGGGAAAATGTCACTTCTCCATGCACTCAGTACTTTCCACGCTTGTGGGATCTGATCTTTTGCTTAGTTGTTGTTTGGGGCTATTTGCTTTGCTTAATGGGCGTCTCTTACACCCTTCCTTCTCCCAGCTGGTCCGTGTCTCTATTAATTAGTATTCAAGCTTCTGTTATAGTAACTATACTAAAATTTTCTTATTTAATTTAATAACAATAGCTCTGTTTAGGTATGCTGCATTTTAAAGTACCTTCCAATATATTATTGATTTGACCCTTATAACATGTCTGGGACATAGACAGGGAAAAAACACTCTTATGCCCATTTTTCAGATGAGAAATCTGAGACTCAGAGAGGAATCACAAAATCTATGAGCTGAAAGGGATCTTTAGAGGCCATGTAGTCCAATCTCTACCTAACTAAGAAGCCCTTCTACAACAAAGAGTTGACCAACCCCTGAATGAATTTTCCAGAGACTGGGAAGTTACCAGCCTTAGTTCTCATGAAAGCATTTATTCTAATATTGGAAGACAGACTTTATTTCACTGCATAGAAAATTCAAAGCACAAAGTAATGACATCCAAGTCCCAGAATAATCAATCCTTCGGTGACTTTCCCTAGGGACCTATGTATTCATTTAGACTTATGCTACTACCCTGTGCCTGAATCCTGATCTTCCCAAATACCGTGACTCAATAAATCATTGTCAACATGGTGTCAATGAACCAATGAGGACTCAGAGCATCCAATCCCCACCGAGGAGACGTCATCCAAGTCCCAAAGCTGACTTCAGTAGGAAACATCTTCAAAGACCTCCTTTCTTCAACACTTTCAATCTTGATCAGACACAACCATCCCCCATCCTGTTCATATCCTCTGCACTTAAAATGTGGAGTCCAGACCTGATCGTAATACTGCAGATGTAGACTGATCATGTCAGAGGAGATGAAGCTATTGCCTACTTCATCCCGGATGCTACATCTGTCTTGATACAGCGTAGGACAGCATTAATTTATGTCACTTTGTTGAGCTTGTGGCTCAGTAAAAATGCCATACCTTTTTCATTTCAGTTGCTGTTATTTGTACTGATCTAAGCAACGTTTAGGGGCAGCTAGGTGGCACAACAGATAGTGTGCCAGATGTGGGTCAGGAAGATTTAAGCTCTAGTTTGGCCTCAGACACTTACTGGCTGTATGACCTTGGGCATGTTACTTAACGCTATTTGCCTCAGTTTCCTCATCTGTGAAATGAACTGGAGAAGGAAATGGCAAACCACTCGAGTATCTTTGCCAGGAAAACCTCAAATGGAGTCACAAAGAGACAGACACGACTGAACAACAACAGGCAGAATTTCTGGAGTTGATTTTTAGAATCCGAATATGGGACTTTACATTTGTAATTATTAAGTTTTGTGTTATCCAGTCAAACTGTTTGTTCTAGCTTACAGGACAGAATTCCCTTTCCTTTCTATCCATAGGAGAGATGATGTGGTACAGTGGAAAGACTATTGGATTTGGGGTCAGAGGACCTGGTTTTAAATCCCAACTCTGCCGTGGATTAACTGTGAGACCTTAGTCAAATCAGTCAGACAGTAAACATTTATTAAGCACCTACTGTGTGTTGGGCACTGCGCTAAGCAATACGGATACAAATACAAAAAAAAAAAAAAGAAAGACAAAGACAGTCACTGTCCTCTAGGCCTTAGTTTCCCTTTATTTTGGGGGATTGGATTCTGTAATCCAATGTATTGGCTATTCTTTACCTTTGTTTCACTCTCATAGTTGATAAACATGATTTATGTCCCCCAAGTCATTGTTGAAAATGTTGAATAGCAAATAACCGAGGAGATATTCTTGAGGTACACTTCTGGATGTCTCCTAAACTGATGTCAGTCGGTCACCAACTCTTCCCTATGTCCTAGCATCCAACTCATTCTAAGATTTTACTATCATCTGGCTCATATCTCTTCATTCTATCCCAGGTATGGCATGAGAGAATTTGCCAAATAGAGCAGTTTATCTAACTGAACAGGGCTTATAAGCTGTTTAACCAAAACTACAAACTAGGTCAAAAGATCTTAGTGAAAGGAATTCAATAGAACTAGTTTCAGAAAGCCTGGAATCTAATTTGGGCTCTGACTATGTGACCTTGTACAAGTTAAAATCCTCTTTGAGCCTCAGTTTCCTCAATTTGAAATGAATTTTTTGAAGTAGATAATCCTTAAAGTCTCTTTCAATTCTCAAATATTGTGATTCAGATCCCTGGCTTATAGGTCATTGCTTTTCCTTAGCACAATATAGCCAATGTGAATCTTTACTTGGAGAAATAAGGCCATTGGGTGAATTTAAGAAGGACTGTGGGTAAGAATAGAACATTAGTAGGATATCAGGAATGTCGTTCTCTTATAAAGCAGTATTGCTGGATAGCACGATTTTTTAGGAAATTTATCCTTATGTTATCCATATGTTATGGATATGATATCATGTTATGGTGTTTATCCATATCCATGTCTTAGAGTATCAGGAATGTCAGTCATTCTCTTATGGAGACAGCATTGTTGGATATAACAATTTATTAGAAAATCTATCCTTATGTTGAGTCCAAATTTGCACCACTGTAACTTCTATCCATTGTCCTCATGCCCGCTCTCCCAATAGACATCATAACCTAGAATTCTTCCCCTAGGATTCGTTGCTCCGATATGTGAGTTTTTGCTTTATTTTGCCTGAAAACAGGCCTCTCCACCATTTCCTGTCAATATACACCCCATGACACCAGGAAAATATCCTTTTGTTTTTCTTCTTCCATGCTCATTTTATGTATCATCTTCCCTCATTTCCTCTAGTTAGAATATAAGTTTCTTTAGGGCAAACATGGTCTTGTTTTCTTGTATTTGTATACCTTAAATGCCAGTATTTAGCACAATGCCTTAATAAATGCTTTCTTTCTCCTTCTCTCCCTTCCTCTCCCCCTTTTCCTCTCTCTCTTTCCTCTGTCTTCCTCTCTCCCTCTCCCCCTCCCTTTTCCTTCTCTCTCTCTCTCTCTCTCTCTCTCTCTCTCTCTCTCCCTTTTTCTATCCTCTCTCCCTCCTCTCTCTCTTCCCTACTTCTATCCTCTGAAGCTACAAAGAGCAGGACTCATATCTCTTCCAAATATATCTCCCCCTCAGCCTTTTCTTCTTCCACATAGCCATGCCCTCTACTTTCAACTATTCTTTAATTTGATGACATAATTTCCAGACTCCTTACCAACCTATCCTTGACTACTTTAAAGTAGCCACAATTTCTTAACCCACTCCAACTCCCATCTTGTCCTGAGTACTTTCATTCTCTCTGTTGTAATCTCTAAGTAGCCTACCTTCTTACATCTTGATAGATGGCTAAATCTCAGCAAATTTAGTCCTCAATATCTATCTACAAAGCTTCTTGCATAATTGCTGTTAAACCACCCACCCTTGGTAATGTCCTCTTCAATGCAGCTTTGGAAGAGAGAAAAGGAAAAGAAAAAAAAAGGTAGCAAGCCCCCACACTTCCAAAAGGAAGAAATATGTCAATTGTACCCACTCATGACATCTCTGCTTGGTGACAGGCAGGAAAACACCAGCTCACAGTGGGTCTATGCTCCAGAAGGGAGACCACCCACATTCTCTCAGAAGGAAGTAGAGAAAATTGGTATTCAGAACAAGATGGGCTAAGTGTGGAGATGATTGAGAGATTTTAAGGAAGAAGTAGAATGATACATTAGAAGAATGACTGCTTCTGGGACCAGAAGATGGAAGTTCAAATCTAGCCTCCATTGCTTAATAACTGTATGAATCTTCTGGCAAGTTATTTCAAATACTCTCTGAGCCTCAGCTTCTTCATCTGTAAAAAGGGGTAGTAATGTTTGAACCATGTCCCTTACAGGAAGATCAAATGGAATAATGCAAGTTAAGTGCCTCGGGAATCTTAAAATGCTATGTAAATGAATATTATTATCGTTGTTTTCATAATTAGTTTTGGACCCATGGGACACCAAAGGAGGACAACAAAGTAGGCCAAACAAGAGCAGGGTACCTTGAATGTGATGATGACGACGAAGAGGTGGAGGAGAGGGAAGGGAATAAGCACTTCCACAGGGCCTAGTATGTGTTAGGTACTTACTTTTTACAAATATTATCATATTTGATGAGGATGATAATGATGATCAGATCACCATAATAGTAACCCCATAAATGTAATGGGGACTGCAACTTGACCTGTGATTTCATTGGTCTAGGGATCTCCTTGGTACAATTTATAATCTCAGAAATCTGCCTAGAGCATTGAGATATTAAGAGACCTGATCAAGGTCACACAGCTATTATTTGTCAGAGGCAGGATTCAAACTCATCTCTTCCTTGTTTCTTGGCTCACTCTATCTATTATGCCAAGCTGTGACATTTATTTATATTTCAATAGCATGTTATTGTTACAAATCTGAAATCTCTTCAATTTTAACCTCACCTCAACCCTTTGAATTAAGTAGTGAATGTGAATGTGTAATGTTCTTCATATCAGAGATTGAGAAACTAAAGCTAAAAGTCACACAATCTTCCTATAAGAGATTTGTTGGAAAATGTCCAAAACAACACTTTGTCCACTGTCCAATTTTGATTAAGGGATACTCTTGGACCACAGGGATGGGGAAGCTGCGGCCTCAAGACCACATATGGCCCTCTAGGTCCCCCAGTGCGGCCTTTTGACTGAATCCAAACTTCACAAAACAAATCTGGATTCAGTTGAAGGGCCGCACTTGAGGGTCTAGAGGGCCACATGTGGCTCCGAGGCCACAGGTTCCCCACCCATATCCTAGAATATAATCTCTGGAGTTAGGAATACATGTCCAAATCTAGGTTCAGGCACTTAGCTGTGTGATCCTGGCCAAGTCTCTAGCTGCCTCAGTTTCCTCATCTATAAAATGGAGATTATAATAGCACCTACCTCCCAGGGGGGATCAAGTGAAATAACATTTGTAAGGTCCTTTGAAAACCTTAGAGCACTGTGTAAATGCCTGCTCTTAATATGATTATTAGCAGTAATAATGATCCCAATCACTATTTTAATATAATAGAGAAATCAGGTAGCTGATCTGAGGGAAATATGGAAGAGGATAATGAAGATCCCTCACATTTCTGTAGAGCTAAGTTCTGCTCATTTCCTTTCCATTTACTCCTGTTAAGTTTCATTTTATTCATTCAGCCTATTATTCTAGCCTAGCGTTCAAAGTTCCCTTTCCTCTTTGTCCAAAAGAGAGGTATTATGGCAGAGCAATGGACAGAGCATCCCTGGGATGCGAATACTACAAAATCATTGTCCTTGTTCTATAAGAAACTGTGCTTGGGAGACAAGAATCACAAAACTAGTGAATTGTCACTCAGGACTTGAACTCAGGCTCTCTGATGATCAAATTTACTGGAGTACAGCTGATTCTGCACCCTTGCCCCCACTCTACTGCAAAAAAAAAAATCAAAATACTTTAAGCAAAGAGGAAAACTCACTTGTGACACTTTTGCTATTTCCTTAAATTGACCCCATGCTTCCCGCAAAGCAGAGTGGACAAGCACAAGAGTAGTGAGCAAAGGAGTTGGACAAGCCCTTTATCCTAACACAACAGTGGTCATGGTGCTCTGGAGCCAAGGCTATCATCCCTTCAATTGATGTCTCTGTATCTCTATGGGAGCACTCCCCTCCCTCATCATGGGGAAGCTATCCAAGAGAATGTCTCACATATAAGGAGAAACAGCATGATAATGGTGGAGAGCCCTAGATATGTAGTCAAAGGACCTGGGTTCAAATTCAAACTCTGTTGAACACTATCTGTGTGAACTTGAATAAATTACGTCACATTTGATCCATCCCTATGCAAAACGGCTTTAAAAGATGACTATTGATATAATGGCAACACACACACACATATATATATATATATATTTATCTATATATACATTATACATATAAATATAGATAGAGAGATAGACAGAAACAGAGAGAAACAGAGAGGCAGAGACAGAGAGACAAAGAGGGAGATAAAGACACAGAGAGACAGAGACAGACAGACAGAATGGCAAACAACTTTGAAAGACTATAGAACTCTGAGCAATACAATGATCCACCCTGACTAGAGAAAAGAAGAAAAAACAGAGTCGGGGTGGGGTTGGGGAGGGAGGGAAGCTCCAAAGATCTGTTTTAGCAGCCCAGAAATAAAACTCTGCTGATGTGCAGATTCTACAGGTCAAATTTTACCATCACGCTTGAACCAACTGCCTTTAAAAGGGGAAAGATAGTTGCTTAAGGGACAAAAGTTCAAATGGGAATAACAGACATCAAATGGAGAAGATTGTCTTGAAAACTCTTGGTTTCAGTCACTCATCATCTATTTCTCTCTCTTTCTACCCCTCCCCCATTTTTCCTTCCCAAGAATTCACTGTGAACTATTCCCAGAGTCTCTTCAATCACTATAGAGAGGAAAGGAAGTGAGTCAGGCTCTCGAGGGATATACTTGCCCTGGGATTGATTAGCCCGACCCTTTCAATATTAGTTTAGGAAGTGTCAGGGGCCCTGCTTGTATTCAGTCAAAGGAAAATGTTATGGCTGGAGAATGTGTATCTTCTCTTCTGTCAGAAAATGAAGCCTAGGTAACCTGATCTATTTCCATTTTTGTATAAGCTGACAGAATTCATATAGCCAAATTAATCATTCGCTTGTATTAATCAGCTCAGCTCAGGTGCCTGGTAACGTCAACTCCCTCTGTTTCCTTAAAATATCTGTTCTGGGGCAGCTAGGTGGTGCAGTGGCTTGAGCGCTAGCCCTGGAGTCAGGAGAACCTGGGTTCAAAATCTGATCTTAGACATTTACTAACTCTGTGACTGGGCATGTCACAGAAAAAAAAAAAAGATATCCTCTATTCTGTTTTTATTCCTTTATTATCTCTCCAATTTACTAAATTACTCTGACCATGCCACTGTCTACTCAAAAATCTTCTGTGGCTCCCTATTATCTCTGGATTAAACTGAAAATCAGTAGTCCAACATCCAAAGCTCTTCACAATATTCATAAACTTTCCATTCTAGTCAAGCTGACCTAGCTTCCACCCATACATAATGTTTCAGCTCCTATCATTGTGCAGTCGGGTTGGTAGTCCCCCATTTCTACACTTCAATCCACTCTCACTTCTATAATTTAGAATTCCCAGATTCCTTTAAACTCCGGCTCAGGTGCCACCCCATCTCCACCCACCCACCCACCCACCCACACATAAGTTCTTTCTAGATTCCACTAACATTCTCTTCCCCTTGAAATAACTGTAACTCACTTTGTATATGCATTGTACCTACAGTGCAGCTAGGTTACCCAGTGGATAGAACAGGAAAGCTGGAGTCAAGAAGACCTGAGTTCAAATCCATTCTCGGCAACTTGCCAGCTGTGTAAGTTGATCCCGAGTAAATCACTTAACCTCTCTGTACTTCAGTTTCTTCATCTGTAAAATGTGTAAAAGTACTTACCTCCCAGGGCTGTTGTGAGTCTAGGATATTTGCAAACCTTAAAGTGCTATAAAAATGCTAGCTATTAGCATTATATGCATAAGCACCTACATAATGTAGGCTGTATTGCCTCTCCAAACCCTGCCAGAATGTAAACTTTTTGAGGGTAAAGATTGTTTCAACGTTGTGTGTCCTCAACCTCTAAAATGTGCCTAATATGAGACAAGGGCTGAATAAATGTTAAATTGGATTGTGTTTGAAATTGAATCAGTCTTAGGGTCCATTTCAGTAAAATGGAGGTCACAACACTTGTGACCTCCTGTGTGGCCAAGCCCTCAGGCTCATTGTGGAGATCAAATGAGATAAAGAATGTGGAATCCTTCTGGGTGTGTAAAATATATACAAATATGAACTGTTGCCGCTGTTGCTATGTTTATAAACACTATACATGGCCTTCTTCCTCAGACATCATTTGGCATTTTCTTTCTTTGCAAGTCTATTGAAGTTTTTAGGTAATACGGTGTTGTATGGTTGTCTTCCTAGAGGCATCTTAGTTGGTATAGTGGAGCGAACACTGGGCTTCAAATTCAGTCTTAGACACTGACTAGCTGTGTTACCCTGGGCAAGACTCTTAGCCTCTCTCTTCTTCTTCTGTAAAAGGGAATATTAATAGCATCTGTCTCCAAGTGTTGTTATGATAAGAGTTGTTAAGATAATATTTGTGAGGTGCTTTGCAAGCCTTAAAGCAAGCCCTGTGTATATACTAGTTATTATTATCTGAGTTAGATATTCCCCTAATAGACTGGAAAGTCTGTAAAGAAATGGTCTTTCCCCATTTCTCTCTATCAATCCCTGTCTTTTCAAGGTCTAGTTCCAGTGTGATCTCTTATTCACCCATCTCCTGCCCCAACTCCCCAGCAAACTTTCCCTGACTTCTGAAGTGCCCCTAAGTGCAAGGGATATATCCTTGAATCAAATGTCTCATAGCATGTTGCCTGAACCTCTCCCTGGCACAGCGTTCCTTTGGATTTTACTCACCTGTGTTTTATGTGTACGTGTTTTGTTTCCCCTTCATTGTAAGAACTTTGGGAAGAGAATTTGTGTCATTTGTTTATCTGAGCATCCTAAGAGCCAAGCACAGCTTCTTGTACATGTGGTGTGGACCTGTGATTTCATTATTGTAGACAACTCCCAGTACGGAAACTCCTTCTACCTGGTGAACATCAGCAACTTCTCTGGCACTTTTCAGTCCTACAGAGTTGCCTGAGGTCACATAACTTAGTATAGTTTCACATCGCTGGCACACATCAGAAGCAAGGCTTAGAGTCTAAGCGTGGCTCTTTGACTGAATCCAAACTTCACAGAACAAATCCCTTTACTAAAAGGATTTGTTCCATAAAGCTTGCACTCAGCCAGAAGGCTGCACCCAGGAACCTAGAAGGCCACATGTGGCCCCCCCTCCCCTGGCTTAGACCCTAAGGCTGTGACCCCCAAAGCCCTCACTCATCCACTATACCATGAGCCTCTCACTTGCAAATATGCTTAATAAATGCTTGTCAAATGGATGCTTAACCTTTATTTATTCTATGTCTCTAGAGGGAAGAACTCTGATTACTGAAAACTACAAGGAGGTAGATTTGACACAATATAAAGGATGAATTTGTACCAATCAGCGTTGTCCTAACATGGAAAAAAGCTGTCTCAGTAGGTAGTAAGTTCTCCACAATTAGAAGTATTTAAACAAGGTGGCTTGTGAACCCCAGTAGAAAGGATTATTATATTGGGCAGGAGGTTAGAATACAGTAGATTCCCCTCTATAATCTTTTACAATTCTGGCATTCTAAGTTTCCGTGAACATAAGGTCTAGGTCTGAGGTTTGATAGCAGAGTAGGTTAAATAACATTGTTCTTTCCTATTGCCATAGACCATGACCCTAGTCATAGTCTTGTAGAGTATACCTTTTGTGACAAGGGGACTGAGTGAGAAAGCAAGCCATTTGGCCCTTGGTGGGGAGGGAACTACAAATTGGCAGATGTCAGCTTTCCTCATGAGGGACCTCCCATAAGCAGTTTGTCACAGATTATTCATAAGGAATAAGAAACAATACTGAGGGTGCCATTGAATCTAAAATCCTTCTATTTTAGGTAGCAACAATGCTCTGGTGTCTGTGACCAGATTTTAATCTGGCTGAGCCCCAAATGCCAAAGGATAGATGACGTTCCAGTAACTTCTTTTTTCCTTTTTCTTTTATTCAAACAAATTCAAATAGATCATGCAGTTTAGTGGAAGCAGTACCCTATTAGAAGTCACATGACCTGGAGCTCCTTTATTATTAGACTGCTGTGTGCCTTGGACCAATAACTTCACCTCTCTGAACTTACTCATCTCTAAGATGCCTAACAGGATTCATTCATTCATTCATTCATTCATTCAAGAGGCAGTATGGGGTATTAAGAAGATAAGCCTGGCAGCTTCTGTCTTCCTTAGTTGTATGAATCAGTCATTTCTCTGAACCTCAGTGTTCTCATTTGTAAAAAGATGATAATAATTTACATACTATCTTATGGGGCTATTATGAGAAGAAATGCATCAACCAATTCAAAATCCTATCCACTTATGAGCTGGATAGCTTATGCATTCAATATGCATTTATTTGGCACTTATTATAAGTCTGATGATTCAAAGATGAATAAATTTTTGTCCCTGCCCTCAAAGGGCTTTGAAAAAGATGATATGTGCATAAATAACTAGAATATGAAATAAAATAAAATAGCAAGTAGAGCAAAGGTCAATCATTCCACAAGCATTTATTTAGTGCTTACTGACCAGCCACTACCATAAGGAAAGTATTATGGAATTTAGAGGAGGGAGAAATTATTTCCAGCAGGGGCATCAAGGAAGACATGGCAAGCTTGGGGGAGCCTAAGACCTTCCATGGGCCTTGAACGATGACCACTATTTAGTGGCCAGAGAAGTGAGACTGAGAACATTGATAAACTAGCTGGGGAACGTTTGGCAAAGCATAGCCAACCATATGAGGTAAGGGATTTTTTTTTCCTATTGATTTGAAAGGCAGGAGGCTACTTTACTCCAAATCCCATTTACTTTGCCTTTACCACTGGGAACTGCAATCAGGACAAAAAGCAAGCCAAGAGGTGAGAAAAAAAATGAGGTGAGAAAAAATGCTGGACATTCAATGAAACAGGCCCGAGAGTGGGCCTGCATCATGCCCACTGATCTGGGACTTTCTAATCTGATTAATGACGGTGAAGAGTACGTTTCTGTGAAAATCTGAGAGCGGGGTTAAGGCATTTCTTTACCTCGGGGCTCTTAAAAAAGTGCTTCATCATCATTTTGTCTGTCTAAAGGCCTGTGAACTGGTGAGCTGCACATCCCTCAGGCTGAGCTTCTGAGTAACTAGTGGTTAGTGATGTGGTCACTGAACAGTGCTAAGAAGGTCCTTGAGTTGCCGCAAATACCAGGTGGCCCTGAGGTGGTTTAACTGTCTCGGGGCTCCTGAGCTCTCAGTGGTCACAGTTACAAAGGGAAGTTGAGAACAGTATTGCCGACACCCAGCAGAAGAGGAAATTTTGATTTGAGAGTTGTGCAGTTGTCAGTGATAATAATGCAGCTGCAGAAAGGTGTGTGGTATAGCCTTGCCCTTCTGGAGGAGGCCGGCAAAGACCCATTTTCACACCTGAGCCTTTCTCTGAGTACCTTAGAACACAACCGTTGGACAAGAAGAGATGAGATGGCAATATCTTCTCTCATGCTTGTTCTCAAAGTCACTGGCGGAGAGTACTTTATGTATTTCCTTTTTTTTTTTTTTTTTGATGTGGCATACAAAATAACGTCTACTAACTTCCCAAAGAAACTCAGGAAGTGTTGTGTTTGAGTTTGGGATGAAATTTCTAACTACCTTTTCTCTACCATTCTACTTTTCTATTCCTTTCTTACAATATTCAGAATTTAGCCAGCCAGTATAGTTGATAATGATAATTCACATTTCGTACCATTTTACATTTTGCAAGATGCTTTCTTCAGAATAAGCCTGTGAGGTAGATATTGCAAATACTGTTATCCTCATTGTATAGATGAGGAAACTGTGGTTCTGAGAAGTTTAAAAACATCATCAAAAGTCATATAAATACAAAGTATCAGACCTGGGGTTTGAATGCAGGTATTTTCTGACTCCAGGATCATCACTCTTTCTGCAATATTTCCACTATTTCTCTTTTCATGAGATATACTAAAGAAGTATTTAGCACAGTTCCTAGCACATAGTAGGCACTTTATAAATGCTAGTTAACTAACTGACTGAAGATGTAGTCAGAACAGCTGGACCTGACCAATATATACAGAAAAAAAAAATCTCTTCAATCAGACCTCTTTCAAAATGTCAGTAACTTCTTGTATATACATGCCTTTAGTAGTTGTTTCACCAATGTTCTTGAAGTGAATTCAGAGATTTGTAATTCATTGTAATATATTTTAATTATATATAAATTATATATTATAATTTATAATTGCATGATTTTGTGGGGTCTCTGGATCAAGAACGTACTGCACCATTTTAAATAATTACCTGGAGCGGCTGAAAGAAAGAATAGCAACAAAATTTGAAGGCACTTATATTAATATCCAATTTATCTTGAAGAGAGGAAAAAATGTAAATGATCAAGGGTAGTAGTTTGGATCAAAATCGCTGGCCAACATGAAGTGTCAGAAACTAATCACTCATACCTTCTTATCTCTACCAAGTAAGGGATGAGTACCCTAAGGTTTCTTCCCTTCCCGATCTACTCTATACCTGTCATTCAAAAGCCATTCTCCTATTGAATTTGAGTCTGTGTTGTTAAGGCCTCTTCAAGTTTTCACATGTTTCGATTCTAACCTTCTTTGAACCAGGTTCAAATTGAGATGTGAATTTAGAAATGCTGAGTTCCAGTTCCATTTTTGACAATGGGCAAGTGTTATTCTGAGCTTCAGTTTCCTCATGAGCAAAATGAAGAAAATAATGTACTATGTCCCACACAGAATTATTTTCGTATGGCTCCCTTTCACAAATACTTCACTTCATTTAAAATCCCCACTGTAGGATATTCTTTCTTCCATATCTGGGATATGCTCTCTCCTCATCTATGGCTCATAGAATCATTGTCCTTTACTAACTCTATAATATACAAAACATACTTGTTGTTCCTCATACACCACCCTCCATCACCCATGTCTATGCTATCTCTACATCTTGGAATTGCTTATTTCTTTCCATATGCAACTCAGACACCAGATAATGACTAGAAAGGAGAGATTTCCAGAAATGGAAAGAAGAAAATTATAGGCCAACACCCCTCTCTCAACCGAAATTTGATTCCATACTCTTTGTCACAGGGCACAGTCCCTTACCTACATAAAAATCCCCCAATATATATATCCCTGCTGCATTTTTCTGCCTTTCTGTTCATATATAGAAAGGATTCCAGAAACTAAGCTTACCATAGCTTGTTAGAATGTGTATCAACCTCACTGTATTTCCCATTCTTAGGTGGACATTGGGATTGACGAAGTCCCCTCCAAAAGCAGCCTCTACCTTTTGTTAGAAATATCCCCATCACCTGTGCTATGGACTTTCATATGACGAAGCTTGAGAAGAGCTCAGAAGAACTGAAGGCCCTGCCATAAAGAAGGATTGGTGGAAAGAAATGGGGGTGCTTAGCGTATAGAAGAGCAGATTTAAGTATACATGAAGATAGCTAGCCTATTGAAGAGGAATTAGTGTTCTGCTTGGTTCCAGATGAGAGAGCTAGGAAGTAGATAGACATTTGAGAGAAGTAAATTTAGGTTCGAGGTGATAAAAAAAGGAAAAAATGGCTTATAATTTGAGCTGTCTCAAGGTGAAATGAATTGCCTTGAGAGGAAGTAGATTAGCTATCATTGAAGATGTTTGAGTGTAGCATTTATGACCTTTTAATAGAGATGTAACCAATGTACTACAAACTCCTAGAGGGCATAGCCCTTATCTGATGAAACTTCATGTCTCCAACCAACCCTAGCACTGTGTAGTGCTCTACACACAGTAGGTGCTTATCAAAAGTTGTTGTTGTTGTATTCTATTTGTGGTGTTCGAAGAGATTGTTGTGTAAGGAGGCAGCTGGATGAGACAGTGGATAGAGCACTGGACCTGAACTCCAAAACACCTGAGTTTAAATCCCTCTCAGACACTTAGCAGCTGTGTGACCCTGGACAAATCACTTAACCCTTATTTGCTGTGGTTTCCTCATTTACGAACTGGGGATAACAATGAAACCCACCTCCCAGATTTTTTGTGAGAATCAAATGAGATAATATTTATAGAGTACTTGACAAACTTAGCCATACTGTTAGCTATAGGTCAGGACTAGATGGCTCCTGAGCTCCCTTCTGAGAGCCTATGATTCTTTGCCTTGTTATTAGCTGATTACCTGAGGTACTAAAAGTACATAAATTATGGTGATATCATTCGAGACTCAGTAAAACATTTATAACAAGAAGCAAAATCTGGACTTTGTTGTTTAATATGATTTATGCTTAAATTCTCTCTCTCTCTCTCTCTCTCTCTCTCTCTCTCTCTCTCTCTCTCTCTCTCTCTCTCTCTCTCTTTCTCTCTCTCTCTTTCTCTCTGTCTCTGCCTCTGTCTCTGTCTCTCCTCTCACCTAGAGCTGTGTTTCTGTTATACATATGCATATCTCTCCATGCACCTGTTTTAAACTCTACATCCATAATTCATCTATCATCTGTCTATTATATTTGTCACCTCTATACTGCATATCTATCTCTGTCTATCTATGTGCTATGAAATAAACCTTAAAATTGACATAGATGGACTAATGGGAAGTGTTTTAAATATAGCCTTTCATTCCACAGTGTGGTACGGGGACTGCTAGACTAATATGATCCTCGAGCATTAAAAATACCCATACAGCAGTTAGAATGAAGGAGGTACTAGTTCCCAATATCTTTTGCCTTCCTGTGTCCATTTCTAGGTGCCACATTCTGGAAGGAGCTGGAATGCGTCTAGAGGAGAGTAAAGAGAAGGATGAGGAGACTAGAAATACATGAAAATTTGTCGATGGAATCTGAGGAAAGATTTATCAGAAACATGGTGTTGTTGTTGTCAAGTTGTGTCCTACTCTCAGTGATCCCATTTGGGGTTTTCTTGGCAGAGATACTGGAGTAGTTATCCATTTCCTTCTCCAGCACATTTTATGAACGAAAAAACTAAGGAGAACAGTCTAAGAGACTTGCCCATGGTTACATTTCTTGTTAGTGTTTGAGGCCAGATTTGAACTCACAAAGATGAGTCTTCCAGACTCCAGGCTCTATACACTGTGCCACCTGTGGGGACATGGTAATTGTCGTTGAATATTTAAAGGCCTGTCACGTGGAAGAGTGACTAGTTTAACCTCAATGGCTAAAGGAAATAGGCAGAAATTAGGAGAAGGTAAATTTACACTTAATATTAGGAAAAAAAAACTTTCTTACAATAACAGTTATCTTGATGTAGACTGGGCTGGTTCAGGAAGTGGGGAATTTCCCATCACTTAAAATCTTTATGCAGAAGCTAGATGCTTCCCTGTTGGCGATGTCAGAGAGAGGACTCACACTTTGAATGTATAAGGGAAAGGATGGACTAGAATCTCACTAGGTGATTTCTTAAATCTTCTTCATTCTAGGATTTGAGGATTCTTGATAAATGCTTAAATTTTAAGAAATGACAATTCACTGTTTTAGAATAGAAATTTACTTCAGGTTTTTAATCAAAGTGGAACATCAGGAAACCTCGCTAGAGAACAAGTCCCTCTGGTATACTGCAGCTTCTAGGGTCAGTTGGATTATTTTGTGTCTAAATATCTGCCGCCCCAGACTTTGTGGGCAGCTGTAGAATGCCCTCGATAGTGGCAATTTCCACTTGAGTCTATCAAGAGGGATAAAAAGCACTAGTGATCCATTGTCATGATTCTCATGAGACTCAGGATAATCCTGTTCGCCAATTACTTGAAATTAAAGTGTGGTAATTTGACACATCTCTTGGGTGCCTGACCACAAACTACCTCTTAAGTAAACCAAGATTTGGGTAGTTTTCTTCCCCCAACATTTGATAGGGCTTCATTATCGTGGCCATGGAAAGAAAAGAAAACCAAGAGGTTATTCAGGTCCTGGGTTTGGGTTTTGTCATTAATGTCATTATTAGGTGACCTTCCCTCCCCAGTGGATTCAAAGTAAGGGACCTAAGAGGGCAATTTGGGTAACAGGACCACAGGTTCCCAGGAAATCTTAACAGATGTAACTAAGGTTCATCCAGAAGGGATAGTAGATTTGGCACTAAATACAAAAGAATAGGCTTTTTTAAAAGCTGGGGTAGGGGAGAAAATTTAAGCTCCAGTTCCATGATCTTCTCATGACATACAATTATTCTCATGATGCCATACAGATGGCTTTTTAGAGAGCAGTTAATATAGAAATGGATAGATTTCCTTCTTCAAAGGTTGCAAGACATCAGAAGAAAGGTAGCACCGTATAAGGGGCAGAGCTAGTTTGATGCTTGGTACAGCAGCGGCAGCAAACATTTATCAGGTATCTATTGTATGCAGGCACTGGATGTGGGGTTGGGGGGAGGCACTACATGATATAAGGTTAAGCCCTTTCCTTCAAGGCATCTGCAATCCAACTCCTTAGATAGGAGAAGAAGCTGCAGGAGTTGCTAATTGACTCGAGGATAAAATATAAATGCCTCGGTTTGGTATTTAAAGCTCTTTGCAGTCTGGTCCCAATCCACCTCTCCAGGCATATTATTGCGTGTTACTCTCTTTCATAAATGCTAAGTTCCTGACAGACTTTCCAACATACAAAATTCCATCTCTGATCTTTGTGCCTTTGCACAACCTCTCCCTCGTACCTGCAATGTATCCTCACCACTCCTAGAAGCTTTCAATTCCTTCAAATTTCAGTTCAATGATGTCTCCTTCAGGAAACCTGTACTAATCTCCACCCTCATCCCTCAGAAATTACTCTGCATTTAATCTCTATGTATTTTGCATTTATTTATGCATGTTAACATTATGCATTATAACATTTATTTGCATGCTGTTGTTGTCCCTAGTAAAATATGAACTTCTTACACTCAAAGATTGCTTCTATCCTTTCATTCTATCATCAGAGTTTTAGCCTAGAAATACCTAGCTGATGAATACGCATTGAGTAAATGATCACTTCCCAAACTTAGAAATGCAGGTAACCCTGCTGTTCCCTTCTGCATATATGGGGTAGAAGGAACTTAGTGGGAAAATTAATACTAAAGAAGGATATTTACAATAAATGTGTTATATATGTCATATCCTTCAAAAAGGGCTGTCTTGATTCCCTTAGGCATTAGTGATCGTCTTGAAATTGCTGTATATTTATTTTGTGTGCCTGTATGTATATAGTACTTATGCATGTGAACATGTTTCATCTCCTTAATACAATGTAAGCATCTTAATGGCAAAGACAGTTTCACTTGTGTCTTTGTATTCTTAGAATCTTGAACAGTGCTCTTGCATATAGGAGGTGATGTTTGGTGATTGAATCACACACACACACACACACACTTATGTATATGTGTACACACACATGCACATACATATGCATATCTGCATACATATATGTATATATACATACACATAAATATATGACTAATAATACAAGAGAATATCTATGATGTTATGGAAAGGATCCTGGATTTGGAGTTGGAAGATCTATGTCCAAAGCCTGACTCCATCTCTTACTACCCATTTGACCATTAAGTTCCTTATTGGAAGATAGTAGGTAATACCAGATCATCTCTATAGATTTTTTTCATTTCTAAATTGACGACCCTATGATATGTTTCAGAAAAGTGGTATAACTCAGTAACTGACACAAGAAAGGCATTAAGCGCCTAAACTTGGAGTCAGTTTCTTCACCTATAAAATGGGGTCAAGAACTACTTGCACTACTTAACTAAAAGAACTATTTAGAAGAAAGGATTTTGGAAACCTCACAGTATTATTTAATTTAAAATCAGCAAACATTTCCTAAGCACCTAAACTATGCAACACACACACACACACACACACACACATACACACACAAAAAAATGGAAATAGTCCCTACTATCAAAGAGTTGTCATGCATAAACAGAAATAAATGCAAGACAATTTGAGAAGGGAGAGGAGCCTTTTGTGTTGAAATTTGAAGAGATCAGCAAAGCCTTGCATTAGGAGAGAATAAAGAAAGGGAATAAGAATTCATATTGAGCCTACTATGTGCCAGGTACTATGGTAGCAGTACTTAGAAATCAATCCTCACAACTACTCTGTGAGATAAGTACAATTATCCTTATTTTAGAGTTAAAGAAACAGAGGTTAAATGACTTGCCTATGGTCACACAGTAAATATATGAGTCCAGAGCTGAACTCAGAGCTTCCTGATTCTGAGCCCCACCCTCTAGCTACAGAAAGTGATACCTGAGACCTGAAGAAAGATAAGGATTTTAAAAAGCAAGAGGTGAGGAGGAAGTGCATTCCAGACTGTATAAGGGGGAAATAGAATCCTGAGTTTGGTGAATAGTGAATCAGTGACTTTAGCTGGAAAACATTGTGTGAAATAATAGATTAATACGAAATAACAGAGGATATGAAATGTCTAGAGGGTAGAGATAGATTGTGGAGGACTTTAAATGACAGGTTATGGAGTTGGCCATAACTGTGTAATGATATTCCATTATATTCATATACTTACCTCAGAGCTCTGACCTTCACCCTCTTATCATCTCCTTTTTCTTGGATTGCTCACACAGTCTGGGTGAGATGGGAGTCAACTCATGGAAGACAACCAGAGATCATCTTCTCTGCCCTACCATTGACCCTTAAGGGTCCCTAGGCTTCTTTACTGTCTTTCTTGTTATATGCCCAAGATAGCACTTTTCTAGACTCTAGACATTACTTCGTGTGCTTGGAGTTATGATCTGAGTTCCCTCACATCAGACATTTACTGGCTGTGTGGCCCTGGACAAGTAACAACCTCTCTGAGTTTCAATTTCTTCATTTTTAAAGAGAAGTAATAATAGAAACTACCTCCCATGGCTGGTGTGATGCTCACATAAGATAACAGATCTAAAGATTTTCGCAAAACCCTGAAGGAGTCTATGGATGCTAATTATTATTATAATGAGATACTAATCAGCTATGCATACTCAGTAACTCACAGAATATTAGGTGAAAAATCATGAATGTCAATAGTTATCCAGAAGGCAGCTTAAGAACATGGGCTGAAGTTTTAGTAAGAGAAGAGAAGAAGAAGAAGTCAATGAATTCAATACCTTAGAGATATTTACCAATAGCTAGGCCTACAATCTTTGAATCACTTGCTAGAAAATTTTAGATTGAGTTAAATCTATGGTAATTCCTTAGTATAGGTTTGATAAAGCTATTTTTGTTCAGTCTTTTCAGTTGTGTCTGACTCTTTGTGACCCCATTTGGAGTTTCTTTACAAAGGTACTGGAGTGGTTTGCCATTTCCTTCTCTAGTTCATTTTGCAGATGAGGAAACTGAGGCAAACAGGGTTAAGCGACTTGCCCAGCATCACAGAGCTATTATTTGAGGCCAAATTTAAGCTCAGGGCAATATGTCTTCCTGATTCCAGGCCTGATACTCTGTCTATTCCACCACCTAGCTGCCCAGGTCTGATTTAGATTTAGGGTCAAAGAATTTCGGAGTTGTAAGAGATTGTAGAAGATATCTATTTCTTTAGGAAGAGAGATTTGAAGCATAAAAGCCATAAGAATTCTCTGTGATAGTAGACATCCACCCTCGACTATGGTGTAGGAGGAGAATCGGATTAGGAATCAGACCTATGTTCCACTCTTCCACCAAGACTCCCATGTGACTTGGAACAGCTATTTTAATTCTGTGGACCTTCTATCTAAAATAAAAAGTTGGACTAGAAATTGTCTAAGGCTCCTTCCGTTTACAAATCCGAGGATTCTATGATTCTGTCATTCAAAGCAATTCAAATATTCTTTCATTCAAAGCAATAAATATTAGTAAATATTTCTGAGTTGTTGTCAGTCCCCTCACCATCCTGTTCACCATTCTCTAGAAAAGCAATGTGATTGTCCTTCCCAAACTGGGATTCCTTGAGCTGAATACAAACCCCAGATGACCAGGACAGAAAACAATAAGTCTATCACCTCCCTGAACACTATACTTTTCTTAATACAACCTTAAGTGCTGGGTAAAACTGGCATAAGTGACAAAGACCTTCAGACTGGGCAGAAAGATGTAAAGTTAACTCTTTGGATAGAATTTAAAAGTTACTCATTAAAATCACAAAAGATGTAAAGGTATAACTGCATTTTAGGTTTTCTTTAGAACCCCAGACCAACCCCACCCTTTCACAATTCATATATTAGTTTTGGATAGTCATTATTAATTTTTCAATCATGTGATCTCAGAAGTCTGGCTTTCTTTTAGAAACCTTTAGTGCCAAATAAGTAGCATAGTTTCTTTTCACTGAAACATGATTACCCTTTCAGCTACATTCTGCATTTTTCTTTTTTTTTCCTGTTATAAGCGCGTTGTCCAATTTTGAGCTGAGAAACTATAGAAGTCCATTTGACTTCACTAAGGCAGAACTAAAAGAATTTTTGAACTAAGATTAAATTGATATATCGAGAGCTTCTGTCATTGTAATATGACATTAGGAGAATAGTCAAACACCGGCTTTGACTGTAAGTGTCCTAAGAAAGTAGTAGTCTGCTGTGGAGTGCTTTTTGATGTATCAAAGAAATGGTACTATCTTTCAAAAGGCATTCATATTCTAACCTCCTATCATCAATGTAAAGTAATAACAGAGCTAAAGGATGGTCTTTTTTATGGTCTTCAGAAATCAACGTTATGAGGGATTGCTGAGGCATGCATTAGCTCCTTGGCTTTAAATGAACCACTTTCTTGGCTCTGCAATCTGCTAAGACATTAATTATATTTTGTCCATTTCCATTTTTTTATTTCAAATTCACTCATTCTGTCTCCACTGCCACTGCTATCCCCTTCCTCTAATCAAATGTGAATACGACTAGATCCGAGATATTTGGGTGGGATGTGCTGGGAGGATAGTCCTTTAGACCCACTGTGGTGTTAAGCTCTCTGGCCAGGGATGTTTGTGGGAAAGGCATGTGGTGAGATAGGAGGACAGAACTTGGCATCTGGAGACCTGGGCAAAGCCATTACCTGTTCTTCTGCTGATGTGCTGTGTGACTCAGGAGAAGTCACTTTTCCTTTCCGGGGCTCAGTTTCCTCGTCTAGAAAAGGAGGTTTGAAATTCTATGGTTCTGTGAATGAAAGGAACTGGCAAACAATGAAATATCTTTTACCCAAGAACTAAACTATCTAGGGGAGAGGCTCATCCCCATAAGATTGACCCACAGATAACGAATTTCCTTTCAGCTTCAGCACAAAGGTGCAGAGGAGCTCATCGGTGTAGTGTCAAGGCAGCATCTGGGACTCAAGATGGCTGAGGGAAGGCAATGCTAGTGGGGAGAGCAACCAGGAGGATAGTCCCTCTTCTTATGTCCCTCCCTCCCCTCTTGCCTTATCCATCCAATCTTCCTACCAACATCCCTTGCCCCTTTCCTCCTCCTCGATGGACAAATTGGAAGAAAATGGGAAAGGGTGGAGTCAATTCTTTTGAAGACAACCAAATTGGGGATCTTTCTGGCTCAGTGGCCAATACTCTCTGGCAACCATCTCTATACACATATCCCACCTTCTCTATGACTCCAAAGCACAACCAGAACACTTCTCTTCAGAAGTGACTACAGGGCCCAGATACATTTCTACACATGTTCTACAGGATTATTACCAAAGGCCTCAGTCAAACAGATCAGGACCCTGTGCTTTAACTTCTGTTACACATAAAATGGAGGGTAGGAGGGCTGGACTAGATGACCTATGAATTTTACAGGGTCCTATACGCTGTGCACAGGGATAGAAAACGTGATTGACGTAACATGGCAAAAAGATTCTGGAGGAGCCTACATTCTACCTGTCACACAAAATTAGTTTATGCAGATCAATTAGTAAAGAATTATACATGTGACTGACAATAAAAATGGTAGAAATTCAGAGAAGGAGGACACCAGAGTAGTCATATAGTTTCTTGGTGGAGGTGAGACTTTAGTTATACCTGAACAGATTGACAGGTATAATATAGGGTTGATAGGTGAGTGAGTGTGTGTGTGTGTGCGTTTGTGTGCGTGTGTGTGTGTGCGTGTGTGTGTTAGGTTATGCTAAATTGATTAGGATCATAGGATCATGGGTGCATAGAGGGAAGGAACCTCCTAGATCATCTAGTCCAATACTTTTATTTTACACATGAGGAAATTGAGGTCTAAAGAGTTTCAGGTATTTGCCCAAGGTCACACAAATAAGCCATTAGGGATTATGGGGGAAGGGAGAAGGAAGAGAGAAAGAGAAAGCGAGAGAAAGCGAGAGAAAGCGAGCGAGAGAGAGAGAGAGAGAGAGAGAGAGAGAGAGAGAGAGATACACATATGACAAATATCTGAAAATTTGGGGGTAAATCCAATGGTCTATCTATTACCATAATATACAGAATCTGCATTATTTTCTTGCAAATAAGAATTAGTTGAATATAAACCTCAGGAAACAGAATATTCTAGAAACCTTTGTCAGAATGCCCTAAAAACTCCAGTTGCAAATTATTTCTAAGACTAATTCTTCACAACAGGAACTGAAGAGAAGAATTGCTCATTATTCAGGCTATTATTCAGGTCTAGACAGCAACCAATATAAATCAGGGACCAAATGATCTTTGGTTTTACTTGGACTGACTTTTTGCATAGCACGGTAAAGTGGAAAAAACACTGCCTTTGAGTTAGAATACATTAGTCTGTGTTCTAGCTTCTGACCTTCATTAGCTGCCTGACCCTGTAAATGGATTTTGCCTCTTTGACCCTTGAATCATTTTGTTTGCATGTTTGTTTAATCTGTAAAATGGGGATAATCATTCTTGGACTTTTTCTCTTTACCAAAATCTCTGAGGAATGTGCTTGCTTCCATAATGTTAAAGAACTAGAGAAATGTGAGTTGTTATAATTATTATTATGTATCTCAAACTAACCAGATAAAGTTACATCTGTGCCATTGCTTTGGGCTTTGACATATGCGTATATAATTAGACAGTGCCTTTGACCCACCCTCTGCGGGTACGTGTGGGAGGTTGTGTAGGCAGTAGGGGGTATGTGTGGAGAAGGGGCTGTTCCTTTGAGGGGGAAGGCCTTGATCAGAGATGAAAAGCATAGGAGGAAGCAGGTGGTTTGTGTAGATAGCTTCAGGACCTGCCTTTATATAGACAGGGATATAGTTGCCTATCTAATTTGAAGGCCTCTTCTCATGCCCCAAATGCCACCTGTATTGCTGCCTGAAGGACCATTGCATTAGATTCCTTCTTTTGGCATTAAGCAAC
>CM053625.1:7194723-7220038 GCA_028646595.1 Phalanger gymnotis
AAAAAAGTAGAACTTCTCAATTTTATTTTGCTTCTGTTTTCTCTTACTAGGACAATGAGTTGTAAAATGACTAAACAAAAATAGTTAAAAAGTAGTTTTACCAAAATAATTACTAAATTAGCAAAAATTACCAAAATAAATACTATGAAGTAATAAGAGAATTACAAAAAGCCAGTAGGTTTGATGAAAACTAAGTCATACAAAACTAACCTTATTTCCTTTTTTGAAAATTACTTAAGTGATAGATAAGGGCATTGTTTAAGATATATCTAAATTTTAACAAAGCACTTGATAAGCTATCTCTGCTATTGTTAAAACATGGAAATATTTGTACTAGATAACAATGAATGAATTTAGAACCAGTAACCAGATTCAAAGAATAGCAAATGGCTTAATATAAACTTGACAAGAGAATTCCTGTGGAAGAACTCAGAGACCTTTGTTTGATTTTGTGTGATGTTTGACATTTTTACCAACATCTTGTATAAGGGCAAAGATGGTATGTCCATAACATTTGCAGATGATGGAAAGCTGGTATGGATAGATAACAAATTGGATGACAGAGTCATGATCCAAAATGCCTTGATAGGCTAGCACTGGGTTGAATCTAATAAGATGAAGTTGAATTCTGATAAATGTATTCCTACACTTGGGTTCAAAAAAATCAACTTCATAAACATAAGATGGAGGAAATTTGGTTACAGAGAAATCTTCTAAAGAAAACCTGGAATTGGCAGGCTATGAGCTCAATATGAGTTAGCAGCGTGATATGGCAATCAAGAAAGCTACTATGATCTTAGATTGCATCAAGTAAAGTATAGCTTCCAGAAATAAGGTGCTAATAGTCTCACTGTACTCTACCCTGATCACATCTGGAGCATTTTGCTCAGTTTTGGGCAACATAGTTTATAAAGTTATTGATATGGTGGAGTATATTCAAAAGAGGGCAGACAATGTGATGAAAGACCTTGATTGAAGGAAGCATCTGAGAGTTTTTATCCAAAAAAAAGGCTCAAGAAGCAAGAGGGAATGGTATCTCTGGTATCTCTGTTCAAGTATTTAGAGAGTTGTCACATGAAAGAGGAACTAAAATTTTTCTACTTGAATCTAAGGACAGAACCAAGTATGATGGGTATAAGATATACAAGCATACAAGCACATATACATATACATACATATACATATATGTATGTATGTATACTCACATACACACATATATATGTATACATGTATGTACATATATATATGGAGAGAGACAGAGAGACAGAGAGACAGAGACAGAGAGACAGAGACAGAGAGACAGAGACAGACACAGAAACACAGAGAGAGAGAGAAATTTAGGTAGATTTTTTTTGGCCCAGGAAAGAACCTTGTAACCATTAATAGACTGCCTTAGGAGGTAGTGGAATTATAAGTCTTGAAAAACAATCAGGATGACTGTTTTTAAATTTTATTATAGTTTAAGGCTTCTTTTGGGTATGGATTAAAAGAGATGTTTACTTGGTTTACTTCCAAATCTGAAATTCTATGATCCTGTGATTCTATCATATATGGAGTACTTACTATAAGCCTTGTTTAGGCCTAGGCTCTGTCATAGGTATCAAAGAATTATACCTTCTGTCCTCATGTAGTTTACAGTTTCATTGCAAAGATAGAGTACACATGTCAACAAATTACAAAGCAATTCAGTTGTTGGTAGTAACTATATATGCAAGAGTGGTTCAAAGAAAGGAGAGTTCATTGGGGGTCAGTGTATTCAGGGAACACTCCCATGGAAGAAATGAACCATGCAAGATAAGTAGAATTTGAATAAAAGGAAGGTTGGGAAAAGGGCATTTCCACCAGGGAAGGGGAAAAGCAGGAACAAAGGCAAAGCAACTTGTCTTGTACAGTTGAGTGGGATACTTTTCTGAATAGTGTGATGGTTGCATGGAAATATTTCTATGATTTCATGCCATTGATAGATGATTCAACCTTTTCCCACTTGCTAATCTTTGCACTTATTGATTTTTAGGATAGAAAAAAGGGAAATTAAGATTTACTTCCAATTAGGAAACTTGCATAGCCATAAAAGAGAGAAAATATGCTTAGCTATATTCCTTAATCAAGAAATAAATGTGTACATATATATGTGTGTATATACATATATACGTGCATATATATATATACACACATGTGTATATATACGTATACATGAATACGTTTATGTTTATATGTGTTGTATATGTGTGTATACATATATACACATATACATATTATCAAAACTAGGATCATAGGAACTGTGGGATTTGTGAGCTGGAAGATCAGCTCTAGAGGCCATCTAGACCTCTTCTCCTTTTCTCTTTATATGTGAGGAGGAAATCGAGACCCCATGAGGTAAAGAGGCTTGCCTGAGGTCATGCAGCTATTGCATAGCAGAACTTGGGTTTAATTCTAAGTTACATTCTTTCCGTTCCATCATTGTGGCTCATTGTCAATCCATTGTTATCTTCATCACCATCATCAATAAAAGTCTCCTTATATTACCCAGGCTGGAAGTCCAGGGCCACTCATGGGTGTGGTCCCACTCTGATTGACATGTGAGCTTTAACCTGCTCTATTTTCACCCCACATTGGTTCTCCCCTCCCTAGGCAGTCTGATGGCCTTTGACTTCTGGAGGGTTACTACATTAAGGCTGAATTGAGTGAGAACACCTGATCAGCTTAGGCCCTGAGCCCAAGAGATCTGCCAGTTTCAACCTGCTTGGCAGCATCACATTTGGCCAATGCATAAATTTTTAACGACAAGGAGACTGAGTTTTGGAGAGTAAGGTGCCCAAAGTCAGTACCAAAGCCGCTCCTAGAACTCAGGCCTACAAACCCCTAGGGCAATGTTTCTTCTACTATACTTTGTTGCATTCCTTTTTTCAGCCTCACCACTCCATTAATTAGTCTAAGCATTATGTCCTATGGGGAGAAATTCAGTTCTGACTTTATGACTGGGTTGGTTTTTTAATATAGCTGGATTTTACAGGTTGCAAGGCAGTATTTGTACATCTTAAACCTTCCCCTGAGCCAAACATCAACAGCTCTCAGGTGCCACTGTAAATAGCACATGCTCAAGAAGGGAAAGTGCCTGGGAGCACGAAGGATCATTAATGTTGGTATTATTAATAGTATTATTAGTGATTATGTCAATTTCAAGGCTCAAAATGAACATACAATGGAGTTAATTGCACACCAATTTGTCCCATTCAGAATAGGAAACACACAAAGTAAAAATAAAATTAAAATTTGAAGCGCGTTTACATTGCTAAAATATTTTGACTTTTCATCAACTGTTCTTGTCATCTTCTGATCTTATCTCACAGGTATTTAAATTTCATCATACACACATTTCCAAGTAATAGTACCCAAGTGTGGGTAGATGGGGTGGGGGAGGGGATATATCCAACTCTGAGAGGTAGCTTCGGCATTAGGGGATTGTACATACAATCTGAGGATTTGGGGGCAGGTCTATGCCCATTCTGGTCACTCTGGGCCAAATTACTCCTTTGCTAGCCTTCTCTTGGATTTAATTGGAAATCAATCAGATAACCAACAAATATTTATTAAGCATACCTACTGTATGCAGTTTGCTAGGTGATAGGGGAGATGCACGATGTAGCTAAAAGTCTAGGAAAGGAATAACGTTCAATCACAGACAGCTATAATATACAATGGAAGTACTTTTAAAAGCAGTATGTGAAGAGGAATGGGGAATAATGATAAAAGTGCTCTGAACTCACTGTACAGTAAATACAATAGCAGATCCTTAAACACTGATAATTGCAATAGGGACAGCATAGGCTAGGAGAAATAGTAGAGGGAACTGTGGAATCCACACCAGAAAATCTGTGCTCACATTTACCCTTTGACACTTGCTAGCTATGGAAATTCGAGTATATCCTTCTAGGAGCCAAAGTTTCCTTCTTTTTTAAAAATTGGCATAATAATAAGCATACTACCTTAAAGTGTTATCAGCAAAGCACTTTATGAACATTAAAGCATTTCTTTAAAAATAGAAAGGGAGCTTTTTTTTCTATTGTCTTGGCAGTTCTTTGACAAAACATGTCAAAACTAAGGAAATGTGCATTGGGGGTGGGATCAGAGAGGTGGGAAGAAGTATTAATAATTGGCATTTGTGTAAAACTTTAAGGTTTTCAAAGCATTTTATCAACATGATCTCCATTAACCCTGTCGACAAACCTATGAAGCAATTACTACTGGTATGATTATCCCCATTTTACAGATGAAAAATACTGAGACTAAGAAACGTTAAGTGAAGTACAAGGCCACATAGCAAATAACTGTAAAGAAAGAATTTGAGCCAAGGCTCTTCCATTGAAATTGAAATCTAGTTCTAAAATTCTTTCTGAAATCCAATTCCAAAACTCTATGCTGAGAAGCCGGTCTAGACAAGTTTAAGTGCCTACCCTAAGGTGGGTAGACACTAGGTCAGGTACAGGAAAAAAAAATCAACCGAGGCTAAAAGGAAAACTGACAGTTGGGGCCAAAATGGCACCAAAGTCTTCAGATTCACATCTCAGTATACGACAGGTGCTCAGAAGTAATTTTGCCAAATCAGTTACTGAATACAAATTCCACTTACAATAGAAGTTTTTAATCTTTTTTTTTGTGTGTCCTAGACTCCTTTGACAGTCTGGCAAAGCCTAGGGACTCCTCAGAATGAAGTTTTTAATCTCATAAACTATATTGGAGTAATAATAACAATGTAGCATTTATATAAGGCTTTAAAGATTGCAAAACTCTTTATATATGTTAACTCATTTAGTCCTTGCAAATCTGTGAGGTAGTATCACCGTTTTCAAGATAAGGAAACTGAGGCATGGAAGATTAATTGAATTGCCCAGGATTATATGGTTTGAGGCAGGATTTGGACTCATGTCATTCTGAGTGAGTCCTACACTCTATCCACTGTACCATCTTGCTGAGTTAAAGCAGAAATGTAAAGGAAGAATGAAGAAAAAAAATCATTCTTTAGAGAGAGTCTGGGGGGGGTGGAAAGAGAGAGAGAGAGAGAGAGAGAGAGAGAGAGAGAGAGAGAGAGAGAGTTTTTCTATGTAGATAGACTAAAATTCCAACTGTTATTTGTGGTCCTGATTGAACCAACAAAATTCCATCCATATAAAGGAAGATCCAGAAGAATTGGTGTTTCTTGTCCATATAGACTCTGTATGGATATCCTTCATGGTCATTGGTGATAAATTGGTTCTGTCTCAGCTCATGTGAATAATCAATGAAGTTCTGAACAAAGTTTTCTCTGACACACATGTGTATATACATATATTTCAAGGGATTTTGTATGATTTCATTATATTCGTGAGAAGCATTTTGTTGGAGGAAATTTTCCAAGTCAGCATTTTGCTAGAGTCAAATTCTTGCTTATAGTCAACAAGTATTGCATACAGTGGAATCTTGTATCTGCTACACATTTTAATCTCTTGTGTAACCATGAAGATGAAGTCTGCTATGGAATAGACTGATTGTTTCATTCGTATATCTTTATCACGGATGCCTTTAATATATGTACAGATTTTTCCCCCAGAGATTTTGCAGAAATTAGAATGTAGAGATGTCAGTTGGTGGTGATCGATATTTTTCTCGGTCATATTTTTTTTCTAAGTATTTAGTACTAGTTCCTCTTTCAGATATTTTGAGAACCGGTCTTCAATGTCCTCAAAATCGTATCACCTTCAGCATGTGCCTGCTCTGTGTATATTTAGTCTAGTTTAACAACTAGTATTTTCTTTATTTTAACACCATTTAATGTCAAGATTGATACAACTACTCCACAATTATTTCCACTTATCTATTGGCAAGGATATCACCTTTTGAGTACAGTCAAGTTAATACTTATAGTCAGTCTAAAAACACATAACTTCAGAGTAACGTTAATCCTCTTTGGCCTCTCTGCTATTATCGCCACAGAAGTAAAAGGGAGTCACGTAGAATTACAGAAAAGTTTCTAGTTCTCTGTTTCGTGGGTTTCCACGGTCAAATATTCCTTTCCTAGTAACCAGGCTATCGGTGATGAGCCTCTTCATAACATATTTAGCCAATCTAGCTGAAGATAAAACAGTGCATGAGGCCTTTTCAGCATAGTAGGAACTATTAGATTTCTTGGATTCTATGACCAGGGTCACCAGAGTCAGAGAATCAGATTTATTAAGTGGACATTAGCAGTCACCTATTTCAAATCATATCCAAAAGAAATTCCTAGTGTAACACGTACCAGCCTTTTCTTGAAGAACTCCACTGCAGGAGAACACGCTACCCATTAAGGCGACCCCTTCCACATTGAGACAGTTTTAATGATTAGAAGGTTAGAAAGACCTTAAAGCTTCTTCTCTGAAACTTTTAGACATTCCGTACTTGCTCCGGTCTGCTAGCCACACGGTGAGTAGGTAGACTGTTAATTGTCTGTAGAACCAGAACCTGGGAGTATTCAAGAAGCACTAATCAGCCAAAGTAAGATCTTGTCCTCTTTCTGGCCGGCTGAGGAAGAAAGGACTTTCATTACTGGTGACCCTACTAGCACCATCATCTTCTGCCTTGTGAGCTCATGCCTCTCATAGAGCACATTCTTCATGCTTTTAGATATAGTATTAGACATGGCTATGACTATGTGAGTTTTAAAAAGTGAGTAATAATAATTGTGAAGGGCAGAAGTTAGAGAGCTAGAATTCATGTTGGGATTTGTGGGAGGCTGAGCACAGGAGATGTGGAAGCTGAGACCCTAAATCAGGACCTGCTTGACCCAAGTCAGCACTTGCAGAGATGTGGATTCATCCACTCATCAACTTAAGACCTCATTTAGAAGTGAACTTGGTAGGGTGAATGCAAAGTAGAAACCACATTAAGTTTGAGCCCAATCTCCCCAGGAATCGAGATGATGTAGAAGGGAAAAGAAGGTCCGATAGCAGGTATTGGAGGGAAATATTTTATAAATTCTGTTCTTGCTATATCTTCAGAGTGACTGACCCTTTGTAAAAGCTAAATGATGCTGATCGGTTAACTGAAATTGAGATACGCGTCAGTGGTGGTTAACGTTGGGGAAACCATACAAGCTAACAGTAGAGAAGAATCACCCCCAACTCTTCAGAGCCCTCAGGTAGAAATGTAGTCTTACTTTGGAGAATCCAACTCACCTGTGAGAGTGGGAGTGGGTGTAAGTGCCTTATCTTACTATATATTGATTTTATTACTATTTTTTATTTTGATTTATTACTATATATTGATTTTAAAATCCTCCTATCAGTAGATTTTAAACCCATTGAAAGTAGGGATTGTGATTGTGATTGTTGTTGCTTTGCTTAATTTTTATAATTCTATCCTAAGTAAAGGATCTGACATATGACAAGCATTAATAGAGCATCACCATTATTAGTCCTATGCAGATATAGGATATTACTTATTATTATTATTAATGAGATAACCTAGTGTAGCAGAAAGGGCTTGGAGTCTTTCCAAGCTAAGCTTAGGTCCTGCTTCTAACACATATGAATTCTTTTTACTACAGGCAAATCACTTAATCTCTTAATGCTCAGGCAACTTTCTAAGAAGAGACTTAGCTGATGAGTTGCATATCTGAAATGGTGCAAGTTATTTCTTATTGAAATTTACCTAACCAATGAAATAAGAGGTACAGACTATATTAAATTACGCACATACACAGAGTTATATTGTACATATTGTAGAATTATTCGTGTGTATACATAAGTATATACATATATATGTATATATATATATATATATATAAAATAAACCTATATAAATATGTGGTAAGATATTGCTATAGAGACAGACATAGTCACTTGCAGAACACTGATTGCAAAAACCTGCTTGATACCCATTAATATTTTCAGCAAGATTGACTTCAGTGAATGTTTAGGTTAGTCTCATAAAGGTTTCCCAAAATATGGGAAAATAGGAATACTATCTGGTAGTTATTGGTGTCATTCAGTTACTTTTTTGGGGAGAGAGGAGCAAATTTGTACATCAGTCCCTTTATACCCTCACAACTATCACCTACAGCATAGATCTCTTCTTTATATACTTGTTCAAATCTGGCTGCTTCTTGTATCTTTGTTCTCTTCGGTGGCATTACTACTTTCCTCATAAGCACATCCTTGGACTCATGTTAGGGTCCAAGTGTGGTGATTTCATAGTCATTGATATCTCTGACTCTTTCAATATTGCAAATTGTAACTCATCCACACTTTTCCATCCCACATGATTCTCGTCTATGTCTTCCTATAAGGGTCATCAAACATGCTGGCTAGGCCTCCTTAACTTTATCCTGACATCACAAGGGTCGTAATGGAGCATGTAGGATGCCTGCCTGTCATCCTTCATCTTCCTGTTATATAATTTCTGGATGACATCTTTTACAATCACGCTTTGCATTTCAATTGGTTATGTATATTTGTGTATATACATATATACAGATACATACACATATATGTTTGAGCATAAACAATATATGGTATATGTACATGTATACATACATATATGCATAAATGTGTATGTAAACACACAATAATGTATCATAGTGAATAGACAGGTAGCTGAAGCCACAAAGACCAGGATTCAACTCGTGCCTCTCAGACAAAATGGTGATGTGACTCTGCCAAGTCACATAAACCTCTCAGTGTCTCAGGCAACTCTCTGAAACTACAGAGAAGGTGCTAATGTGCATTGTTAGAATTTTATTGAGAACTTCCTATACAAAGGAAATCCCAGGTCTGGTCAAACCAACAGCAACAACAAGAAAAGGCATACATGCTCTCATCAATATACATTTCTCTCTCTCTCTCTCTCTCTCTCTCTCTCTGTGTGTGTGTGTGTGTGTGTGTGTGTTCATGTGTGTGTGTAAAGAGAGAGAGAAAGAAAGAGAAAACAGTGCTTCTCACATGACTGATGCATAGTAAAGGTTATAGACTGGCATATATACTCCTAGATAACCAGTCAATAAAATTTTAAGTGTTTGTGATAGGTCAGGTACTGTGCCTAGTATCGGAGACACAAAGAAGACCAGAGGGAAGCCAAGAGAGACCAGGAAGAGGAGGTGAGGAGGGAGAGCATTCCAAACATCCAGTGAAAAGGCGCAGACAGAGTCTGGGGGTGGAGCATCACGTACAAGGAATAGCAAGGAGATCTGTGATGCTGGATCATAGAACACGAGGAAAAGAGTAATTCTTCAAGAGACTAGAAAGGTAGGAAGTACTCAGGATGTAAAAGGCATTAAATGCCAAATAAAGTGCTTCATATTGGATCCTCATGGTGATATGGAGCCACTAGGGTTTATTGAGTAAGGGAAGGACATAATCAGACCTTTACATTAATAACTGAATGGAGGTTGGACTGGAATGAGCAGAGACTTGAGGAAGGGAGCTTGCAATAGTCTAGTTATAAGGTGATAAAGGGCTGCCAGATTGGTGGCCATATGAGCAGAAACAAGGCGATGTATATGAGAGATGCCATGACAGTAGACATGACAAGACTTGGCAACAGATTGCATTTGTGGGATGACTGTGAGAAAAGAATTGAGGATGACTCTGAGGCTGAGAGTTTGGGTAACTAGGAGCATGATGCTATCCTTAATAACCGGAAAGAGTGATTGTTTTGGGGAAAAGATAAGGAATTCAGTTTTGGATATGTTGAGTTTGGGGTGTCTACTCAGTTCAGTGTGTCTAGTAGGTAGTTGGCAAGGTGATAATTGAGGTCAGGACAAAGATTAGGGCTGGCCAAATAGATCTGAGAATTATTTATATGGTAATGACAGTTGAAGACATAGAAGCCAATAAAATCACTGAGCAAACAGTATAGAAATATAAAAGACAAAGGCCTGCAGACAGACCCTTTGGGTAAATAATAATATAATGTTTAATAAAATTATAATTATAAAAAATTGTATCATAATGTGATACTACATTATATGATATAATATGACAATATTACATATGTTTATATATATACCCAGATATAGTATATATATATATATATATATATATATATATAAATATATATGTGTGTGTGCGTGTGTGTGTGTACGTGTTTGTATGTATGTATATACATGGTATAAGAAGTATCTCAATATCTGTACCTCACTCCTTTACGATAGATGAACAAGTTATTCATAAATTTATGTAATTGAAGGATATCTAGCCACTGAGTAGTTGAAGCTACACTACTGT
This sequence comes from Phalanger gymnotis, assembly GCA_028646595.1. Taxonomy (NCBI): domain Eukaryota; kingdom Metazoa; phylum Chordata; class Mammalia; order Diprotodontia; family Phalangeridae; genus Phalanger; species Phalanger gymnotis. Next base: position 7,204,962 of record CM053625.1, read on the forward strand.
TGAACTTATAGGGTAACCAGGTTTCAGGAGAGCAATCTCTGGCAAAAAAAAAAAAAAGATCCCACTATACTAGAAGGATTCCATTAGAAGGAGTCGCTCCTTGCTTTTTCCTTCGTTTCTCTTGCAGACAGTAAGTATGAGGGCATTTATCCCTCCTTCCTTCTCGCTATTGCAATGATTTATTAACATCTAAGCAACTCACACAGGAGATGTTGATCCCAGGAGAAAGAAGGCCCAGAGGGTTTAACTGCAAAATTGAATTAAGCTACCAAGAAGACCAAGCCCAAGAAGGCCAGCTGAGTGACTTACCCAGTAGGCCTACTATATGTGGAGGAAAGTAAAGTCATTAAAAAAGTGCATCAGTCCCTTTTAATGCAGCAGGAATGAGTTGCTTTGGGAAGATGTGTAACCTTTACATGTGCCTTTCTACTAGGAAACTCTATGCGTGTGCCTACTCTTTCCAATGATGTTCTAAGTGTTTGGGGAAAATCGTGTTCCAGGTTTCTAGAAGTCTTTAAAGGTATCATTGCATTAATACTTTTGCTTTGAGGTATGTATGGTATATTCATGGAGGACGAGCACCTCTTGTGTGAGGGCTTGCCAAACCCTTTTCAGGGCTGCTCACCATCAGGGCATTTGCTGTCTACCTGGCACCTAACCCACTTTTGGTTCCAAGAAGCTATAGCATGCCCAGCAGTGACACCCATTAAAACCATCTTAGCAGGTGGGTTAAACCAGGCTGAGGGGAATTGACAGGTCTCAAATCTGTTGGTGAGTTAGGGGGCTGTCTACCCCAAACATATAAAAGAACAACCTGCAGCCCATAGACATGCCAAAAGATTTCAGGCGGCCTACGAAAAATGTAGAGGAAAATTCAGCCTGTGGGTTGCAAGTGGCCTATGGGCCACAGGTTGTGTGGGCCTGATGTAAAGACTCACTGGGCAGAAAGGACAGAGGAGAGCAATGTGTTTCCAAATGCCATGAAGGTGGCTGAAGCAGATGCTGTTGAGCACTTCGAGGTTGGTCAGATATCAGAGATGCCAAGGTCTTCCACTGCATCTTGGGTTATCTCAGGCATCTTGACTTTCATTCTGCCACTGGTCTTCAATGACTCAGAAAGGGAGAGCAAGGTAATACAGACTCTGAGCATCCTGAACCTGGAGTAGTCGTGTTCTAGGTCACCCAATCCGAGAACACAAATGAGAGAGAATACTTGCCCTGAAAGGATGCTAGACACATGCCACACGCACACACACATACATATATTTACATTGTGAACATACATACATACATACATACATTTTATGTATGTATGTATATGTAGTTGTCTATACAGTCATCTAGATCTACATCACCTAGATCAGAAGTGGGGAATGTGCTGGCTTAAAACCACCTGTGGCCTTCTAGGTCCTTGGGTGCAGCCTTTTTACTGAGTCCAAGTTTTATAGAACAAATCCTTTTGTTAAGGGGATTTATTCTGAGAAGTTTCGATTCAGTCAAAAGGCCTCACCTGAGCACCTAGAGGGCCTCATGTGGCCCCAAGGCGACAGGTTCCCCCTGCCCCCGATCTGGATTTTTAACCATGTTGGTGCATAAATCCATGTTATCCATAACTGTATCATCCAGATGTATACATCAATGTTGATATAGAGTAAGAGTAGAACTAGTAAAGTACAAAGTCATAGAGCAGAACACAGTATAGTTGACACCAGGAATGGCAGTCATTAACAACCACACATTTACTATTCCTGTACAAAATAGTCTTTTGTTACTTTTGCACAAAGCATTCTACAAAGATAAGACAGTTACTTCAGCAGTAATAGTAGTGACATTGAAAGAAACTGTCTAGTCCATAAGCATAATATGCTAACTCATAAATTTTTCCCATTTCAGATCACAGAGCATAAACTGAGATCACTGAAAATGACTTGTTGTTACAGTAAGGAATTACTGTTTCCCCCACCCCCACTCCCAGTCCCACGGATTTGCCTCTCAGTCCTTCTTCCTTTACAGTCTTACTGCACACAAGAATGGGGCAATACTCTCCTGGCTGTGTTTGATCCTTGTCAAAAGTACATGAGGTTGCTGGATTCCACAGCAATTCAGTGACTCTTCTCAAGCACTAGGGTGTGAATTCTCACCTCCAAACTGGGTTCTGGTCCTTCAGGTTAACTCTGAGCCAAGGAATCGTTAGCTTTTAATTAAACTTCCTTTTGGCTTTTCAGATTGCATGTGAAATGTCTGCAAGAAAAATGCCAATTATTGAGAAAACAGGCTTATTTAAAGAAACGAGTCTCTGAGAACATGTTTCTTCTCTATTAAGGATGGACTTGAGTATTATCCTGAGGACTCAAATGAACTTGCTCATTGAAGCTCACATTCACATAGACAGCATTCAGCATCACACAATAGCCTGGAGTTTGGCAGGTGTAGCAGCATTTGCTTAAAGGGAGCCTGCCATTAAAGAAGCAAAGGGCTTCATATATTTTCCTCTTTCCAGGAGTATTCCATTTTTACCTTGGGGTCAAATTTAAGGTAAACATATAGTGAACAGGAGAGAAAGGACCCACTGTGTCTGGATCCAGAACAGAGGATTAGGTCCCATGAGTTTTTATCTTCATGAATTCTTTATAATGATAGTTTCATAGAACTCTTCACCTCCTTGGCACCACATGAAAGAGTAACCTGTACACTTTTTAAAAAGAAAGACATATTTCCTAACTTGAAAATGAAATGTCTTATTACATCTCACTCATTCGCTCATTCAATAAAATTATTTGGCACCTATTATAATAACTGCTCACAACAGTATAACATTTTGCAGTTTACAAAACATTCTTTTCCTCAGAATAATCTCATGAGGTAAAAAGTGTTTATAAGTGAGTAAACTGAGATTCAGTGTGTTGAACAGACTTTCCCAAGGTCATGAATCTAGTAAATAGAAGAGCTGGGACTCAAGCCCATGCCTTCTAACTCCAGAAATACAGGGTGTTCCTAAAGTCTGGACACATAGGCAAAAATGTGTATTTTCAAGAAATGAAATGATTGAAATTTTTAACAACATTTTATTTAATTGGAATATTAATAAATAACATCATCAACTTCAAATAACATCAAATGATTTCATATTCATATTCCAAGAGTGAATGTGCTAAAATTGACAGCAATGTGGAATTACATCGAGTTCATGTGAATCTTGCAAAACACATCAACTTTTGCATCACAAATGATGGAAATCATATTGAAGGTATTATTTGTTAATATTCCAATTAAATAAAATGTCGAAAATTTCATTCATTGAATTTCTTGAAAATATGCATTTTTACCTATGTGTCCAGACTTTAGGAACACCCTTTAGTGTGCTTTCCTCTTTGCTCACCAATTTCATTAGCAAATGATAATTAATCTACATTAAGTAATTCCACAACCAAAGAGTAAGGCATCCCTGTCTGGCATCTCCAAAACACATATTTTTTTCCTCATACAAGAAATAGCAGTCCACAAGAGCTGTCCAAAGTTGAAGGTTATTTAGAGGAGAAAAGATTATACACCTAGAACTCATGCTCTGTAAATATAAGTCAAATCACATGGGAATTCTTTGTTCAAATTCAAAGTTTCTTTACACTTTGTTTCTTGACCTGGCACTGGGCCATGGTTATAGTTTGTCATCTTGGATTCCATTGTCAGTACGTGGCTTCTGCTTTGGTCCTTTTTGTTTTAGTCCAAATTTTATAGATCATATGTTTTAGAGTTGAAAGAAAAGATAAATGTTATTTGTCCAAAACTCCTGCTGAATTTCAGAAAGTTCGAGTGATTTTCCCAAAGGCATACAGTTAGTGATTGTCTTTTGACACTAAGTCCTGAGCTCTTTCCATTAGACTGTGGTAGCAAGGGAGTAACAAAGGGGAAAGGAAACAGAGGAGGAACATGCAGATTGAGTAGAGGCCAAGTCATTCATATAATATTGTGGGCCTTAGTGATGGAATAGACCTTAGTGATCATTGTCCATAGCTGAGAAAACTGAGACCCATAGAAGTTAAGTGACTTGCCCAAGGCCACATAGGTAGTAAATACAGCTAGGTCCTGATTAACATGAATAATGAATTACGTGAAGTAGTCACATTATTTGAATTCACACTGCATATTTCCATTGGGCTAGAATGATTTATGATAGTTTATATTTATAATTTCAAATAGCACAAATTCAAATACATGCAACTTCATAGGTTTCTTCGTTTGCATTAATCCACTAATCAGGCCTTATCTGTGTCTTATGATGTTTTTGTTCCAAAAATCTGATCTGTGTCTGACCCTTCACTGGAACCCTATCACTTCATATCATTCTGTCCAGGTTAAGTCTTAGGGCATCCTAGCCTGGGCCGTGGATATTTATCAGCTCAAATCGTGCCAGGAAGGACAACATAAAAATAACAATAATATTAATATCTGACATTTAGAGAGGGCTTTAGAGTTTGTAAGCACCTTACCATTCCCATTGTACAGAAGAATAAAATGAGTGGGAGAGAAGTGAATTGACTTGCCCATAGTCATATCTCAAGAAAGTGGCGGAGCCAGAGCTTATATCCCCATCATATGCCTCAGAATACTGAATTGCCATCAATCATTAAACATTTAAGTGCTTAGTATGTGACAGGCACGGCACTAAGTCCTGGGGATACAAAGACATGTAAAAGATAGTTCTTGCACTCAAGGAACTCCCAATCAAATGGGGGAAGACGACAAATGAACAAATAGATACCATCAGGCTACATGTAGTTAAAAAGGAAATATTTAACAGAGGGAAGGCCTTAGAGGTGAGAGAGATTGTGAAAGGCTTCCTCTAAGGAAATGGGATTTTATGTGGGCCTTAAAGGAAGACAGGAGGTAAACATGATGAGGGAGAACATGACAGGAATGGGGGACAGCCAGAGAAAATTACTAGCGTAAACAAATGGACCATCTTGTTTGTGGAACAGCCAAGAGGCCAGTGTCACTGGATTGAAGAGTACACATTTGGGGCCCTGGTGTGGCCCTGACTCCTTTTTTTCTCCTAACTCCCTCTCTCAGTTTTATGTACTCTCTCATGTTGTGATAAAGGCTCTTCCCAAAAGCATTCCCCTGTAGGCCTGGTTCTGTCCATAATAACCCGTCTGCCTCTTCAGTACCTTTACCAGATTCACCTCTGACTCTTTAGGTATATTTAGGAAGAAGTTTCCCACTGGTCTTTCTATTGTCATTCTATTACTGCTATTGTCTTTGCCTGTGGTGTTTATTTACTACTCTCGAATTTCTGTTGTTTGAGGTCTTTGAGAGGCAAATAAACTCTTCAATTCTGGTTTTCTTTCTAAAAATGTTTCAAATCCTTCTTTATTATCGGATGTTCATTTTTGTCCTGTACAGACAAGTTGAGATTTTCAGGACATCTTGGGCTGCATGTTGAGTTCCATTACGCTTCTGAGCACATCATTTCATTCCCTCCTCTTTTTTTTTAATTGGGTGTGGAACAGTCCTACATTATTTGAATATCCTTTCCTTTGCATTTAAAGGCCATTCTCTTGATGGCAAGCAGAACTTGCTGTTTCTGAGTTGAATTACTAAATTTAATCATTCTGTGTCTTGGAGTTTGCAAGCTTAGTTTTTTTTTGCTTGTTTTGTTTTGTTTCTGGAGATAATCTCTTTGAATTCTTTCTGCTGGAATTTCATTTTCTATGTTTGGAAGTCCTAGGAACTTCTATTAGTTCCTTCATTATTATGTTAAGGTTTTTTTTTTTTTTTTTGTCCTGTCATGTTCTTCTCTGGACTTAGGATTATTAAGTTATCTCTGCACATCTTATCTTAGAGTTCAATATGTTTTGCTGGAATAGTAAGCTTATTTTTTGTTGTTGTTGTTTTTTTGGTTCTCTTCTTTTAGATTATCTTTTACTTCTATGTATTTACATTTCCAATCTTTTGTTCCTTTTTGTGGTTTCTTCGGTGAGGCTTGTTATTGCAGATTCCAGTTTTTCTATTCTACTCATTATTTTTGCTATGCAGGACATAAATTCTGCACTCATAATTTTCATTTATCTTTTAAAGAGCTCAGGACAGCATCTTGGGCTTCCGTGTTCACCTCAGATTTCAAAAGGTCCTTTGTCCCTTCAAGTGCTGGATCATTTTCCATTTTTTGTGGTATTTTTTCATAGATGCCAGAACCTGTTTATTAGATCTGAAGGCCATATTTCCTTCTGTTGTTACTGTTTTTCTTGTGGATTTATTTATGTTCGAGGTCTTTGCATTTTTCTCTTCCTGAAATCTTTGGTACTTTCAGTCTTCATTCACCCCTTATTTTCCTTATCAATCACTTCCTGACTCCCTCCCCTCCGAGTGTGGTTTCCTTGGGGGCTGTATCTCAAAGCGTCTTGGCCTCTTCCCACAATGGATATTTCACAGAGCATCATCCTAGGATTCTGCCCCAATTAACTTTTGGATGGTCAGAACTGTCCCCAGCTGGGTACTGTGTTCTTTCCCTCAGGCTTGGTGGAGGATTGCATAGCTCCCCACCTGCAAGGCATTCTGTCCTAGTGACCTGTCTCCTTTTCTCTGTTCCTCATTTCTCTACTCTGGCACTGGCAGTTCAGAATCTGCTTTCACTGGCACTGGCAGATTCTAATTTCTTAGGCACCAGCAGTTCAGATCCTGTTTTCCTTGGCATTAGTGGTTCCAGGTTGTAGCTCCTGGTAGACATTAGCCGCTGAAGGGCTGTGACCAAGCTGGCTGTTGAGCACCTCCCTGAAAAGTCATGTTTAGCCTGGAGCTGAGTTTTCCATGGCACTGGAAAGAGGAAAGGAGTACCAGAGGATAGAGATGGGTTTTGACAAGCTTGTGTCCTGTCCTTGGTTCTCCTAATGTAGCTTTGCCAGAGTAGTAGTGTGAAAGATGGGAGAGAGGATGTGAATGAGCTCGGGGTCAGCGAGTATCGATTCCTAGGTTGGGGAGAATTTTTTTTATTTTTAACCGTCTCTTAGGTTCCAAGTGTCACAGACCATGGAAATAGCTTTGGTGCATAATTTCCATTTTAAAGAGGTTTGAGAGGTCATAGTGATCAGAGAAAATGTCTTCATCTTAGTTCATCAACTTCTTCCTCTTGTTGCTCACATGTCCCCTCACTATTCTTCTCTTATCACCGATTTTACCCTGCCAAGCCCCAGACTTGGATCACTCCAATAATATATTGTCTTTCCTCTTTCACATGTGCTGCTGAATGAAGCTGAAGGAAATCATGAAAGTGTACTGGCTGGCTCCACTAAAAATTTATTTTCCATAACATAAACATGGTGCTCATTTCTGCAGACATTCTTTTTATACCTTCATAATTAACCGGCTATCCTATTTACTGCAGTGGATCTTTCAGATCTCTTCATACTCCCTCAAAATTCCCATGGCTCCCTCTTCCCCCACCCTTTCATGATCTTGCCTCATACTTTGCTGAAAAAATTCAGGCCATTTGTCAAGAGCTTCTTCTTCTTCCCTCCACTTTATCTCAAATCACCTAGAAGCCTTCTGCCACTGTTTCCTCTTTCACTTCCATCTCTAATGAAGAACCAGCCCTTTTCTTGTTAAGGCAAATATCTCTACATGCACAAATGATTCCATTCTATCCCTTCTTTGCCAGCAGATTGCATCCTCATTCACTTATCTTTATCCCTGTAAACTATCTTCTTCTCTAATGCTCAGAATCATGCCTATGTTTACCCCATCCTCAAAAATAAAATCTCCCTTGATCCATCTTTTCCTGTTAACTGCCATCCCATATGCTTTTTTCATTTTTATGGTTAAATTCCTTGAGAAGACAATCTAAAAAAAGATGCCTCCACTCTTTTTCCTCTCACTCTCTTCTTTACTCTCTATCTGACTTCCAACCTTCTCATGGAAATGAAACTCTTCTCTCCAAAGTTATTAAGTGTTAAAGGTGATAGTCTTTTCTCAGTAAGTCTCTTTCTTGACCTCTTTGCAGCTTTTGGTACTGTCAATCATCTCCTTCTCTTTGAGACTGTCTTCTCACTAATTTTTCATAATATCACCTTTCCTAGTTCTCTCCCTACCTATCTGACCACTCCTCACTTACTTCACTGGATCTTCATCCAGGTCATGACCACCAACTTCCCTCAAGGCTCTGTTCTGGCACCCTCTCTTCCTTTTGCACTCTCTCATTTGGTGATTTGATCGCTCCCATGGATTTAATTAGCATCTCTCTGCTTATGATTCTCCAATCTACTTGTTGATCTAACCCTAAGGTTTCTCCTGACCTTCAGTCTGGAATCTTCTGCTACCTACTGAATATCTTCAATTGGATATCTCATAGAAACCTTAAATCCAGTATGTGCAAAACTGAACTCATTGTCTTTTTCCCCAAACCTTCTCTTCTGAACTTCCCTATTACTGTCAAGGTTACCACCATCCTCCCAGCCACCCAGGTTCACATCCTAAATATATCTTTGATTCCTTCCTTGTTCTCTCTCTCACTCTCAGTAGCCAAACTGTTGCTGAGGACTAATTGATCTTACTTTCTTAGCTTCTCTTGATTATGCCCCCTTCTCTCCTTTGGCATTGTTGCCAACCTGATGCATGCCGTCATCACCTGATGTCTGGACTAGTGAAATAGCCTGTTGGTTGGCCTCCCTGCTATACAAGTCTCTCCCCTGTCCAATTCATCCTCCATTTAGCTGTTAAAAAGATCTTCCTAAAATACAAGTCTGACCATGTCACACACACACACACACACACACATACACACACACACTCAATAAAACCCAATGGTTCCCTATAACCTATAGCATAGTTGTCAAAAGTGGTCTGACAATAGAACTGCAAAGTGTAGCTTGAACTAGATTAAAATGTAATTGGGAAATACTTAGTGAAATAAATACAAATATAATAAAAGAGATAATATTAATGTGTGATTTTCAAGTCAATATGGATCCTTATGTATAATTTAGTGACCCTTGCTTCTATTTGAATTTGACACTACTTACCTACAAGATCATTACAAAATTCTCTGGTAAGTATTCAAAGCCCATTACAACCTGGCATCCCCACCTTTCTAGTCTTTTCATAACTTATACTGCAACCCACACCACCTATCTCTTCCTACTCTACTCTGATTTCAGTAACACTGGACTCTTTCCTGTTCCACAAACAAGACGTTCCCCATCTCTGAACACTCTGTGCTTTCTCTGGCTGTCCCCAATGCCTGGAATGCTCTCTCTCATCGTTTCTGCCCTCCGGCATCCCTGGGCTTCCTTCCAGTCCCAGTCAAAATCTCGCTTTCCATAGAAGTCTTTCCCACTTCTTAATCCTAGTGCATTCCCTCTGTCGATTATTTCCAATTTATTCTGTGTATAGCTTGTTTGTCCAAAGTTATTTGCATCTGTTGTCTTTTCCATTGGACTACTCGTCCACTATACTAGGACTCTCTTTTAGATGTCTTTGAATCTCTAATACTTAGGATGGCTGACTTGCAATAATAGGCACATAATAAATATTTATTGTTCAGTTGAATGTAAATGATATACTATCGTAATATAAAAAAGGAGGGGAGAAGGTAAAAGTGCTGGGTTCAGAAAAATTTGGGAATACTTTTATGAATGAATACAGAGTAAAGCCAGAATACAATCAGAAAAATAATTTAGACAATAGCAACACCTTAGTAAGAAAAACAACTTTGAAAGATTTAAAAAAACCCTGATCAGTTCGATGACATCCGTGATTCCAGAAGATGGGTAATGATCTGTTACCCACCTCCTGACAGACAGGTGATTAAATCATAATGAAGAATGAGGCATACATTTTTGGACATGGCCAAAGTAGAAATATATTTTTCTTGATTATGCATATTTTACAAGAGTTTTTTTTTCTAAATTTTTTGGGGGGAGAGACAAATGCTTATTACTTAAAAAATAAAGAAAAGGAAATAATGAAGTCCTAGGAAAGACTGTAAGGTGACAAACTGGTGTTTTCATCAGTATGTACCTGGTACATAGTAGTCACTTAATATTACTTGTTGATTGATTAATCAGCATTACCCATCAAAATTAAGGACTTCTTGAGAAAAAGAAGCAGTCTTAGAAAATAAAGAGTAGGTTAAGAACACGGTGTCTGGAAAAGAATTGTGATTTCTGAGCCAGAGTTTAAAATACAGAAAGGATGAGCTTGCTTATTGATGAAGTGTGTCTAACGAAGACCAATAAACAAGGAGAGTGTTGCAAATCTAATAAGGAAGGCTTGAAGAACAAAGGGGGATGGAGAGAACTCCCTACCAAGTACATACCAAGTTAGATTCCTCAAAAAAAGTCTACGCTACAGAAAGAATAGAAGCCGAAGCATCTCAAAAGTGACAGAAGGAAAACATAAGGAAGGAACAGGCAATTAACCCCATGTTTTCAGATATCCCTATGCTAATGCACAAAATATAGGCAAACACCAAGGTAAACTAAAGATATTTAGTAGGCAAGAAGGAAAAGTTGACCTCATGGATATCACCAAGATTGGGAGATAGAACTTATGACCTGATTATTGCTCTGGAAAAAAGAAGAGTGGGCTAGAAAAAAAAATGTATATACATTCCAGCATATGTAATGGAGAGAGAGAGAGAGAGAGAGAGAGAGAGAGAGAGAGAGAGAGAGAGAGAAAGAGAGAGAGACAGAGACAGAGACAGAGACAGAGAGACAGAGAGAGAGAGAGACACAGACAGAGACAGACAGAGACAGAGACACACACAGAGAGAGAGAGAGACAGAGATAGAGACAGAGATGGACACAGACAGAGACAGAGACAGAGACAAAGACAGACAGAGAGAGAATGCTGGATTCAAGTCCTGCCTGCCTCATAGTCAGGCAACCATCTGAGACCATATATATCATAAGATATTCTGATGGGTTTTGATAAAGAAAATTCCTCACTGAGAGTTGCCTATACCAATGAAATTCCAGGACCAGTCTAAAATCTGTATGTAATTTATTGACATATTTTGTTTGTGAAAATGAACATTATGCAATCCTATGGATCAAACTCAGTCCTGCAAAGAGAGATAAGAAAATATTTCTCTTTCCCTTCTTTTCAGAGATTGAGGACTTGGGTGGGTGAATGAGGGTGGGGATGGTATATGTATGCATATATGAGTATATGAATATTTAGGTTAATGTATTGGTTAGTTTTACTGAACTTTTCTCTTGTTTTTCCCTATCATTCTTTTTTATTATTTGTTACAAGGGAGGGCTGTCTGGTCAGAAGACAGGAGGTATATATTTGGAAATGAAATTGATGGTGATAAAATTCCAATATCTATGTATATGTGTATGCACGTGTGCATAATATATATATATATACATATATATACACACACATATATTCTATTTACAAATTGTTTTGATATGTTAGATGCTTTCCAGCAAACATTGAAACAAATATAATGTAATAATATTATATTACCCCAAACAGTTAAAGAAAATCACTCAAAGTATGATTGTTACTGTTCAGTAACTCAGTCATGTCTGACTCTTCATGAGCTCATGGACCACAGCACACTAGGCACTGCCATCCTCCTCTACCTCCCAAAGTGTGCCCAAGCTCATGGTGGCTGATTTTACATGTTACTTTCTACTTTTCTAGTTTTCTAATTATTAGTAGATGAGAAGGATGCGTCCACCCCCTGTGGATATAAGATTGTTGTATTTTACCTGAGTCTTGTTGCCTCTTAGAGTGGACTTTACTTATATTGTTGTAGTTACTGTGTATATTATTACCATTCGATCAGCAAATATTTATTAAGCACTTATTATGTAGTAAGAGCTAGGAATTTGAAGACGAGCCATAACATGATCCTAGTCCTCAAAGATCTCCCACTCAAATGGTAGAGACAACATGCAAAAAACTATATTCGTGTAAGATACAGGTAGACATACACACATGTATTTACATATGTATGTGTATATATATGTGTGTATGTGTATGTATGCATATTTATTTCTATATTAATATGTTAACAAATAGCATATAAAATGTTAATAAATAGGATATAATTGTATTAATATATTTATATAATAAAATAAAAATATATAATAAATAAACATATTGAATCAAAAGTAAGTTGAGCTCACAGAGAAAGTATTGGGGGCCTTATGTAGAGGGAGAGGTGGTTCGGAAAGGCTTCTTGCAAAAGGTAAGATTTAAACTGAGACTCAAAGGAAGTGGGTAGTCAGGAGGTGAATGTGAGAAAGAACATTCTAGCACAAATGCAAGGAGTCTGGGGATGGAAGGTCATGTATGAGGAACAACAAACAATCCAATGTACTTGTATCATTGAGTACGTGCATGGGAATAAAGTGTAGGAAGACTGGAAAAGTAGGAAGAAATCAGGCTGTGAAGGGCTTTAAATGCCACACAGAGGTGGTACATTTATCATCTAGAAACCATGCCATAGGAAAATTGATGAAAGGAATTGGGGATGTTTAGACTGAAGAAGATTTAAGAGTGATATTGCAGCCTGTTTCTAATATTTGAAGGAACTCCTAGACTTGGTTTGTCCTAGAGAAAAGAGGTAGGAATAACTGGCACAAGTTACAAAGTGCACATTTCAATTTTGTATAAGGGAAACTTTTCTAACACTTAGAGCTATTTCAAAGTGATATGAGCTGCTTTTGGAGACACTAGGTTCTCCTTCACTAAAGGTCTTTAATAAAAAGTTAGATGTTCACTTGTCTAGGGTGCTGTAAAAGGAATTCTTCTGTAGACACAAATTGGACAAGGCGACTTGCAAAGTGTCTTCTAGACTCTGAGATTCAGTGATTCTATTTCCCCTTCTAGAAAACCAGGCTAATAATACTTGCACTGCTGACTTCATGAAGTTATGAGAAATATGTTTCAAAAACTGTAAAGGTGAGCTATTGGTTTAACGGTGAGAAAGCAGAGTGGAAGTGGAACCCTCCCTACTGGGTTGTTTGGAAGAGGATGCCTCCCAAGAACTCCATGATTTCTCTCTATAACCACACTGACCATGGACCAGTGGGATCAGCTCCCATCCTCAGAAAAAAACCCAGCAGCGGCCACAGCCCTCATCATTTTCCAGACAGTTGCAAAAATAGTCTGGCAAATGGTATTTCCCCTGCTAGTCATTTGTATTATTCTAGTAAATATGGCCATCTTCTCAGAGAAATACTGCTTACCCTGTTGTCCACATGATTTAACTGGAATGAAGTGACCTTTCCATTTAGGGCTTCTCTAAACAATTTCTGAAATGGAATTGAGAATTTTACAAACCCCATATTTAATTTCTGCATCTGGCACTACTAGGTGATATTGGACAAGTGTTTCATTTTCTGTAAAATGTGAAACTGGAAATAGATGATTTCTAAGGTAGTACTAAGCCCTACAGCATTCTTTGTTTCTGTGTGTTGACATTCTGTTCTAGTGTGTGTTCTAAGGTCTTTTCTAGTTCAACATTTTATGGTTTTGTGACTTTAAGAACCTTTTCAGTTCTCACATTCTATGTCCTAAATTTATTTTAGTTCTAACTCTAAGTATTATTTCCTCTAAATTTGGTGGAACATTTTCCTGTTCTACAGCTTTAAGGACCTCATAAAGACCTAGAGACAGTGATGCAGTACATAAAGCACCAAATCTGAATTCAGGAAGGCTTGAGCTCGTTTCTGACCTCAGATATCTATTAGCTGTGTGATCCCGGGCAAGTCACTTAATCCCTGCTTGCTCCAGTTTTCTCCTCATCTGTAAGATGAGAATAAGAGTTCCTACTTCTAAGGATTGAATAAGATATCTATACTTTGCAAAACATAAAGCAAAATATAAATATCAGATATTATTGTAGTAAAAAAATTAGATTAAAATCTGGGCTATTTAGGTTTGCGCTCCCACTTTGTAACTCCACATGTAACTTTGGATAAGTAATTATCTCTCTCTGCACCCCAAAGTTAGAGAACATGACTTAGAAGGGCCCAGGGCTTTGCCCAATGCCTGACACGTAGCAGATGCTTTTATTGACATTCAGCAGTTTTTAGTTATATACAACTCTTCATGACCCTATTTGGGTTTTCTTGGCAAAGATATTGGAGTTATTTGCCATTTCCTTCTCTGGTTCATTTTGTAGATGAAGAAATTAGGCAAACAAGGTTAAGTAACTTGTCCTGGGTCACACAGCTAGTATTTGAGGCCAGATTGGAACTCAGGAAGATGAGTCTTCCCGACTCCAAGAATGGCATTCTATCCACTGTGCCACCTAGTTGCCCTAGTAGGTGCTTAATAAATGTTTATTTATTAATGACTGATTCACTCCAGAGATAACTTAGTATAAACTCTTCATTTTGCAAATGATAAACCTGAAGACCAGAGATGTGGAGTCAAAGGTCAGGTAGTAAGTACCAAGCTGGAATTCAAACCTAGATCCTCTGAAATCCAAATCTTGCTCCCTTCACATTACACTGGGATACGATATGCTAGCATGAAACTAAAGCATATTTAAAAATAATTGCCCTTGACCACTAGTGAGGTCCATATAAGAAAATCAATACTCTCAGATACTTGTCTTAGTAAATTGCAATATGCACAATTAGCAGAAAAACACCTTATGCCAATTTTCTCCTTAATCTGTTCTTAAGAGCTCCCCTGAATTAAATCTGAGTCAATAAGAACTATGCATATGATAATGAAAGCTCTTTATTATGTAATATTCAAAAATTTCTAATTCCTTGGCCCATTTGAAAAAGATACAATGAGCATTAAGTTACATCTTATGTGTTCCAGTTTAATTTCCTGCTGTTCTCAAGATCAGTTGTGTTTCCAAAGACCATGACCTACAATTTCTGGATATATCCTCCACCTTCTCCCTATCAGTCCCCCATTCTCTGTGTCAGATGCTCCTAGAAGTTACCCTTTCTTGGGACAGGAGGCTACTGGTGGAAGTAAAGCAGTCTCTCAAAGAAAGTGGCTTCCAAATGCACCAAATCTCCCCATATTAAGTACATCATGTGATCTCCATCTCCTGCTGCAGATACACCCCTCTTCTCCCATAAATACTCTTTATCAGCACC
>CM053625.1:7220538-7248876 GCA_028646595.1 Phalanger gymnotis
CCCCCCCCTGCAGCCCTCATACTTGACAAAAGACCATTTGTTCCTTACATGTGAACTTCATGAGGATGTATCATCAATTCTCTTCTAATCTCCATCTCTCCTCTTCTGGCTCATGCAGTTTTCTACTCTTACTGATTCACCTACAGAAAAGTCGCGGAATTTAATCTATAATCTGTGTCCTATAACAAGGAAGCTGCAGAAACTTTGGTACATTTATAGTGGGTAAGATTCCTTTTTGTAAATTTCTTGGCTTAGGAATGAAGAAAGTAGAATTATAATTTTGTCCTATCAGTGCAAACTGTGAAACACAGCATATGATAGTCCAAAATAATAGAACAAAGAACATTAGGGCAGGATGATAGAATCCTAGAACACAAAATCTTGCATCAAGAATATTATAAACCTTCTCATTTCCCATTGCTCCATTTATGTATCTGAATTTATTGATGTGAGTAATCCCCCCAATGGGGCAGATCAAAACCAACCTATGCCAAGTGGCAGAGCCAAGATAGTGGACTGAAAATAGGGAATTCCTTGAGCTCTCTCTCAAATCTTCCAAACACCTGTAAAAATGACTCTAAAGAGATTCTAGAGCTACAGAACCCATGAAACGACAGAGTGAAACAAGTCTCCAGCCCAAGAATGCCTGGATGGTCGCTGGGAAGGGTCTATCACACCATGCTGAGAGCAGAGCACAGCCCAGCACAGGCCACACCAGGACAGACTAGGCCAGAGCAGAGTGGGTGGAGCAGGCCTCAGGACCCTTAATCACTGACCTGCGGCAGTTTCCAGACTTCTCAACCCACAAATGCCAAAGACAACTTAGCAGATCAGTGGGAAAACTCTGTTGGACCTGGGTGAGAAAAGGGCATGGTCCAGTCCCAGCCTAGGGGCAGCAGAAGGGGCTGCAGCAGTGGCAGCAGCAGTGGCACCAGCTGTGGCTGCTTCCAGAGCTCCAGGCCCACAGACTGTGGGGAGAATCAAGCAGCTGATCAGAGCAAGAGTGCAGGGACCTCTTTGCTAGACCTGAGGCAGGATTCTCTTGCTTTGCTCTGCTTGGATCTGGGTCACCATCCTGGGCAGGAGGAGTGCTGGTGTGGCAGAGCTTGTGGTGGCTGTGGAGAAGGAGTCTTCCTGGTAGTTACATGGCAGAGAAGAGTGCTTAAGATCACTCACATACCAGAGCACAGGCTAGGAGAGGAGTAACACCTCTCATTGGATCATACCACCTCAGAAGAACTGAAAATTTACAGGTTACTAGAAGTAGCTCTGAAAACAGCAGCACAAAACCCCTGAAGCTTGGGACAGAGCACTCTCCACTCTGGAAGCAGAGTCATACCTTGAGAAAGAGCTCAAAAGTCAAGTAATTGGCTGGCAAAATGAGCAGACAGGGTAAAAAAAACCTCAGACTGTAGAATCTTACTTCAGTGACAAAGAAGATCAAAACATACAGCCAGAAGAAGTCAACAAAGTCAAAGATCCTACATCAAAAGCCTCTAAGAAAAATATGAATTGGTCTCAGGCCATGGAAGAGCTCAAAAAGGATTTGGAAAATCAAATAAGAGAAACAGAAAAAAAATTGGGAAGAGAAATGAGAATGATGCAAGAAAATTATGAGAAAAGAGTCAATAGCTTGCTAAAGGTGACCCAAAAACATACTGAAGAAAGTAACACCTTAAAAAAATAGACTAACCCAAATGGTAAAAGAGGCCCAAAAAACCTATGAGGAGAAGGATGCCTTAAAAAGCAGAATTGGCCAAATGGAAAAAGAGGTCCAAAATATCATTGAAGAAAATAATTCCTTAAAAATTAGAATGGAGCAAATGGAAGCTAGTGACTTTATGAGAAATCAAGAAATTATAAAAGAGAGCCAAAAGAATGAAAAAAATAGAAGACAATGTGAAATATCTCATTGGAAAAACCACTGACCTGGAAAATAGATCCAGAAAATGGCGTGTATGTCATTTGTAACTCAAAATCTTGTGGAAATGAATGTTGAAAACTAAAAATAAATAAACCAATTAAAAAAAGAAAGAAAGAAAAAAACCAAGCTATACCTTCACATGCTATGTGCTTCTTGCCCATGTCCTCACATCAATCTTTCACAAAGGGCCAAGTCACCATACTATCAGACTTCCCTTAAGTGTCTTGACACTGTATGGATGATAACAGATTGCAAAGACTACCCATAATACATTTTTTTTGCTCTTGAAAACTGACTTTCCCAATTCTTCTTTGGTTTTACACTCCTCTTTTAATGTCTTCTGTTCTATTGGTCCAGGATAGTCCTTCATTGGTACTATGCTCCAGCCAATTCATAATCAACTTTGTCTGCAGAGAAGGGGATAAAGTCACTATAATGAATCCCTCCTCAGTTTGGTTCCTTTAAAAAAAAACTCAGAAAAAGGTGAGAAACAATTGATCTGAGAGGTATCTTTCTATTGATATTAAGGTTGGATGTCTTTGATTTGAAACTGACTTATCCTATAAAAGAGGCAGAACTTCCTGTGGCCCACATATCTAGCAGAGAACTTGGAATGCTGAAAATGAAGTTTGGCTTCCACCTTTTTGTGACAGAGTTACTCTCTCTCTCTCTCTCTCTCTTTCTCTCTCTCTCTCTCTCTCTCTCTCTCTCTCTCTCTCTGTGTGTGTGTGTGTGTGTGTGTGTGCGCGCGCGCGCCTGTGTGATGGACTCCATTGGCGATCTAGTTAGTGAAGCCTAAGAACTTCTCGGAATAATATTTTTAAATATATTAAATGTACAGTTACAAAGGAAACTAATAATATTGAAATATAATGATAACAAATTAAAAGTAAATTCAGAGAACCCAAGTTAACAAACACTACTTGACAAGAAATGAAGAATGAATTATAGAGACCCTAGTTAAAGGGGACCAGAATGGGAATAGCAGGAAGAATGGAGGAATATATAGGACTTTGGCTCCTCTCTTCTAACAATGCTCACTTCCCTCCCTTCTTTCCCTCTACTATAATATGTTTTTGTGCTTCCTCATGTGATGTAATTTTCCTTTTCTGCCCCCTCCTTTCCTCTTCTCTTATTACAATCCTTTTTCACCCCTTAATTAGTTTTTTTTATTATCACATTAGTTAATTTATATCCACACCTTCTGTCTATGTATATCTCTTTTAAATGTCATAATAAAGATACAATTCTCAAGATTTACAAGTATCATCTTCCCATGTAGGTATGTAAATAGTTACTCTCATTGAATAATATGTTTTTTTTTTCTTTTTCTTTACTCTTTACCTTTTTATGTCTCTCTTGAGTCTTGGATTTGAAGATCAAATTTTCAATTGTGTTCTGGTCTTTTCATCAAGAAGATGTGGAAGTCCCCTATTTTGGGAATTCTAGAGCAGCAGAACCCACAAAAAGAGAGTGAAACAAATTTACGGCCCAAGACTACCTGGATGGTTGATGGAAAAGGTCTGTTGTGCTGGGGTAGGAGAGGAGTACAGTCCAGCTTGGGCAGCATAAGCACAGACCAGGCCCCAGCAAACCTGAAGGCCTCAGGGTACTGAATCACTGGCAGCTGAGGCAATTTCCAGACTTCTCAACCTACAAACACTAAAGACAACTTAAAAAGTCAGTGGGAAAGGTCTGTTGGACCTGGTGAGAGAGAAGCACAGACCAAATCTTGCCCCAGTGCAGCCCTGGGGCAGTGACAGCGTCAGACGCTTGCAGCTACAGCAGCAAGGCTGCTTACAGAGTTCTCAGCCCATAGAAAGTAAGGGGATCAAAAACTAACCAGAAGGAGATTGCAGGAATCTCATTGCTGGCACTGAGGCAGCATTCTTTTGCTTTGCCCATACTTGGATCTGGGTCACAGCCCTGGGTAGCAGTCCTGGGGCAAGAGGAGCATAGCAGAGCTAGTGGCAGTAGTGGAGAGGCAACCATTCTCACAATTCCAGGGCAGAAAAGAGTGCTTGTGGTCACTCAGTGACCAGAGCGCAGGCCAGGAGAGAAGTAAACACCTCTCTTTAGATCATACCACCTTGGAAGAGGTGAAAACTTACAGGTTCCTAGAAGAAGGAAAAAAAATAGAAGAAAATATGAAGTACCTCATTACAAAAACCACTGACCTGGAAAATAGACCCAGGAGAGATCATTTTAAAATTATTGGACTACCTGAAGGCAATGATCAAAACAAACAAAAAAAGCCTAGACATCGTTTTTCAAGAAATTATCAAGGAAAACTGACCTGATATTCTAGAACTAGAGGGTAAAATAGAAACTGAAAAAAAATCCACCAATCACCTCCTGAAAGGGATCCCAAAAGGAAAACTCTTAGGAATATTATAGCCAAATTCCAGAGTGCCCAGGTCAAGGAGAAATTATTGCAAGCAGCCAGAAAGAAACAAGATTTAGCAGCTTCCACATTAAAGGATCAGAGGTCTTGGAATATGATACTCTAGAGGTCAAAGGAGCTAGGATTAAAATCAAGAATTACCTACCCAGAAAAACTGAGTACAATACTTCAAGTGAAAAAATAGACATTCAATTAAATGACTTTAAAGCATTCTTGATGAAAAGACCAGAGCTGAATAGAAAATTTGACTTTCAAATA
Organism: Phalanger gymnotis; assembly: GCA_028646595.1. Classification (NCBI taxonomy): domain Eukaryota; kingdom Metazoa; phylum Chordata; class Mammalia; order Diprotodontia; family Phalangeridae; genus Phalanger; species Phalanger gymnotis. The sequence continues at coordinate 7,225,125 of CM053625.1, forward strand.
TAGGACTCAAGAGAAGCATGAAAAGGTAAACGGGGAAGACAAATCATACAGGACTTATTAAAGTTGAATGGTTTACATTCCTTCAGGGAAAGATGATATTTGTAACTCATGAGACCTTTCTCATTATTAGGTAGTTGGAGAGAACATATATTTAGACAGAGGGCACAGGGTGAGTTTAATATGAAAGGATAACACCTAAAAATAAAATTAAGGGATGAGAGAGGAATGTACTTGGAGAAGGAGAAAGGAAGAAGTAGAATGGGGTACATTATCTCACTTAAAAGAGGCAAGAAAAAGCTTTTACATTGGAGGGGAAGAGGGGGGAGGTGAGAGGGAATGAGTGAACTTTATTCTTAATGGATTTGGTTTTAGGAGGGAATAATACACACACTCAATTGGAAATCTTTCTTACCCTACAGGAAAGTGGGAGGTGGGGAAGGATGGGGAGAGTAATAGAAGAAAATTCAGATTGGGAAAGGGGGGTAATTAGAAGCAAACAGCTTGAGCAGGGACAGATCAAAGGAGAGAATAGAATAAATGGGGTACAGGATAGGGTGGAGGGAAATATAGTTAGTCTTTCACAGCATGTATTATGGAAATATTTTGCATGACTACATGTGTATAATCTATATTGAATTGCTTGCCCATTCCATGAGGGTTTGTGGGGAGAGAGGTAAGGAGAGAGTTTGGAACTCAACATCTTAAAAAAAAAACTAATGTTACAAATTGTTTTTACTTGCAACTAGGAAAAAGAGATATAGAGGCAATGGGGTATAGAAATCTAGCTTACCCTATGGGAAAATAGAAGGGGAAGGGGATAAGAGAGGGGAGGGTGATAGAAAGGAGAGCAGATTGGGGGAAGGGGTAATCAGAATGCATGCTATCATGGAGTAAGGGGAGGGGAGATATGGGGATAAAATTTGGAATTCAAAATCTTGTGGAAGTGAATGTTGAAAACTAAAATAAATCAATTAGTTGAAATGTGAAAAAAATAATTCTGTTCTCAATTTAAAGAAATCTTTTTTTAAACCTATTTGTAAATTTGTATTAAGCTAAACTTTCTTTTAGATTTTGGCACATACAGATATTCTCTAAATGCCTTTCTTCACTCAGGAGGAAAGTTATCTGCAGATTAAAAAAAGTCGATGTCTTTTTTTTTTTAAATAATAGTCATTTACCAACATGCCAACCTAAGGCTCAGATCCAATTCAGATTGTCTATTTAACCTAGAGACTGACTTGATGGTAAATCTATTATTGCCAAATGAGTTATTGCATGTAACAAAGAAAAGAAATTAAATAAAACCAATAGGCAAACTAACCATATCTGATGGGATAATACCATTTTTATCTGTAATATCTCGCCTCTCTTCTCAAAGGAGGAAGGCACTTCCATGACTTTTCATGTGAATCAAGCTTGACTACGATAATTACTCAGCATTCAGATTGATTTTGCTCTTCTTTTTATTTATATGACTGTAACATGATGAGGGGCAGCTGAGTGACACAGTATATAGAGCTTTCCCATAGGGTAAGCTAGAAAATAAGAATCACAGAGTATAGAATGTTAGAACTCAAAATGCCTTTAAGAATAATCATGCCAATCCCCTTATTTTACACAAGAGTGTACTGAAGTCAGGTGGAGATTTGAGCAATATCACATAATGAGTTAGTGATAGAACCTTTCTAGTCTTTATCAAACATTTTTGGGAAAAGGTCAGATTCTCTCTCTGTGTTTCTGTCTCTCTCATCTCCCTTCTCATTTATTTTTCTTTCTCTCCCTACACCCTCAACCCCTGTCCCCCTCCCCCACACACACACCCCTGGTTCAATCAGTGGTTGCATTCTTCCTAAATTCATAGACATTAGTATTGATGGTTTGAATGATGGTAATTCTGAGACAAAAGAAGAAAAAAGCTCTCTCCTTCTTTCTTTTCTTTGGAGTTGTCTTTAAGCCTTGTGTTGCTGAGAAGAGCCAAGTCTATTGAGGTTGGCCATCACACAATCAACATATCTGTGGTTGTGTACGATGTTCTCCTGATTCTGCTTCTCTCAGCATTATATCATGTGGGTTTTTCCAGGTTGTTGTGAAGTCCATATCTTCCATATTTCTTGTGGCACAATGGTGTTTCATTGCATTCATGTGCCACAGCTTGTTTAGCCATTCCCTAATTGATGGGCATCCCCTTGATTTCCAGTTCTTTGCTACAACAAAAGGAGCTGCTATAAATATTTTTGTGCATACAGGTCCTTTTCCCCCTTGTGTGATCTCTTTGGGATGCAGCCTTGAAGGTGGTGTTCCTGGGTCAAAGGGTACGCACATTTTTGTGGCCCTTTGGATATAGTTCCAGGTTGCTCTCCAGAATGGTTGAGTCAGTTCACAACTCCAGCAACAATATGTGCTTTTTTGTGTTTTTAATTGGGAGGAAGAAAAGGAGGTTAGTGAAAAGTGGTGGGAGTTAGTGATGTGATAATAGTAAAAATGATGTTTTAAAGGACCATTGTAATATTTTGTGTAAATTCACACAAGGGAAATTCAGCTGCTAAGATTACAAGCAGAACTGTTTTGAAATGAAAGTAGAGAATTATATTTAAAGCAAATGGTATGATGTAGAATTCATAGTTTCATATACAGTTCTATTTTTGCATGTTTTATGTATGGAAATTTCTCTTTGTTGTGTTGAAACTTAGTAGTAAATAAAAACAATTCCAATTCAAAAAAATCAAATATGAAACAAAGGACAATAAACCAATGCCTAATGAAATAAATGCATTTTGTGGACTCCCAGTGGATTATGGAACAACAAAACAAGAAATTCCAAAATTGTTCAAATGAAAAACGAAATTCATATAAAAGAAATAATAATAGCTGGAATTTAGAAGTTAGAGTTCTCAATATGGATTTTTGAAAGCCTAATTACAACATTAGAATATGAAGTAAATCCACAATAGGGTACCTCTTTAAAGAAATATACATAGATTAAGAGGTATAAAATCTAGAAGTACTGTAGTGTTGCAAAATCTGGCAGAAACAAAGAAAAGGGCAAAAAAGCTAAAAGAACACAATCTAAAGTGATTGGTTTTGAAGCTTGGATTCATGGAAAGAACTGAATGATTATAGGTCTCTCAGAAGAACATGACAAATTTTTAAAATCCTGAATACCATAGCATAGCAAATAATATTTTTGAAAGCTTCTTAAACTTTGCTAAAAAAAAAATTAATCAAGCAAATCTACAGATTGCCTCCAGAAATAAAAAAAGAAAACTTTACTTTAAACTCCAATGTATGCAGTAATTAAATTGAACATTTTCAAATTTTGTAAGTAGCTAGGAGAAAGACCTTGTAATACAAAGGAAAATAAATTTGAACAATACAAGATTGTTCTATAGCCACAAGAAATCATAGTAAGGAATGGAAAAGTTTATCCTAAAACGCACAGGAACCCCAGACAATGCACCTTACAATATACCTTACAAACTTGAGCCTAATTATCAATAAAAAACAATTGAAACATTTGAGGCATTATAGGAAGAGGGATAAAGACAATGGGGAGTAAAATATTTAACCTGAAAATACCTCAATGAAACACAAGAAAAGTAAATAAATTGTACCATATGTAAAGTTTCAAAACAAAATAAGAGAAAAAAAAAAACAACTGACTAAGGAGGTTAGGGAAGAAAGTATAATCAAGGTACAAAAGGGCACACATGTGTAAAGATAGAAGAGGAATTTAAAGAAGCAGGGTGAGTAAAAATGGAGGCGCAAAATCGATACTGATTATAGATTGAGTCCCATGACTTTCTTTTAGGTGAATCAGTAAGAGTAAAAAATTGTATAAATGAGAAGAGGAGAGGTAGCGATCAGAAGGGAATGGATGATGCAGACCATTTCTATGGTCTTCTGTAAAACGGGGCCTTCAGGTGAATGAGAGAGGTGGCAGAAAGGAGGGATCAAATGTGGAGCCTTTTGGGAAGGTCTCACCCCAATAAGGTTGGTGGTGGGTGTTTCAACAATCTGGCTACCAGCTTCTGTGGGGGTGTAAGATCCACCCACAGCCAGCACCCAGAAAGCTGCCAACAGCACAGGTTCTTTTGATCTGCTTAACTAAGGAAAGCAAGGTGAAGGGGTTGACAAGCTCACTTTAATTCAGCACACAAATATCATTCACTTAGTTCAGGGGAAAAAAACCAGCACACTGAACTTCAGAGCAAAATACAAACAAATTACAAACATCAACAGACAGACCCAATACAATTCATAGTTACCAACATCTAGGTTCAGCCTGGGAGCTCAGAACGAAGGCTGGCCCAGAGTCATGGGTGCCACCACTGCTGTGGCAAAGACCTCCAAAGAAGAGATGTCCAACCCTTGGTTTTATATCTTTTTCAGTGTCAGGGGTAAGTCACACATGAGACTCACCCATGTGATCTACAATCATCACAAAGAGGGGACTTAAACCCACATGGTCTAAGAGCCTTTGCTGTCCCAGACATGTAAACTAGGCCCTCCCTGGAGTTAGCTCCACCTTGGGCCCCACCTTAGTTGCCAATCCACACCCACTAAGGTTTTACACCTAATAGGGGTTTGGGCCTGAGGCTTAGCACCTAGTAAGTCTCAATGAAATACACTGAATTACTCAAAGGGAACAAACCAAACTCTTCAAGGGCACTTGATTGAACTAAGTGCCAAGGAGCCCATTTTGCTTACCAACACAGTGTGGGGGTGGGACTGAAGAAGAGTACTTATTGGGGAAGAGGTAGGTATTTGCAGTACAAAAAGGGGATCACATGATTTATTTAAGCTAGGGACATTTGGTGCATTTGAAAGTTACCTTCTTTGAAAGAGTGCTTTAGTTCCATCAGCAGCATCCTGTCCCAAGAGAGGGTAACATTATCACACAGAATGGGGGATGGTTATAGAGGAGGGCGAAAACATACCTAAAAACTGGAGAGCAAGGTCTTTGGGAATAAAACTCATTTTGAAGATGACAGAAAATTGGACTGGGTCACATGAGATGAAACTTAGTTGTTGCTGCCACTTAGCTCTCCCTCTGTCTAATGCACTTAGAGCTGACTTACTAAGACCACTGTTTTCTAAGCATCTACAGTATATTATTTCTATATAGGAAATTCCCAAGGAATCAAATAGAATTCACTTTATAGACTTTCTTATGACTCTTTAGGTATATAAGATAGGGAAAGGCAGAACCTGTGATTTCAATAGTATAGGAAATTCCCAGAGGAGCAGACTCCCTCTACTGATACAAGGAGACCCCATCCTGCAAATGATCTCAAGCCTAGCTCTCTACAGACTCGGCTGCATGGACTCTCAGTTGACTGTCGTGGGCCCTCATATGAGTCTTAGGTAGAGAGCTACAGCTAAAAGGAAAAGGTTGTTTCAGCCGGTATCAAGCATATGCGGACAATCAAGAGCAGCATTTTCAGGGAACCTACACACTATGTGCTCAGCAGTATGTTAAGTGCATAAGAGCTTTACCAAAAAAAGTGTAGAAAATGTTCCCTTGGCTGAAAGATCTTGCAGTCTAATTGGAGGGAGAGGGGAGAATAAAACACGTGAATCAGTAGTATGAGTAGTACTTGTCAAAGCTGGAAAAGGTCTTAGTTTTCTTCTCTGTAAAATAAGTTAGTAGAATTCTATATTCCTTAAGTCCTAGTGACAAGAAATGGCATAGCCAGAGCCAGTCAGGAAATTAGTTTAGGACCGGCTATAGAACCCAGGCATCCTGATTCCTAATTTGGTGCTCATACGGCTATAGCACCTAAGCCTTCTATGAGAGTATTTTGCATACTGTAAAATCGTGAGTTCAGTGGTGCAGCTTTAAAGGATAAGGTCCTACATTTAGAAAAAAAGAGATGAATGAGAGCTGAAATAGTAATGGAAAGGTTCAAGGAGAAAGCGGAGCTTAAGATGAGCCTTGGAAGATGGGTAAAATATAAATAGATGGAGATTATTGGGAGTATTTTTTCTGAGCTTCTTTGGATGAAAGATAGCACATGTGAGCAAAATTAGTCCCTAAGCATTTAAGCATTTACTTTATGCCACTCACTGTTCTAAGAGGGAGGAATTAAAAAAAAAAGGAAAAAATTCCCTGCCTTCAAGGAACTTACATTCTAATGAGGGAGATAACATAGATTCATAGAATATATATGTACACACACACACACACACACACACACATATATATATATATATGATAAATAATCTGAAAGGGGAAGCCATTAGCAAACAGAAAAAAAAAGGTCTGAACTTGAAGAATTTGAACTGTCTTCATAGAAGCCAGGGAAGCTGAGAGGGAACGTAAGGGTACAGTGGTTTCTAAGCATGGGGAACAGCCTGCGTAAATGGACAGACATTAAAGATAGAATGTGATGTTCAAAGAAGTAACAGTAAGTTAGTAGAAATTGACTGTAGAGTGAGGGAAAGGAAATAAGTTGTAAAAAATGATTGAAAGGTAGGAAGGGGCCAAGTTATAAAGAACTTTAAATGAAGATAACTCCATTTTGTAGACTATGTCAATGAAAAATGCATATAAATAGATTTATACAAATGAGAACCAGTGTGACTACAGTCCTTCCACACCTTACTAGATATTCTCCACAAGTTGTAAGCAACCATCATCTCCAAATCCATATTCTAGTAATAACCCTCTACAAATTTGGATGAGCTATTTTTAGTGGATGAGTCCAATTTCTGGCCCATATCTGAAGCCTTTCCAGCTTTCCAGTGGAATAGTCTTTAAGAATGCAAGGTTATCTATGTGCCTAAATAAGCATCTTACAAAAACTTTAGAGAGTGATTAGTCATTTGAGAAGCAGCGTGATATTATAAAAGAACATTTGATTTGGAATCCTTTGTCTCCAGACCCTCTAGGTTCAAATCCTGTTTCTACCACTCCTACCTTTCAGACCTCACTTTCCTCATCTTTTTTCCATCTATGCATTCAAGCAGCTTGGAATTTTTGAAAAGGACCAATGACATTGTGATGTTGGAGCAAAATAATGGATGATGGCTGATGACTTGTGCATTGGCTTTAAGCGAAGCAGAGTTGCACCAAGTCCTCAGCCTCACTCTCTTCCAGAGTCATCAAAGTCCAGTAGCAAGGACAAAAGTCAAGATGACCAGTAATGGCTCGGTGTGCAGTGGATGACCTTGAGTCTTCAATGTCTGCCTAAGCTCTAAATGCTCCACAGCACCTGCTTCAAACACTTTCGTGCCCATTGAAACAAACTGTTGTCATCTGCCTATTCTGCCAGAGGAAGTCTTCACATGCTTGGGGTAGAAAGCCACCTAACTAACTGATGGGTTTGAGGCCTGTTGGTTTCCCTCAACCTGGTTTATCCTGTCTGCTGAGATGGTTTTACTGGGGTAAAAAAAAAAGATATATACATACATACATACATACACACACAGTGGGGCATACATATACGTATACATATGTGCATGTATATAAACATGTGTGCACAGACATGTACACACATTTTATGTATATACATATATATATTTGTAATATATATATATAGGTCCTTCTCTCTCCTCCTGTAGTCTTATGAAGTCTTCCTAGAGCACCTAGGATCTTGCCTTTGCTTGCATCAAATAATGCATATTGGTTTATATGCCATATCCTTCTTGCTCTTCTCTCATTAAATTCCAAGCTCCTTGAAGGCATAGAAGGATATTTTTTAAATCCAGTGCCTACTACAGTATCTCACATAGAGTATGTGCTAAATAAATAAATGTCTCTTGAATTGAATTTTAACAATACCTTTTTATTAAAAACTATAGTTCAGGGGTACTTAAGAAAGTGGCAAAAATCCATGTGTAGCCCCCAGGCCTGCAAATACTCTCTGTGGCATCTCTAGCAATTCAGTCATAATCTTTGTGTTGACTACACCGGCACAGTAGTCAAAGATTCAATATTTTTTGTGTCCAATGTCACTCCAGAATTAAGCTGCAAATCCAGGCGACTCCAGGTCATAATCATCCTTTCTACCTCTTCAAACAAAATATTCTCATTTCATTGCCCCTGTTACTAATGGGCCTGATTTGGAAGGAATATGCAAACCCACTTAGGTGCCCTCAAAAACAGATTAAGTAATGAAGCAATTAAGAGGTATTGGTTGAGAGGAAGGCCATGGGATCAAATAAGACAAGATTTAGAACCTGGGAGGTGTCTTAGAGACTATTAAGTCCAACCCTTCATTTATAGATGGGAAAATTGAGGCATAGAAAGGTCGAGTGGCTTTCCCCGAGTCACACTGCTGAGTATCAGAGGATGGATTTGAACTTTGTTCTTCCCGATCCCAAGTCCAGTGCCTTCTCCACTACTCCATACAGCTTCTATGGTGACATAATCACATTTTCAAATATTTCCTGAAAATGCTCCAAGAACTAAATAACAGTTTTCCTCCTATAGTGTTTCCCCTCGACATATGTGTTTGAGGTTAGTGGGAGAGAAGAGGACAAACACATCCTCCATTATTCTGTTTTCATGACAAAGTGGGTATTGGGAAAGGCCATTTTCCACCTTTCAACACCTTCTCCTGTCATTTCTCCATTCCTTGCCACCAAAAAAATCCCAGTTTGTATTATTAAATGCCTTGTCATTATGAAACTCACCCTGTACTGAATTTTCCTCTTTGGGGTCCAGGCAAAATGTCCCCACTACCATTTCTCTTCCACCCCTCCACCTCCACCCAAAGGACCGGTTCCACACTGTTGGTGGCTTGGTTAGAAACCACTGCCACCAGTTGAAAAGTTAATTATGGATTGCCTCTTGAAATAAAACATAAATTTTATTGGAAGTTTAAGGATAAATAAAAACAGCTGGAGGGAAAATACCATTAAACTGCTGTGATGAGGGCCATGATGTTCTACATAAACATCTAAATACATATACACATACACATATGCTATATATATACACACATGTGTGTATGTATTGTGTATATACACACATACGTGGACACACATGTATATATGTGTATAATGTATATATGTGTGTATATATACATATACATACACATATATGTATATTTGTATGTATGTGTGTGTATATGTGTATATATATATATATATGTATATATATATATTCTTCTAAAAAGCCTAAATCTACTACGTAAATGTCTCTAGCTTTTTCATGTGGTACAAAAGGAAAGATGAAAAAGGAATTTGCTTAAAACCATGTATTGAAAAATCAGCTCATGGGACCTTAAAGAAAGTAAGTTTTGATTTTTCCTCTTTTGGGAACTCATTCCACCTCATCCCATTCTCATTCGCATTGACATTGTATCCTCCTTAACTCCTTATTGTAACTGTTGTGACCATTAACCAACACCCCCCCCCCCTTTACGTGATGAAAAACACCATTTCTCTCCTTAGGTGTTTAGGAATTATTAAAATAGCCTGAGTCTCTTCAGTGATACACAAGTCCTTTATGCAGAAGGTACTTTAATATTTGAGTACTATCAGAAAAAAATATATATATATACACATATATATTTAATCTAGAAAACATTGTAGCACATCAATAAAATGATATTACAGCAGAAAATAATGACAATAAGTCACTGTTGTTATTCGGTCACTTCAGGTGTGTCCAACTTTTCATGACCTGATTTGGGGTTTTCTTAGTCAAGGAACTGGAGTGGTTTGGCATTTCCTTTTCCAGGTCACCTTACAGATGAGAAAACTGAAATTAATAGGGTTAAGTGACTTGCCTAGGGTCACCCAGCTAGTAAGTGTCTGAGGACAGATTTAAACTGAGGCAGATGAGTCTTCCTGACTCCAGACCCTGCACTCTACCCACTGTGCCACCTTGTTGCCCCTAGGAATGGTCACTACAACTTACATTTCTATAGTGTTTTATTTTTGACAAAGGGCATTCTTTACAACAATCCTGGGATGAAAGCAGGATAAATATTATTATCTAATTTTACAGATGAGAAATCTGAGGCTCAGGGAGGGATATGACTTATCTGTGATAATGCCAATAGTGAAGGGCAGAGACGAGGCTTGATCCCTGGCTTTCTGCCTATGAGTCAAACATTCTTATCACTAATCTTTATTTCACTGTGTAGGGAGGCAGACGTCTTTGAGGAGGCGAAGTCCAGAAGTTGAAATTCAGGAGCAATTCTCAGCAACCACTACTAAGATCTGTTGAGCAATGAATTCCTAGCAGAGATAATTTGGTCAGCTTTCATTAAATGGTATAGTATAAGGGAAAAGCACTGGCTTTGGAGTCAGACGACTGGCTTCAAGTCTTACATTGCATGATTACAACTTGTGTGACTTTAGACAAGTCACTCAGCCTCCCTGGGCTTCCATCTCCTCCCCTTTAACATGACAAGATTAGATTAGACAGCCTTTGAGTTCCTTTCCATCTTTAAAGCTGGGCTCTTCTGGCCAGAAGTCCTCACAAGAACAGAACAAAATGCCTAGCTGAGGTTATTGACACCTAAACTCTAAGTCAGCATAATTTGGCCAGCATAACCAATGCTGAATTCCCAAATCTTAAATGAGATGGCACGTTTTGTAACTGCAAACACCACATAACAAAACGATGGTGAAAATGGCATTCAATCTGCCCTCAGGAGACTCGGATCTAAGACTTTGTTCTATCGCTCCTTATCCCTGTGACCATAGCCAAGTCTCTGCATCTCATTTTCCAGCCCTTAGCCCCATGTCTGGAACATAGTGGTTGCTTAATAAAGACTTGTTGACTGGAATTTATAAAATGAAAATAATAATACTTCCACTAACTGTATCCTAGAATTGTTAGGGAGAAAGCACTCCATAAATTATAACTATAAAGACCTTTTTCTCACTCTCAAAACCAATTATCAAATATTGATCAACTCTCCAGAAGGGGAACCCTGCAGTGTGACAGCTACAAAAGAAGGTTTGTGATCTCACTTTAATTTTTCAAGGATCTCTATTTTCCCTAGCACAGGAACTACTTTCAATGATGCTAATCACAACCTCTCTATTACTTCATTCATAATCTTTAATAATCATCGTAATCATCATCATCATCATCATCATCATCATAATAACCCAAAATGCATTACCCTGTGACCAATGTGATGATCCATCTCTCCAAACTTGATGAATCTGATCGGTAACAAACATACATTTCTTCATTGAACCCATACTCTTGGTATTTTCATTTAATGGAACCTGCCAATAATCCTTTAGATGAATGGTGTCAAACTCAAATAGAAAGAAGAACCACTAAACCATCCACAAGGACTTCTACAGGTCACATTTTGTTTTTGTTGTTTGTTATTCATTTTTAAGAGGACCAATGACATCACAATGTGATGACTTGTGCGTGAATTAGACTTAAATGAGGCAGAGAAGCACAAAGTCATCAGCCTCACTCTCTGTTCCAGAGTCATCGAATTCTGGTGGCAAGACAAAAGTCAGAACGTCTGGCAGTGGCCCAGGATGCAGTAGATGACCTTGACATCTTCAATGTTGGACCAAGCTCTAAGTACTCCACAGCACCTACCTCAGCTGTCTTCACGGCTGTTGGAATAGATTGTTCTTATCCACCCATTACGCCAGAGGAAGTCTTCACATGCTTGGAGTAGACAACCCCCTAACTCACTGATGGATTTCAGGACTATCAGTTACCCTCAAACTGGTTGTTCAGGGAGGACTAGCACCTCTGGTGGGAGGGCTGCTCATCCTCCTTTGGCAGCCACCTGATTCACCCATCTGTCACCTGTAGCTCCAAGAAGCTGTAGCTTGGGCAGTGGCCACACCCTGGTAAAACTGTCTCAGTAGATAGGCTAAACTGTTGCAAGCTACATGTTGACTTAGAAAACAACACATTAACATTAACTCTGCTTTATTATATTCTTATTTATTTTGTTAAATATTTCTCAAATATATATTTGGCCTGGTTTAGGCCCAAAAGAGTGTTATAGGCTTGGCTGAATGACACAGGTGGGTATTTTATACCCTTGTTTTAAATGAAGATGTGCCTTCTTTGAAACATACTGACCACATGCCCCTTTTGTAGTTGTTTTTCAGTTTGTGGCAGTCATGTCTGACTCTTTATGACCCCAACTGGGTTTTTTTTTGGTGAAGATACTGGAGTGCTTTGTTGTTTCCTTCTCCAGCTCATTTTACAGCTAAGGAAACTGAGGCAAACAGAGTTTTAAAGTAACTTGCCCAAGGTCACACAGCTAGTGTCTGAGGGTGGATTTGAACTCAGGTCTTCCTAACTCCAGGCCCAGCTCCCTATCCACTGTGGTACCTAGCTTCACTGACTGTAAAGTACATGAGCATCAGTACAAATCTGGTACCAGTTGCTGATCTGGCAACCATGTCTAAAATGACACAGAATGGGATGCAATGAAAAGATTAATGAATCTCATTGAAATTCAGGGTAATGTGGTGGTAAGAGTATTAGAAATGGAGTGAAAAGACTGGATTCAAACCCCAAATTTATAATTTACCAACTATGAGGCTTTTGACAAATTACTTTCCCTTTCTGGGTATCAGTTTTTGGTTTGCCTTCGTTTTCCATCTGCACAATGACTGGGACAGACTACACTATCTCAAAGTCTCCCTTTATGCTCAACCATAGTATTATTGCTGTAACTTGTGAAGGTCTTATCATGATTACCACATTCAATCATGTTTGTGAGACTAAGGATATGCTAGCCATGGTCTATCAGCCTGATTGAAATCTTCAGTTCTGCCTTCTCATTCTTCAGCAACAATATGCATTTAATAGAGAGGTAGGAAAGACCTCCTGTGGATCAGCGGTTCTCAAACTTTTGGGTCTCAGGATCTCTTTTATTGTTGTTGTTCAAATGTTTCAGTCATGCTTGATTCTTCGTGACCCCCTTTGAGGTTTTCCTGGCAAAGATACTGGAATGGCATGCCATCTCCTTGTCCATAGAACCTCTTTAGATTCAACAATTAATGAAGACCCCCCCCCCAAGCTATTGTTTGTACAGGTTGTATCTATCAGTATTCACTATATTTGAAATTAAAACACCTTAATACTTTTATGAAAATAGAAATAATCCAGGAGAGCCCCAGAGGTTTGTGGAACACACTTTGAGAATACTGCCTTCAATGAATGTCACTAGTATTGACATAGATTGTATTATATAGATTGGTATTGAAGGTTATTAATTCCTAATGCATATCTGTTGTATAGATTTCTGTTCATATGCCATTACTCTGTGAGACAGAGGTTAGCTGTTAATACTGGATTTGGGCTGTGTTTATGCTCCAGTGTTTCAGTGAGTAGCTGTCCTTGCAACAGAATTTCATGAAACCCAGGGTTAGCCACTATGTTGAGGGACAAACTGAGTTTGTAGGAGTAAGGATGCCCATGTCACCCTATAATTAAAAAGAATGTGCAAGAAACAGTACCAAAAGATCTTTAGCACCAGACTAACCACAGTATTTCTCATGAGACCAATCAGAGCCCCTTTGTGGTTGTTTCTAAGAATGGTCACAAAGTCATTTGGATCATGTCTAGATCATGGGCTAGCCCATTGGGATACTCAGTCCTATCTCCACATCACTCTTTTGTATGAGTTCTATAAATCACGAAAATTTTTTAGGGTTGAAGTTAATACGGGGCAGCCAAGTCTTTCTTTTTCTTTTTTCTTTCTGTTTTCCCCAAGTACTGACATCCTGGGGCATGTTTACTCCTCCTGGGTATCATACTTTTCCACCTCTCCCATCTAACCCACAAATTCTTTCACCTCTCTGGTCCTTCAGGTTTCTGCATTTCACCAATAATACCACGTGGAAAGTCAAATATCAGAAAGAAAGTCAGCCTCCACTCAGCCTGACTGTCCTAGGCTCTCTGTCCTTTTGCCCACCCCAGCCCCGTTTCCTCCATGCTCTCTGGGCAACCCTCCTCTATGACTAAGCAACTCCCCTTCACTCTACATCTCTTCCTTTCATATTGCTTACGCTTTGTGGTGTTCACTAAAATCTGACCCTCTAAAAACACCAATCTCTTGGTACCTTATCCAAGGCTGGATGCTTCTTTTCTCACATCACTGGCACACAGGGCCGGAAGGATTCATTGGTACACTCCTTGTTTTTCCACAACCTCTTTAAAATAATTTCTCAACAATCACTAGTACTCTTTTAAAGGTAACTCCATCATGTCAAGATTCTTGTTACTATCATCCAAGCCCTAGAGTCTACCTAGATTCTAGGGGACACCTTTTTATTTATTCTTCTCCATTAAATAGAGTACCTGACTTTCTACCCTGACCTGTGCCTCCTTCAAATACTCTCCTTCCCATATTCTCAGCCTCTTTAGCTTCTGTGGCCCTGCCTTGGTCTACCTCAACTATACATTGTATCCTTCCCCACTTATGAGTAAATGAGTTTGTTCTAGGTTATGGAATTCCTAATTATGTCTCTGCAGATTTGAGTAGGAATATTAGACAGTGGGGTGGAAGCAACGGGAACACTTCATATCCACTCATCCCAGTAGATTAAGTGTTCTCTGAAGAGTCTTGTTTTTCTGTTTATTAAAGAGGTATCCTAGACAGGAAGTAGCCAGGAGTAGTTAGGGCACTGAATCCAGATTTCACAGATTTGTGGAATATTAGGCTAAATCTTTACCCAAATAAGAGTCCCTTCTACAGTACACCTGCACCTGTAAAGTAGCCATCTAGCTTTTGCTCCGATGAAGTGAAAACCACTATCTCCACTTTAGGATAACTCTAATTGTTAGAAAAATTTTCCTTATACCAAGCCACAAATAACCTTTTTGTAGCTTCTACTCCTTCCTCTTAATTCTGCCCTTTGGGGCCAACAAGACTATTATTTGTGTGGCGGGTGGGGGTGGTTGAGAGGGTCTCCCTATCTTACACAGGCTGGAAACGCAGCATGGGACCAATCTCCCTGTTGAATGGCACAGAAATTTTGACCTGCTTCATTTTTTTAACCTGAATCAGATCACCTCTCCTTAGGCATGCCGGTGGCTCTTCACTCCCTGGAGGATCACCATGGAGGTGCAGGACTTACTACAGACACCTGCAGCCTTCATCCTGCAGCTCAGAACTCTGGAACTCAAGTAATCCACCTACCTCAACCTCTCCAGAAGCAGTGACTACAGGCTAACACAACTGGCCAAGCAGAATGATTCTAATGCCTCTTACACATGACAGCCCAATATATACTTAAATAACCTTATCATTCTCCCCCCTTCCCCACCCCCTCTGCAAGTCTTCTCCACGCTAAACACAATTTCCTTTAAATGATCCTCATATGAACTGAACTTGAGGTCCTTTATATCCTGATGGCTCTCTGCTGAATAATTCTTTCCAGTTTATCAATTGAACTCACTGCCCAGAGCTCAGCATAATCCTGGAGCTATGGTCTAAGACTGCAGCAAAGGACACTGGGCTGTCATCTCCCCAGTCTTGGAGGGTTAGTTAATTAATGCTTCTATGAAAAATATTTGCTGAAGTGTTTCCTTCTGTCCCAATTAGAATAACAATGACAGCAGATACAATAAGAGCTAACTTGTATATATCTTACTTTGTTGTTTAAAAAGTGAATTGGCTCACAGAATTTAGAACTGGGAGAAAGGGACTTATTACAGATAAGGAATTTTAATTTTATAGATAAGGAAATCGAGTCCTGTAGCAATTACTTAATATCACTTATCCAAGATTATATGGTTGTTAAGTGTCAGAGCTAGGATGGAACTAAGGTTCTATAATTACAAGTATGGTAGTAATGTGGTTGGAGGAAGCTGTACCTGACAGTGTTGACATAAGCAAGCTTACCAACTTTTTAATAATAAAAAAGCTACTTTCACAGCTAAAAACACATAGACTGGGTTTCCACACCATGAAAATAATGAGAATGTAGGCAATTAAGACAAATAGGAAGAGAATGGTGACATTTCAAGAAGTGGACAATTAAAAGAATTTTAGAATATGGGTAGAATAAAGAGGGAGAAAAATGGATTGGGGGGGGAATCTCAATAAAAATCTCTTGTAGGGGTCTGATAATTACATAGGAAATTAACACAAATATATAAAAACAAGAGCCAGTCCTCAAAGGATATAATGGTCAACAGACATAAACAGATAGTTCTCAAAAGCAAATTTGGAAACCACGAATATGCATTTGAAGCAATACTTGAAACCACCAACAATAAGTTAGCTACAAATCAAAACAAATCTAACATTTCAATTTACACCCAGAAAAATGGCAAAGATGACAAAAAATAAAACTAATCAACGTTGGAGGAGTTTCAGAAAGATGGGCACCATTAAGCATTATAGAAAGCAATTCAGAATTGTGCTAGCAAGTGATGAAAATGTCCATATTCTGACTAATCTTTGTTATAGAGGACAACTCTCTGAATAGGAGAGGGTGAAGGATATATTGGGAAATGAAAGCAATGGGAGATTAATGGTCTAAATAATTTGTTAAAAGACATCAGAAAACCTTGGAGGAGCATCCACATATTAGCCATTAGAGTCTCTTGATTTGCTTAAGATAAATACTTTTTCCCTTTAACAATTGAGAAAAGGGAAAATGAAAAAAACATAACCTTGTGATTCCCATTGGTGGATGAGAGTGATGCTGTAACATATTTTCATGGAAATGAAGTTATTCTTCCAAGCCTGCGTTATGTTGACAACATGAAGTGTGCATAATATCTAATTTGATGGTCCCCAAAACCTTGGAAGGCAGGTATTGCCAGTATGATTATCCCCATTTCAAAGATGAGGAAACTGAAATGGAGGGGGAGGACATATTTTGCCTACACTGAATTACTTAGTGGCAAAGGAAGGACTCTTACTTCAATTGACTCTCTGATATAGTAGAACAAACATGACATTTGGAGTTAGAGGAACTGGGTTTGAATTCCCTCTACTTATAGGACTTCCAACAAGGCACCCAATCTCTCTAAGCATCTGCCTCTGCCTCTGGAGAATGAAGTGGTTGATGAAGTGATATCTCTCTCTGAGATTTAAATACTTTTACACCACATGTAGGGCTTATTCGCCTCTGTTGGGCTGCTTCTCTCCTTTTAAATAACCTGATATGGAACACCAATTACCCAGACAGGTGTCTCAGCCAGGCAGGCCTCTGGATGGGACTAGCCCTCAAAGTACTCTAAACCTTGTTAGTCTGCCAATAAATAAAATATTACAGAGTCTCCCCATAAAAGACAGTGAGTGAAAGGCAACAGAAAAAGGACTCTTCAGACTAGCTGGGCTTGCTTCAGGGGTGAAAAGGTAAATCCGATGGGATTGCTTGTGCTTTTCCACCCCTCTAAGTTCTAACAGTGGAAAGTGTTGGGAGTACAACCCACGTGAGACCACAAAGCTGCAGTCAGGATTCAGAGTTTCTGATGACTGTCAGGGAAGGTGCTTTTATGAGGCAAATAGTCTGAAGCATAGATAGATCTAGATGCAGTAAATAAGGCCAAATATGCCTAAAGATGGGCCTCAATTTGCCAACATTTTCTGGCATCCTGAATCCTGCTCTGAGTGTCTCATTCACTGTTAGAAATGGATTTGCAATTGAAACATGATAAATGCATTATTAATGCCAGAAGCTATTCTGGTAATAATATATGTTTATTTTATTGCAGTCTGAAGTTTTTTTCATGAAGGGAAAGATAGAAAGAAAAAAAGGAAGAAAAGAAAGAAGGAAAGAAGGAAGGAAGGAAAGAAGGAAGGAAGAGAAAAAGAGAAGAGAGAAGAAGGTAAGAGAAAGAAAGAAAAAGGAAGAAAGAAAAAAGAAGAAAAGAAAGAAATTGAAAGAGCAGGAAGGAAAGAGGGGAAGGAGGAGGGAAGGAAGGAGGAAGGGAGGGAAAGAAAAGTAAGAAAAGGGAAAAGAAAAAGAGAGGAAGAAAGAGAAAGGAAAAAAGAAAGTTTTTTTTCTTTTTTTCTCTCTCTTTTTTTTTTTTAATGTGTTTGCCTTCACGGCTTCGGAGTTCTTGCTAATTCCATCTGTCCACAACAGAGCCATCAGAACGGAGAGAAAAAGCATTTCCATATGTGCAAATTAGCATCTAGCCTCTCTTAATCTGTGCAGTGGTCCTCTGAAGTAGATGGCAAACATGCCTGCCAAACCCACTAATGGCATTCAAATAAAGGACTTTATTGGCTTTAACTGCCATGATTTTTTTTCTCTTTCCTTCAACTTCAAGTATGTCCCCAACCCCCTCTGTTTCCCCCATCTCCTCCCCCCAGTCATTTCCCTCTTACTCCGATTGTGTCCATTTGCCCTTCTTCCAGTAAACAAAAGACATGAACAGTATCACTTTCTTAATGCAATCCCCCTTCCCTCCCAACCCACACATTTCTCTCTTAATGAAAACCGTACCTTAGGTATGGCAGTGTGGTCACCCTAAACATTAGCTCCTCCTTGTCTTTCCCAAGACACTCCTTTCTGGATACTAAACTGTTGCCCATATGATCCGAGCTATTCCATAAGAGGCCAGTGTGTTTGGAATGCGGTCCAAATATTAAGTGACTGCATCAGTTGGTTGGTTCCTTTATGATTTTTAAAAAATATCGTTACCACTATTATGGATGCATAAAATGTGAGGAGTGGAATGAATTGACATTTTTAGAATTGGAAGTTGAGCTTAGAGATCATCTGGCTGAATCTCTTCAATCTGAGAAATGAGGAAATTAAGTCTTAGAAGAGGAGGCGACTGGCTAGAGGTCGTACAAATTAGTGCTAGGGATAAATCTCAAGCCTGGATCTCCTGATGTTTTTATCCAGGGCTCATGTTGATATACCGGCGCTATTTGTTCTCTCTTTTTTTCATAGATAGGTCACTGTACTCACGGTCAGAAGAACTGAATTAAAATATTGGTTTGTCTACCAGTTGGATGTGTGTCTTTGGATGATTTATCTAACATCTTGAACCCCAGTTTCCCCATCTATAGAATGGGATAATAATAGTGTCAGAGCCTACCTCATAAAGTTCTGGAGAGGACAGTTCACTGTAAATTTTATAGTGTTTACTCACTCTCATGTGAGTAGATTCTGACTTCTCATGTTTATAGAAATACGAGAAACCGCTGATCGCAGACTCTTTTAAACTCTTGATCACGGCTACTTTCAGAGAGATAAGGAAGTGGGTCTCTGCTGGAAGAGCCCTTCTTCTCCTGGCCAGCCATTTCCTCCTCCATCTCAACCCACCTTTTATTTTGCTAATGGTAGCATCCTTCATGGCACCAAAACATAACAATTTGGACAATACTTTAGCAGGTAGCTAGGTGGCAGATTAGGTAGAACACTGGGCCTGGAATCAGGAAGACTTGAGTTCAAATACAACCTCAGATACTTACTAGATGTATGATGACCCTAGACAAGTCACTTAACCTCTGTCTCCATTTTCTTGACTGTAAAAGGGGGGCAATAATAGCACTGACCTCCTAGAGTTATGAAAATCTAATTAGATAATGATTGTAAAGTGTTTGGGATAGTGCCTGGCATAAAGCAGGAGCTTAATGTTTGTCTCCTTTCTGCCACACCCCTTGTTCTGGCTCAGAGTCTGATAGAGAGCTGGAAGGGAACTTAGGGGGTCATCTAATCCAAACCCCTCATTTTAATAGATGAGGAAAATGAAATTCAGTGATTTGCTTAAGGTCATATGAATAGTAAGTGGCAGGGCAGGGATTTCAGTCCAAGCCTTCTACTCCAAGTCTCGGCGATCTTTCTATTGCACCATGAAGCACCGATGGAAATGATTGTCTCTTCTATAGAATCATAGAATACCAGAACCTCCACTCTCCACTCCTATGGGTCATCCTGTCACAGAGCTGACCTTGAGTTCTTGAATGCTAACCATTGGAATGCTGGTTATTTCAGGTCCTTCCAAATTGCCTACCCTTTGGGTATGGGCCTGGTGATTGAAAGCACATTTGTCATCTGAAGAACAGCTTAAAATAGTTCAGAGAATCTTATGACATGAAACTTGTTCACAGGGTAGTGACTTTGGGAAGAGGACGGCAAGTCAGATGACAGAGACCCTCTAGTGTAGATAGAAAGAGGGAAACTGCATTGTTCTTGTAGGGGATGTATCTCCACTGATGAAATCACAATCCTTGAAATAGAAAAGTTAAAGTTAGAAGGGCCCATTGAATCACATAAGTCAATGGAATACCAAGAGGGAACAGACCTCCAATAAAACAGTATGTCTGAGCTTGAAGGGTTCTTAGAGATTATCTATTCGAATCTTGCATTTAAGAGATGAGAGAGAAGTGACATACCTGAGCTCACAGGACTAATCAATGACAGGCAGGTAGTAAACCTAATTTTAGTGATTCCCAGACCAGTGTCCTTTCTGTTATCCTGTGCCTTGAACCTCTCCCCTGCACTCCCACCCTACCCCCATGACCAGCTTGAACTGGGCAAAGCAACACAAGTAAATACATACCAAATCAGATACTCTTTGGGCTGAAGAATGTCTGCGCTCAATTTCTGTGCCACTGTCATATTAGTCTCTGTGGGCCAGCAGTTCTTCTCCTGGTCTAAGGCAGGAAACAGTACCTGATGGTTCTGCAAACTCAGCTCTTGCTGAAAATACCCTGGTTGCTAATCCTGACTTGACTGGTGGGTGCCAGCAATGAAACCACAGTCTCTTGAGTGTAGCAGACTCCATATGCTAGCCCCCTAGTCTGCTAAGTCACCACGCCAGCCTAAATTTGAAACATTTCTAAAGTGTTATACAATGTTGTAATAATGTTTTTACAAAACAAAGGCTGAGTTACTGGAAGCCATATTCAACCAATCAGCATCTTATTGAAAGAGGAGTCCTGATGGTAGCATTGGTGACACAGAGAGTATTAAAATCACAGGGAAGGCTTAACTGGAGAACATCTGCTTTTTTAGGGGGGTGGGGTGGAAAGGAAAGGACCAGGACTGGGAAGGGTTGCTTTTTCCAAAGGACTGATTACCAAATAAATCAAACTGAGTATTTCCTTGGTCTGTTGAGTCAGAGTAGTGAATCAGGGAATCAAGGAAAACTCCAAATAAGGCCAGTTCACACTAGAAATGGGAATCTGACAAATAATAAAAGCTCTTATTACCATAGCGCTATAGGGTTACTCTTTCCTCTGGGAGGTTCAATAGTGGAAGCATTTTTAATCCTATTTTGCATGTGAAGAAATTTATTGTGAATGCCCTCTTCCTCCCACATGGAATTAGAGATTTAGAACTGAAAAAGGGCATAAAAGTCAAGTCCAACCCCCTCCTTTTTCAACTGAGGAATCTGAGGCCCAGAGAAGATTTGCCCAAGGTCACACAAGGGATGAAGGTCTGACCTGGAATTCAAACCTGGGTCTTGCTGACTCTTACCAAGTACACTGCTCTAGTCACTATACCCCAGTCCCCCTCAAATTGATGAGGAGAGGTGAGTAGCACTGTCTCATACTCCTGTACTGCTGTAGAGTTTGCTATATATTTTCCTCAAAACCGCTCTCTGAAGCAGGAAATATATCTTTAAAATGTATTCAATGAGCCCCAATTTTATGAAATCAGATCAATGTTGTTTTGCTTTTTGATAATGATATATATATATACATATATACATATGTACATATATACATATACATACGTATGTATATGTATATATATATGTTTACCCACATATATACAGACGCTACCTAAACCCATGGTGGGGCATGGGAGGGGGCAAGAGCATTATAAATCTTAAAGTACAATAGAAATGAAAATTATTATGATTAGTTTTATTTGATTCTTTGGACCATGGAACCAAGGGGTGTGTGTGTGTGTGTGTGTGTGTGTGTGTGTGTGTGTGTGTGTGTGTGTATGTGTGTGTGTGTGTGTGAGAGAGTGTGTGAGTGTGTGTGTGTTTTATTATTAAGAGTACCACCATCCTTCCAAGGACCCAGTCTCAGCCAATGTGGCATTTTTGACACTGCTTTCTTTTTCTCCAAGTCCACTATCACTATAAATTCTACCTTCATAACTTCTCTTGTGTATGCCCCCTTCTTTCCAACAATGCCACCGGTCTGGTGCAGAGCTTTATCATCTCACACTTGAACTATTGTAATACCCTTCTCCCAGCCTCAAGTTCACTCCAGTTCATCCCCCACTTGTCAGATTGAGCCTAAGGTACCGTTCTGACACTATCAATTCCCTATTCAATAAACTCAAATGGCTCTCTAAAACCTTTGAATTCAAATATAAAATCTTCTGTTTGACATTCAAAACCCTTCAGAACATGCCCCCATCCTACCTTTCCAATTTTCTTACACCTTACTCACTGAAAGTTCTCTGTGATCCAAGGACAGCACTTCTTTCCTGTTCCTCCCATAAGTTAGTCCATCCTTATGCCTGAATTTTCTCCCTTTAATCTACCTCTATTTCTCTCCCTAGGTTCTCTCATGACTTGCAGTTGACTTTGATTTGAGTGAGGGAGGGTTGTACAAAGTCACCAGCCTCACTTTCTCCTCCAGAGCCATCTGGGTCCAGTAGCCTGATATTAACCAGGATGACTGGAGATGGCCCAGGATGCCTTAGGAGACCCTGGCCCTTTCAGGCTAAGGTCATGGTCCTCTTTGAAAATGAAGGACAAACACAACAGCTTCTTTTGAATCCCAGCTAAAATCTCACCTTCTGAAGGAAGCCTTTCAGATTTCCTTTAGTATTAGTAACTTCTCTATTTTATTATCTCCAATTTATCTTATATATAGCTTGTTTATACACAATTATTCATGTTTTCTCCCTTTTCAGACTATGAGTTTTTTTTTGCTTGCTTCCTTTTTTTTTTTTTGTATTTCTTTGTATCCCCAGTACTTAGCACAATACTTGGCACGTAGGAAACAATAAACACTTTGTGAGTGACTGATAATTAGTTGCTTGGCCATAGGCACATTACTTAATCTGAAGTCTCAGAAAGTTCTCTAAGACTGTGAGTTGTTGACTTGCCTTTGAGGGAGGGATTTTCCACACTGACAAAATTACAAAAGCTTGATGTGTTGATGACATATTTTTAACATCAGGAAATTCCATTCTTCAAGGACCATAGTTAATTAATTTGAGATAACCCAAATTGCATGTTTTATAGAGAAGACAAAGCTTAAAGCTTCTGATAGATAGCAATGTATGGTAGTGAGAGTGAAGGTTGAGGTGACATTTTTAAACATTCCTCAGGGAACATCAAATCATTTTTAAACTAAACTAAAGTTTCTTTTCTCTTACCCCACATAGCCCAGCTGGTAATAGATGCTCGATAAGGAACTAAAATAATTGAACATCATCCCTTCCTATCCCCCACCCTTTTACTCCCTGAATGGTTTAGCAGCCACTCACAGAACTCACAACATAAGACTATCTGAACTTCTCATAACTTTTCCACTTTAAGATCTCAGGAGCTGAGTTTCTATGCCTTATTTCACTCTGAAGCTCTAAAGAATATAAAGGAGGAAGGACTATGTGAATACAGTTGCAAAACACTTTTCACACAAATAAAGGCAGAACTAAACAACTGGAGAAATATTAATTGCTAGTGGATAGGCTGAGCCAATATAATAAAAATAATATTTCTACCTAAGTTAATTTACTTATTCAGTGCCTGTGTTGTTAAGCAAAATTGTCTCATTAGCATGGCTTTTGTTTCTTTTGAGTGGAAGTACTTTCAGCTGTTAAGTGCTAAGCCCCAGGCCCAGGGCCCTGTCAGGTGTGAAACCTGTGTGGGTGTGGATTGGTGACTTAGGAGGGGCCAGCT
>CM053625.1:7249376-7298997 GCA_028646595.1 Phalanger gymnotis
GGAAGCCGGAAGCTGCGGAAGCAGAAAGCTGCAGAAGCAGAGCTTACCCGAGTGCGAGCAGGAACGTGAGGCCAGTGAACATGATTTGGCTAAATACTATCTTGTTTTTCTGTGGCCTCCTGGTTGCCCTTGTGAGATGGGCTTTCTGGGCCTGGAGTCTTTTTGTCAAGATGTTGGAAGGGGGAGGCTGGTTCAAGTTTTTGCTGCGGTGGGGCCTAAATAAATTTCTTGTTGTTTTCTCCTTAGAGAATCTCTCATACCTTGCGATTTTGGACCATTCAAACATATACATGATTATATTTGAGATCATAAATTCGGCCTTCCTACTACAGTGCCACAGCAATCAGCCTACCAAAGAATTATTTTATAAAGCTAGAAAAAGTAATAAAACATCATCTAGGGGAACAAAGAATCAAGAATATCAACAAATTCAATTTAGAAAAGTGAAGGCCTTCTAGCAGTGCTAAATTTCAAATTATATTACAAAGCACTAATTAGAAAAATAATCTGGTACTGGCTCAGAAATTGAATGGTGTATTAGTGTAATGCATTTGATAAATGCAAAGATACAAGCTTTTTGGGCAAGAACTAATCATTTTACAAAAATTACTAGGAAAACTGGAAACATTTTGTCCAGAAATCAGCATAAACTATTATCTCACACTGTATACCAAGGAAAGGTCAAATAGATAAACAATTTATATATGAAAGGTGACATCACAAGTAAAGGAAGGGAGTATGAGAAAATGTAGCTGTCATATCTATGAATAAGAGAAAAGTTTATGACCAAAAAAAGAGAAAGAGAGGATTACAGAAAGTAAAATGGAAAATTTTAGTTACATGAAATAAAAAAGCTTTTGCACAAACAAAATTAATGCAGCCAAAATTAGAAGGAAAACAGAAAACTGGGGGAAAATTACAACAAGTTTCTTTAATTAAAGTCATTATTTCTTAAATACATAAGGAACTGAGCCAAACATAAAAAATATGAGTCATTCTCCAGCTGATAAATGGCCAAATGATATGAACAGACATTTTCAGAAGATAAAATCAAAGCTATCAATATAATTCACATGAAAATAAATGCTGTAAATCACTATTGATTAGAGTTAAAACATTAAAACAACTCTGAGATATCGCTTCACATTTATCTGTTTAGCTAAGGTGACAGAAAAGGAAAATGATAAATACTGGAAAGAATGTAAAAATTTGGTGCAGTGATAAAACAGTCCAACCCTTCTGCAGAACAATTTAGAACTCAGCCCAAAGGGTTATAAAACTGTGCATACCCTTTGACCTAGCAATATCACTAGTAGCTCTGTATCCCAAAGAGATCAAAGAAAAGGGAATAGGACCTATATGTACAAAAATATTTGTAGCAGCTCTTTTGTGGCAAAGAATTGTATATTGAGGGGATGCCCATCAGTTGGGGAAAAGCTGAACATGTCGTAGTACATGATGGTGTTATAAGAAATTATGAGAAGGATGGTTTTAGAAAAACCCAGGAAACTTATATGAAATGCTGCAAAGTAAAATGAGAAGAACCAGAACATTGTGCACAGTAACAGCAATATTGTTAGGATGATCAACTGTGAAAGCCTTAGCTATTGTGATCGAGACAATGATCTAAGACAACTGCGAAGTATCCATGATGAAAAATGCTATCCACCTCATGAGAAAGCACTGATGAAGTTGGAATACAAATTGAAGCATGCTTTTTACTAATTTTATTTTCCTTGTTTTATTTTTTCTCTATTTTCTTTTGCAACATGACTAATACAGACACATGTTTTGAATGATTTCATAAGTGTAATTAACATCAA
This sequence comes from Phalanger gymnotis, assembly GCA_028646595.1. NCBI lineage: Eukaryota > Metazoa > Chordata > Mammalia > Diprotodontia > Phalangeridae > Phalanger > Phalanger gymnotis. The sequence continues at coordinate 7,251,200 of CM053625.1, forward strand.
ATTGCTTGCTTTCTGAAGGAGGGGGAGAGACAGAAGGGAGGGCAAGAATTTGGGGCTAAAAGTTTAAGAAAATAAATGTTGAAAAAATTTTACATGTGATTGGGAAATATTTAATGTAATATATATACACATATGTACATATGCATATACATACACATACAATATGAATGTAAGGGAAGGTTGGTATGAATACTGAAGCAGGTGCTTGCTATGAAAAGCTATATTTTGAGTCTGTAAGACTTGAACTTAACGCTATATAATTTCATATTAGAAAAACTGGATTTGAGGCTCAACTGTACTGCTGTCTAGTTACCAGAATGTGGCCAAGTCTGTAAAATGAGGAGTTGGACTTAATATCTTTTAAGGTCACTGCCAGTTCTAAATCTACAAGCCTATATTCTAAAAAAAAAAAGCTGTATTTTATCAACTTTTTTAATGTTGAGGGTTTGTCAAACTCTTCTGAGTGGTTATGAATCTTTTCCTGGAGAACCATCACACATACATCAAACCCATCACTTATTAAGAGCATTAAGAAGAAACAGATAAGTTTTTTAAAGCAATATTACATGGAAGATGACATTTTATCACTACCAATTTAGTTAGAATATGTGAAGGATGCAACATCCCATTAGCTTGTTTTTTAAGGTATTTGATTTGCTAGAGCAAAGTGGTTTCCAATGAGGTATCTACCATCCATGCATCAAAATTATTTGAGATATCTTAAAAGATCTAGAGCAGAAATAGCTTTGTTTGAAGATCCTCTGTTCAAAAATACCAGGGCAAATCATAAGACAGGGAAGCAGGTGATAGCCAAAAGTGTTCATCGCCTTTATCATGGAGGAGATTCAATACAGGATTCAAGTTGAAAAGAGATTCCCTACAGATGATGAGGTCCTCCAAATGCTTTTATTTGTAGATGACATCGTGATGATTGTATCAAGTTGCCCTAGCATGAAACAAAATATTAAAAGAATTAGAGCAGGAATTCTTAACTGGGATTTCCCTGAGGTCCATACATAGGTTTTCAGGAGTCTGTGAACTTTCATAGGGAAAAAAAGTTAATTTTATTTTCATTAACCTCTAGCTGAAATGTAGCATTTGCTTTATTTAAAAATGTTATTCTGAGAAAGAGTCCATAGGTTTCATTACACTGCCAAAATTGTCCATGATAGGAAAAAAAAGATTAAGAACGTCTGAATTAAAGGGAAGACTTTAGTGCACTGGGTAGAACTTCTAAAGAGGATTGATAGGAAAACATAAATAAAAATTACATGGCATGAAAGTGTCAGCTAGGTTTTAATCTGTACCCCTGGAGTGCCCACAAGGCTGAGTTCTCAGATACTTTTAAGTATGAAAGTATTATAGTACAAGTAGGATGAAATCAGAACTCATTGACTCTCTTATGTTTATTACAGAGGGATCCGAACAGCTTTCAGCCATGTCCAAATCTCAGAAAGGCAGATTGGTCCCATTAGTAGAATCAGTCTAGTCCTTTTGTGAGGGACTGATTCTTGAGAAAACCATAAATATTAATAATAATGGTGATATAAATAAGGATACTTTAAGTCACAGTAATTCTACTGGAGTGGACACTCCCTCTGTTGACACAGATAACACCTACTTAACAACTTGATAGATGGTCTTCCAGAATAACTGCGAGGGAGGAAAAGTTATTACATTGTGGCCAACCTGGTGGTGAGCCTTTGATGTTTAGGTGGGGCTTGCCCCTGGACAACTTTTGGTCCATCACTGGACCTGTTCTTGAAAACGTTTCCTCTTCTCACAAGCTGTCAGAGCTTCTATTTTGTTGACCCAGCTTCTGAGTGGAATCCTGGTGAGGGGCTTTATACCATGAAGAGGCATTGAAATAGGGCTTCAGCAGAGGAATGACAATAGTTGGAAAGCTCATCGGATTTTAGGGTAAAAGGATTAAAATTTTAGGATAAAAAATTCTAGCTCTCCCATTTACTACCTGTTTGACCTTGGTCATATCATTTCTCTAAGCCTGTTTCCTCATCTATAAAGGAGGGATTGGCATTTGAAGATTGTTAAGACCCTTCCCTTCTCATTTGAAATTTAAGATCCTATAAACCAACACTGAACCATTGCTTCATGATTATAAAACATTTTACCTCTATGGCTTTGTTTGCTTCTTAAAACAAAACCATGCTAAACAAATTGCATTCTCCTTTTACATATAGTAATAATAGTAATAGCTAACATTTACATAGCCCCTACTATGTGCCAGACTCCGTACTAAGCATTTTACAATCACTGTCTCATTTGATCATCACAACAGTCCTAGAAGGTGGGTACTATCATTATGATTTCTATTTTACAGAAGAGGTTAAGTGACCTGCCCGGTGCAGGGGGCAGCTAGGTGGCATAGAGAATAGAACTCCAGGCCTGGACACAGAAAGACTCATCTTCCTGAGTTCAAATCTGATCTCTGATACTTGCTAGTTGAGCAATCCTGGGTGAGTCACTTAACTCAGATTGCCTCAGTTTCCTCAGCTATAAAATTAATTGGAGAAGAAAATGGCAAATGACTCCAGTATCATTGCCAAGAAAACCCCAAGTGGGGTCACAAAGAGTCAGACATGAGTGAAACAACAACAAACCTGCCTGGAGTCACACAGCTAGTAAATGTCTAAAGCTAGATTTGATCTTAGGTATTCCTGACTCCAGGCCAGGAGCTCCATGCACTGTGCAGCCTACTGAAGGTTATATAGACTGAACCCAGGAAAATAGTCAGGATTAGAAATTGAACCTAGGAACATTCTGAACATATCCTGACAATCTTTCTATTTTGCCACCATGCTACTTATGTTTCCTGTTGTTTGTTTCCTATACCTGGAAAGTGGTGATGATCTAACCTGATGGATTGGGATGATTGGAAATGAAATTTATTTGATGGTCATTAACACTTCTCTTTAATTTGGTAAGCTACCAAAGAGCCTTAAACTAGAAATAAGAAAAAACAGTTTTGGTCTTGATTCTGCTATTATGTCACCTAATGATCTTAGGGAAATTACTCTCTCTATAAACCTTACAGTCTCCCTCTGAGTAGTGAAGTACTGATATAGATATGAGGGCAACAAAGTGGCACAGCAGATAGTGTGCTAGGCCCAGAGTCAAGAAGACTCATCTTCTTTAGTTCAAATCTAGCTTCAGACAATTGCTAGCTGTGCGACCACGGGCAAGTCACAACCCCATTTGCTTCAGTTCCTCATCTGTAAAATGAGCTGGAGAAGGAAAAGGCAAACCACTTCAGTGCCTCTGCCAAGAAAACCCAAATAGGTTCATGAAAAGTGAGACATGATTGAAAAAAAACACTGAACAAAAGTGATATATAATGTGATGCATAGTGATAAGCAATGATATGGATAAAATGGTGATATAGAATGGCATCATTTATTTGAGAGATAGGAAGATGTGTATATGTATACATATATGTATAAACCACACATACATGTATAGGTGTATAGCCACACACATGTGTGTATGCATGCATGTATTCCAAATTATAGGAGAGATACCTGGGAGGTTCTACCAGATTTTCTCCACTATTCTTTCCAGCTTCAGCATTCTATGTTTTGTTATTCCAAGTCTCTACAAGATTTTTTTACTCTCTCAGGAAGGTTCTATCAAGATCTGGTATGTTGTTAGGTATTGTTGTGTGATGTCAGAAATACAAAACCAAAAATGGCAGTCTCTGGTATGTAGGAGGAGTTTACATTCCCTTGGAGGGAAACAATGTACACATGCTGCCAGATAATTAAACTTTTTAAAAAAGAATATAAAAAGTAGATGCACAATCAATACAAAGTAATTTATAGAGAGAAGACATCATGAACTAGAGGAATCAAGATAAACTTCCTGTAGACAGTGGCACTTGAATTAACTGTTAAAGAAAACAAGGGGTTTGCTGAAGTAAAGAGAGGACAGGGTGCCTTCCAGGCATGGTGGATAGCCTGTGTAAAACCAGAGGCCGGAGGTGGAATGCCATGCATGGGTAACAGTGAACCAGCTTGACTCAAATATTGAATGTTTGAATAAGATTAATGTGAAACAAGCACAGAAAAGTAGGTTGGAGTCAAATCGAACATTCTACAGACTGTAATTTTAGGCCTCCTTTCACCTCTAATATTCTCTTGTTTTGTGATTCTAAGGCCCTTCCTAGCTTCGAGGTTCTGTTATGTGGCTGTTGAGTAATTAGGGGTAGAAGCGAGCTCTAGCACTTCTAAGCCTCAGCATCAACTTTTCCCATTTTGAGACTTATGAATTATTAAAGAGCCCTCTGTTTAGAATGCTATGCTCTCTGTTGCCTCCAAATTAAGTTACTGAAGGATATATTTGATTGTAAACATATTTAGTCAATGTTTTCATTGTTGTCTTTATTGTAGCTTCCTTGATAGCAAAGTGTTCTAATGTCAAAGAGTCAAACACATACATCCATGAGCCACCCTGCAGAAAGCAAGGAAACAAACTCTCAGCAAATGAAGTCATCACACATGAAAATCATCCTGGAACTAAGTGTGAGGTCTCCAAATGGAGGGCAGAGTTGTAAGAACTAAACTGCCTCATAGTCCGCGTTCATTGCTTTTATACCAGGGACAAGTCATTTGTTTTTAAGACAATGGGTCCTTTGAACATGGGTGATGTCACATCCCACTCAAATTCCAAGCAAAAAATTATATGTTAGAGTTAAAAGGGCTGTTGAAGATTAGCTAGTCCAGGGTTCCTAACCTGGGGTCTGTAAGTTTGTTTCTTTGGGGAAAAAATAACATTTGTATTTTAGTACAATTGAGTCATTTTTAATATAATCGAGTCCTAAGTATTTTTCTTATAATTTAATTTTTTTTTCAATTTACATTATTCTGAGAGGGAGTCCCTAGATTTCACTAGCCTGATAAAGGTGTCTGTGACATTAAAAATTATTAGATGTTGGTCTGATCTCAACCAGTCTCATTATATAGATGAGCCAATTGAGGCTCAGAGAGGGGAGGTAACATTCTAGAGATGACCTTGATGATAGAAAAACAAGTCCTGAGACCCAGCTCCTCTGACTGAAAACCTAGCACTCTAGCAAGTCCAATGTAATGAACTTGTTCTTCCAAATTTATGTCTTTGTTCAAACCACATTCATTCAGAAACATAAACAGAAATGTCACCAATTTTATATTGCTTGCCGTAAAAATGATGTGATTTGTATCATGTAGACATGGTTAAAATAATGATAATTATATTATTTTTCAAGTAAAATTTGGGATAAAAGGGCTTTCGTGGACAAACTGACTTTGGAAGTCAGCATGATGCAGAAGACAGTATTGGTCTTGAAGTCAGAATTTAAAATGAATTTCTGCTTCATCACTTAATATACCAGAGTCTAGAAGCAGCTAGATGGCTCACTGGGTAGAGTGCTGTGCCTTCAGTCAGGAAGACCTTGGTTCAGATATGGCCTCAGACACTTGCTGTGTGACCCTGGGCAAGTCACTTAACTCTGTGTGCCTTACTCCACTAAAGAAGGAAATGAAAAACCACATGGGTGGTATGGTTCACTGGGTCATGAAAGGTCAGATGTGACTGAATAACAACATGAATTAATTACTTAACTATTTATCTGTAAAATGGAAATGGTAATAAGTGTATTACCTACCTCAGAGACTTTGTAAACATTAAATTACAACATAAATGTGTATTTGTTCCTGTTAATATCATTACCATGTGGCATAATATAAAGAGAACTAGCCTTAGAACCAAGAAGACTGGGTTCAAGTCCCATCTCTGACACAGGCTGGTATTGTAACTCTGAGCAAATTATTTAACATACCAGGCTTCTAGGAAATTCTGTAAGATTCTAAATTTCAGAGAAAATACCAACTTGCCTTGATAAGCAGTACTTTTTCATTCATATTTGCGTTTACTAATGAAATCTCAAGTTAAATACCTAACCCTATTATCAGAAGAAATAGTTTGTGAGATTTTAAACATCCATGTAATATGACTCTTAAGCGAGAGAGCCTGGATTTGAACCCAGGTTTTCTGGCTTGAAGTTGGCACTCATTCTATTGCACTATAGGCAAGTAGCTTCTCCTCTTGCAGTCTAAGTTTTCTCATCTAGAAAACAGGAATAATATTTTTTACCTGATTTGCAAGACTCTTGTGAGGAAAGCTCACTGTTTACCTTAAAACACTATATATGATTTTATGCCTGTGTGTGGGTGGGAATTGGGGGGAAGGATGTGTGTGTGTGTATGTGTGTGTGTGTGTGTGTTTTAAATAGTAAAAAAGAAAGAGGAGGAGATAGAGGAGAAAAAAGAGGAGGAGGAGGGGGAGGAAGAGGAGCAGGAAGAGGAAGAAGAGGAGCGGGAAATAGGAGGAGGAAGAAGAGGAGGAGGAGGAGAAGAGGAAGAAGAGGAGGAATAATAATAATAACAAGAAGAAGGAGAAGAAGAAGAAGAAGGAGGAGGATGAGGACGACGAGGAGGACAAGGAGGATGAGGAGGATGAGGAGGAGGAGAAGAAGGAGAAGAGAAGGAGAAAGAGAAGGAGAAGAAGGAGAAGGAGAAAGAGAAGGAGAAGAAGAAGAAGAAGAAGGAGGAGGAGGAGGAGGAGAAGAGGAAGAAGAGGAGGAATAATAATAATAATAATAACAATAAGAAGAAGAAGAACAAGAAGAAGAAGGAGGAGGAGAAGGAGAAGAAGAAGAAGGAGAAGGAGAAGAAGAAGATGCAGAAGAAGAAGGAGGATGAGGACGACGAGGAGGACAAGGAGGATGAGGAGGATGAGGATGAAGAGGAGGAGAAGAAGGAGAAGAGAAGGAGAAGGAGAAGAAGAAGAAGAAGAAGAAGAAGAAGAAGAAAGAGGAGGAGGAGGAGGAAGAGGAGGAATAATAATAATAGTAACAAGAAGAAGAAGAAGAAGAAGAAGAAGAAGAAGAAGAAGAAGAAGAAGAAGAATCGATATTTATATAGAGCTTACTGTGGGTAGATACTCCTCATTTTACAAATAAGGAAACCGAAGCAGAGGTTAAGTGACTTGTTCAGGGTCACACAACTACTCAATATCCGAAACCCGATTTGAACTCAGGTTTTCTTAACTCCAAGCACACAGCTCTATCCACTATACTACCCAGCTATTCCACTTTTTGACCGTAAGGCCAGCTCTCTGTCCTCTATCCACTTCAACCATTCCTACATACATCAAGTTTTCTCATCCTGTCAAAATCTCTCCATTACTTCTCAAATCTTTTGTGTATTTTGTTGAAGGACTTGCTCTCTTCTTTCCAATGCCAGTACAATACTTGAACTACCTGCCTTTCACTACTGTGGCCCCATCCTTTGGTGTAATAATTGTGATGATAAACCACCTGCTGCTGAATTCATTACCCACTTTTTATTGTTGTTCAGTCATTTTAATTATGTCTCACTCTTTGTGACTGTATTTGGGGTTTTCTTTGCAGAGATACTGGAGTGGTTTGCCGTTTCCTTCTCCAGCTCATCTTACAGATGAGGAAACTGAGGCAGACAGGATTAAATGACTTGCCCAGGGTCACACAGCTAGTACGTATCTGAGGGTAGATTTGAACCCAGGAAGATGAGTCCTCGTGACTCCAGGATGTGCACTCTATCCACTGTACCACCCAATTGCCCTCATCATCACACTTACTTAAAAGCGATTACTTTGCATAGGTAAAAACACTTTTCAATTGGATGATACTCTCAGAACTTAGTATGAACAAGGCCTGTACTCCTCATGAAGTTATTTTGTGAGAGACTGAGTCATAATCATGTAAACCTAGGTTTACATGAAGGGCACAAAATATTCTCAGTCTGTACACACTACAATGGTTAACTCATTTTAAGCTTGAAGTGCAATATAAGGGCCCTTAAGGTTCACCTGGTTCCCTCCTTTTTCTTTACAGAGTTTAGTTTAGATGTAAAGTTATGAGTCTAGTCAGAATGTCTCTAAGCCCTCAATTAGTCAGTCAGCAAACATTAATTAAGCTCTCATTTTGTGCCAAGGACTGTGCTAAACACAAAGAAAGGTAAAAATCAGTCTCTCTTTTCAAAAAAATTTACAGTCTATTAAGTTAAGAAAATTCCCAACACACCCAAGCAGAGGTTAGATGTTCTGCCTAATTTCACATTTATATTCGTCTTTAATCTTTGCTTCTTTGTAGGTAAAGTGAAATTCATTTTATTGGAAAGTTTGGGTAACGAGACAGAAGATTATCTTATAATGTCTGTGAGTAGATCAACATTGTGAAGGGAAGTTGGGAAAAAACTGACCTTTTCTTGGGACTTCCCCTAACTTTTGAGATGCATGTAAGCCCAATGACTATCCTTGACACCTCCTTCCTCTGCCAAAGATTAGGCCTACCTTGTTTCCTCAAAGGTATGCTAAAATGCCATGCCTGCCCCAACCTTTCAAATCCAGACTGTGAGAATCTTTCTTCCTGATTGTGAGATAGCTTCTTCCTTTTATTCAAATTCCTTGGGCTAACTCGATCACTCACATAATGTCTTTTTCTGATTTGAGGAGAAAAATAGTCCCTGTTCACCCTCAGTTCTAATTGTGTGATACCTGAAAAAAAATAATTACTTTTAGGTAGGTGAGATAAACAATAGAATCCTACCCTTATAAATTAGTTATTTGTCTTATTATTACACTAAATAATAGAGTTTCTGGAATTAAAGACAGACACTGGTCCCAGACTGCTGCACTGGTCCCCAATACTTTTCAGAAAGGTGAGAGGAAGTCCTTTAGCATACTATATGTATCTTCTGTGGAGGTTTTCAGCAAATATATGGAGAAAAATTTCACAGGATCAAAAAACCTACGATCTATAACATTGGCACTGATAAAATCACTGTCCATTCAAACTATAAATCAAGTCAAATTGAACAAAGATCTTTCCAATAAGAGAACAGAAAAACTCCATAATACCAATATGTGTCACGTAGTATTAAAAGAGTTGAGTTGTGACCCTGGATCTTCCTGACTTTTCTTATTCCTTGAGATACTCTAAAGATTTGCAGTTTCCTCTCCAACACAGAATACTCCTTCAGTCATATTTTAACAAATGATCTTACTGAGTTTATCTTGGCTAAAACATTCCTCACCTTTTGGCTACTACCTGTTGCTGAATCTCTCTGTGCCAATCCAGGCTGCTACTCAGATGAAAGATTGATGACAGATAAATGGTCTATGCTTAAAAACCATGCACTTAAATTCTTCTGCGATGGCCTCCAAAAACTTAGCATTGATTTCCCTCATTTTTCAGATAAGAAAACTGAGGTCCAGGAAAGGGAAATGTCGCTTTTTCCCCCAGTCACACATGTAAAATAAACAGAATTCAAACCCTAGTCCTCTGACTCCAAATCTGTTGTTCTTCATAGTATCATATTTCCATGGAGGGCTTTATTGCCAGTTCTTTTACTATATAAGCTAAAGTTGGGTCTTCAGTGAAGCAAAAGATTGAAAAGTGAAAAATGTTTGGTGTCCAGCCTATCGAATTATCAGCATAGCTCATTGTTAACACTAAATTTTCTTCTCAAATGCCTGGAGGTGAACTTGGTTTATCAAAGGCTGTTAATATAGTGACAGTGCATCAAGTCCTACTGAGTTTCAAAGTTTTCAGTTAGGAACCCAATTATATCTGTCATCTAAGGATTAACCCACTTTAAGGACTTGCCTAAAGGATATGTTTGTGTTTGTTTGGTGTTGCAAAAAAAAAAAAAAACCCAAGAAGCTTGTTTACTTAGGGAGTTGTGATTTGTGTCAGTCGAAGGAGCACCGAGACCAGTGAAAACAGGCATTAAACTAAATAGTATTAAACTAAGTTGATTAATTATTTGTCTAATAACCAATTCTTCCAGCCTACATAAAAGTTTTGATACAGACTACTCAGGGGCATTAGGTGATGGAAGTCTATATACAAATTTTTTTTTAATAAAGAGTTCATTTTTATTTCCCCCAATTAAATTCAAATCAATAAGCATTTATTAAATACCTGCTGTGTGTAATACACTAAGTAAAGAAATGGAGAAAGAATGAAGGAAGAAAGAAAAGAAGAAAGGAAGGAAGGAAGAGAGAAAGAAATTTACATACTGCAATGATCTCCCTTCACTGCTGCTTTGTGCATTTTCTTAAGGACTCTAAGTCCTGACATTTATCTATATACATCCATTGTCTGCAGAAGCCCAAGTAGCATAGGAGCATGCATCTTTTTTTCCTCTTGAAAAAAATGATAAGAAAGAATATATATATATATGTATGTATGTATATGTATATATACACTACAGTCAAAAAACCTAGATTTGAGTTCTGGTAGTGTCAGTTGTGTGATGTTGAAACTTAGTGTTTCTGAGATCTGATTTCCTTATCTGTAAAACTGAGATAATAATATATACTCTATCCAATAGGGTGTTTTCAGATTTAAAAAAAATATGTACATGAAAGGTTTTGTGATAATCATGGCTATCTATACCTAAATTATCTAACCTCAATTAGGCCATCATTGGTGCATTGCAATATTTTTGTTTCCTCCTGTTTAATTGACTCTTTACTCCTAACAGTGGCTCTCTCAGACCTTCCTTTTTTCCTCAAGCTCTTCATACCTTACCCATTCACCCATTTTTTGGCAGATGACCTTGATTCCTCCTTTACAGGGAAAATTGAGGCCATCTACATTCAAAAATCACTTATCTGTCTTCACCTGGCTTCTCTTCCTTTGCTTTAGTTTCTGAAGAAAAGGTGTCTCATTTCCCTGTTAAGACTAACCCAGCTATTTTTGTCCTTGATCCTTCTTCCTCTGATTTTCTCTAGGATACTTCTCTCTAAGGGGAAGTATTAGAACATTGAAGATGGAGTCAGAAATATCTGACTTTGACTTGCAACCCTAGTAGTTACTATCAGTGTGATCTTCCTTAGCCATTATGGACCTTGGTTTCCTAATTTGTAAAATAAGAAAATTGGGCTATAAGAAGAGTAAGGTCCTTTCTAGGTCAAAATCTATGATTATGTCATTGCATATTATGGTGAAGGATTCCTTTCATATGTAAATTGGATTAAATGGACAGTCCTTTCTAATTATAATTTTTTATGATTCTATGATCATTTCCTTCCACTCTCTGCTTTTCCTGTGGTTCTGTAACAACAATGTAACTTGTAGTTACTGTGGAGGTATAAGGCCAATAACACCAACACACAGGAGGGCTGCTAGCACAGATTCTTTGATCTACTTTTCTAAGGAAAGCAACTTTAAGGGGTTAACAATCCTACTTTAATTAAGCATACATACATCATTCACTTAGTTGAGGTGAAAAAGTCAGCACCCTGAACTTCAGGGCAAATACAAACAGAAATTACAAACCGAGAAAATAGCACAAATCAATAGACATGCTTCTGTCTGGCCATAGCAATACATACATAGCTACCTCAAAGAGAAGCACCGACATTTGGGTTTTCAAAGCCGGGGAGGGGGGAGTCCTTAATGGCTACCCAGAGTCTCATCTGGCCAAATCACAGGAACAGTTTTCCAATAAGTTAGCACCTCAAAGCAAGATGCATACCTCAGAGTATGTATACACTTCCTCAGGGTCAGCCCAAAGAGGATGTCATGACCATGTGACTCAAACTCATGTGACTTAGGTTTTCTTATGATTAAAGCAGGTCATCAAAGACTCTTGATTCAATCAAAGACTCAATCAAAGGCACTTGGTTGCCTTAGTGCTAAGAAGTACTCCAAAAGAAAAAACAACAAAAAGTCTCACTTTGCTTGCCATTACAGACTCCTTCTCTACTATTATAGTAGACCTGTCAAAATCTCCTGATCCTATAAAAACAAAATGAAAAAAAAACTCCTTCTAACTGAATCTGCTACTCCTTCAAGTTGCACACTACATCTCCTATCTCTTTCATTACCAAACTCCTGGAAATAGCTGTTTAGTCTCAATGCCTCTAATTCATTAGCTACCTTTTATGTTTTTACTCTACCTAATTGTAGCCCCACCACTCTATAGAAACTAATCTCCCCAAAGTTACAAAACAAAAACAAAAACAAAAAACACCCTCCAGATTACTAAACCCAATGCCTTTTTGCTCACTTTTCTTCCTCTTTCACCTCTCTGCAGCTTTTGAAACCATTGGCCTCATTGATCTCTTGTTGGATTACATGATATGGCTTTCTTCTAGTTCTCCTACCAAGTTATTTCCTGGATTTTGTCTGCTAGCTGTAGTTTGCCAACTCCTACTCAACAGCCCTAGCTTCTCTAAAGCTCCATATTATTGTTGAAAAAACCATAAACCTGTGGCAACTAGCTAGCACAGTGGATAGAGCACCAGCCCTGGACTCGGGAGGACCTTAGTCCAAATCTAGCCTCAGACACTTGACCCCTGGCAAATCACTCACCCCTGAATGCCTTTCAGGAAACAAAACAAAGAAAGAAAGAAAGAGCGAAAGAAAGAAGGAAAGAAAGAAAGAAAGAAAGAAAGAAAGAAAGAAAGAAAGAAAGAAAGAAAGAAAGAAAGAAAGAAAGAAAGAAAGAAAGAAAGGAAGGAAGGAAGGAAGGAAGGAAGGAAGGAAGGAAGGAAGGAAGGAAGGAAGGAAGGAAGGAAGGAAGGAAGGAAGGAAGGAAGGAAGGAAGGAAGGAAGCACATCTGTATTCCTACAGTTAAGCGGTTCCATAAATTTAGCTCTCTGGTTCAGACCTACTTAAATTTGCATAAGTCATACGCCTTACCTGGAATGCACTGCATGGTCACCTCTATCTTTCAGAATCCTTACCCTTCATTTATTCTCCCCTAATTGTCCCAGTTGTTAGTGTTCTCTCCCTCCTCAAATTATACTGTATTTACATATCTTTGTATATGTTGTATCCCCTGATAGGCTGTTGGGGAGGGAAAGTGTGGAGCCATTTCATTTTCTGTCTTCATGTCTGTAGTGCCTCAATTAGTGACTTGCACTTAGAAGATGCTTAATAGATGGTCGTTGAGTTGAACCACTCCTCTTGCCATTATCAGTATTATTGCTATTTCATTTGTTACTTGCACCACCCAACTGATAAATGTTGTTGTTGTGAAGCTACTTGCAGCTGCAAAAGGAAATTTGTATCAGAAGAGATCCAAAATGCTAGATTCTCAGTCTTCTGGAAAGTGATATTCCAGATAGCACATCCTTAACTGCAATTATCAATAGTGAAGGGTGTTATAATTGATTACAAAGAGAGACTGAAGAGTCTTCTCTGGATGTTTTAAAGGATAGATTCTTATCATTCTGGTGGAGTTCCTCTAGAAAGATGCTCAAATGGCATTCTCTTGCTATCTCCCAGTTTGAGGATTAGTTAATAATACTATTAATCATACATAAAATGTTAGTTCTTTCATGCAATCCGGTAACTTGTGGGTCAGAATTAGGAGAAATGATTTCTTCAAGGCCACATAACTGACACATGGTAGAAACAGAATGGATCTTTGTTTCGTTCATTTGCTTTTATTCCACGTTCAGTGCTCTTTCCAGACATGAAAAATCATAAGATAAATGAGAGAATGTTCAAGCAAGAAGAGCTCTTAGAACCATAGAACATAGAATATTAAGGCATCAAGGCAATTTAAAATAATTAAACATGAATTATTAGAACTGCAAGATATTAAATATAGTTGAGCTCAAATCTCTCATTTTACAGAGAAGAAGAGAGGCTCAGAGAAGGGAAATTACTTCCCAAGGCCACATAGGTAGGTACTAGCAGAAATTAGATACTACTTTTTTTAATTTCCGCCCATGGCTCTCTCCATTGCCTCCTCTGAGTCTCCATTTTCTCATCTATGCTTCTGATCTTGTGATAGTGAGATATTGGCATAGGGGAATGGCTTTCTTTAAGAGACTTTTTTTTTTTAAATTTCTTAACACTCTTGACTGACTGTGAAGAGACATCCATGGTGTAGAATCAAACCTAATAAACCTTAATCCCCATTCTCTCTTTCAGATATCAAGAAACAGCTTCTTGAGTAGAAATGGGCATTTATTCATCCATTGGATTCCATATCTCTAATTTCAGTGTGGGAGAGGATTCTTTGGCATATGCTAAAAAAAAGGGACTATATTTGGAAATCCTATGTCTGCCTGGAAAAATGTGTCAAATCCAGTCTGTTGGCACATTGGTTTCCCCATGAAAACCAAAAGAAGTCGAAGGCAATTAAAATCAGGTAGGTTAACAAAAAAAAGTCTCAACTCCATTTTAATTCTTTTTGGACCTAAATATAGAAATACAAAAGAAATTGTGGTTATATGACTTAATCCCAAAGAAAGTCATAGCTTTTAGTAGAAATGTCTTAAGGCGTCTGCTTATAAAACTTCTGTATTAACATTATAAGCTACTGGGTAAATAATGCATGTTTTCAATTCAGTTGTAAATTCACATTCAGCCACTACAACAGCTCAAAGTGTCAGGGAAATATGATGCATTTTAATAAACCAAATATTTAGCCAAATACAGCAAAACCCATAATAACATTTTCCAGAGGACGAGAAAAGAAAACAGAGTAAGTGGGAAACATCATATGTGTGAGCAGTAGACCGTGTCTTTAAAAGACAAATATTATAGGCAGGAAATATTGTAACTGTATTAATTCAATGAGTGCTCCAGTGTGTCAGTCATACCAGAGAACTGAACCTTCGCATTTTTCATGTGAAAAAAAAGCAGAGTTAATTTTGTGCAACCCATGTGTGAACTTATGCATATGTGTAGTCCTGCATGTCTATGCACGATATTAAAAATCTTGGGAATTGTCGGATTTGCTGACAAGGCAATGTCCTTCATGGAGGCAGCATAATATGCCTAGAAGATCATGGCATGAGAAAGCAGGAAATCTGGATTCTAATGGCCCCTCCACCGTCTGAGGAACTTAGATTTTTGAGCAATTCTCTTAGGGTCTCAATGTCTCAATTTCTTCTTTTATAGAATGAGGCTAACAGAATCTTTGAGGAGGGAAAATAAATTCCAGATCACATATACAATCTTACAAAGATATTGTGTGTATATAGACAAGCTCTAGAACATTGTCAATAACAATTGGGGCTTGAAAAAGTGTCAAAAAGATATCAAGAATGTATAGGAAAGAAAAGGCAGTAGGCTGATTTTGTAGCAAGCATCAGTCAGGACAGCTAGCTTCAGAGCTGTATGCTATTCCTTAAATATTAAAAGAGAAAAAGCAATTCAATGTATCAATCCTCAATGAAGCATTTATGTAAAGCCATGGACTAAGAAAGCATCAATGTTTTTTGCTCAAAGAATCAGAATTACAGAATCTGAGCTGGGTTCAACTCAGTGGCCATCTAGTTCAATATATAATGGAACAAGAAATCACTCTGTCATATACCTAATGAGTGTTCTTCAAGCCTTTTCTTGAAGGCTCCACTGAGGATAAACAGGATGGGGCTCCATTTCAGTCTAAGTGTTCAGATGAAAAATTGTCTTTACTAAGCAGAGATTCAAATGAGGATAGCTTCCCTCAGCTTTCTCCTTGGTGACCCCCCACACCCCTGGTAAAAGCAACCCTTATAGAAATTCCCTTGTCTCTGACAAGCCCTGAGTCCAATATGGAAGGGTCCCCCTACAAAGGGCCCTCTTTACCCAAGAGGCCTTTAGCTTCAGGTCACTGGAGGGTTTGGGGGAAGGGAGAAGTGTAGTCTCCCTTACCTGGGTTTTTGTCATAGCTTCCTGGCTTACGATAAACCGTCTCTGATCCCTGGCTATCGTTGACCTCAGAGGTCAAATGTCAGTTTCATTGTAAAAGAACTCCCATCTCCTAATCCTTGAAGTAAAGGGAAGGGAATCTTATCAAAACAGTAACAATAAAGAAAGCATTACCATGGGCCTAACTGTTGCTGCCCATGTCACTGCTTATGCCCTGGTATGTACTGGTGCCCACAACAAACGTATCTGACTCTGATGGAGCTTGCGCTGCTATCAAATGCCTTCTGCTGGTGCCCTTTGCAATGGTGCCCACTGCCAGAGACACCTCCCATTCTTTTTGGGTCTGCATCAATATCTATTCTACTTTCTTTCTGCTAACTAAACCAGTTGTCTAAGGAATAGATTTCCTTTATGGGCAATGATGACTGGGGACTTCAAAGTTCAGTTAAACATTTGATTTTATAAAACAGAGGTGCGTATGAGGACATATGTTCTTGGCCTTCAATCAAAGCATTCTCAGGGACCTGCAGGTAAAGCAACTCAGAGAGAAATTTCTAGGTTCTGAGAAGTCCTAAGACCAACATGTAAGAAGGTCCATATATGGATCACATATGCTCCTTGTTCTGAAATATTCACAGCTGGGTTTCAGAGCATTTCCTCTGAGGGATATCTAAACCTACACTGCGTCCATACCATAATGCTCTGGGTTGTAACAGAGGGAGAACTCACTATATTCTTAAGTAATCTGTTCCAGTTTTGAGTAGTTCTATCTGTTAAGAATTTTTTTCTCCTTCAGCAAATTTAAATTTTCATCTTCCAACTTTAACATTTGCTTTTAATTCTCCCCTTCAAAGACAAGCAAGATAAGCCCATAATGGAAGAGAAGTCTTTAGTGGACAATAAAAACCCAGTCTCTATATCAGATACAGATATTCTCTATCTGTAGCTAGTCCATGAGGAAATTTTCAGGAGCCAGTTTCTGGCCACAGTGACTCAGAGTTGGCACGTTTTTAAGTTGTTTCAGTCATGTCTGACCCCATTTGGTGTGTTCTTGGCAAAGACACCAAAGTGGTTTTCCATTTCCTTCTCCAGCTCATTTTACAGATGAGAATAATTGAAGCAAACAAGGTTGTGTGACTCGCTCAAGGTAACACAGCCAATAAGCATCTGACGCCAGATTTGAACTTAGGAAGGTGAGTCTTCCTTCCTCCAGGCCCAGCACTCTATCCACTGCACCACCTAGCTGCCCTGTTGGTACCACACAATAATAATAATTTAGAAAAGTCTTCTAATTCCAACTGGAAGCAGAAGAACCAATGACTTGGGAGAGGACACAATAATTCAAAGTTGAAACAGTATTGTTCAGTTCTTTCAGTCATGTCTGATTCTTATTACCCCATTTGGGGTTTTCTTGGCAAAGATATGGTAGTGGTTTGCCATTTCCTTCTCCAATTCATTTTACTGATGAAGAAACTGAGAAAAATGGAGTGAAGTGACTTGACCAGGGTCACACAGCTAGTAAATGTCTGAGACCAGATTTGAACTCAGGAAGACTCTTCCTGAATCCAGGACAAGCACTCTATCCACTGCACCATAGAGCTGGCCTATTGGTATGACATAATGATAAAAAATCTAATTCTATCTAGAGGCAGAATAACCAATGACTTGGGAGAAGCTGAGTTGAAATTGAGTGTGCATAAAAAAGATGCAACTAAGGCCTCCTTCAGACTATCTCTTCAGGTGAAGAAGGCCCCTTGGAACTTCAAGGTCCAGAAGATACCTTTGTATACATTTCTCCATCCTACTGCTATGTGCCTATGAGCATAATTCCATTCCTCTTTCACATATCATTCTCTGATCATTGGTGAATGAGCACTCCAAGATAGGTGTGTCCAGGTGACTACTATATGAGTTCAGGAGAATCTAAGGTTGGCCTATCAGAAATTCCAGAAATTTGAATTCATAAGTGTCCACTGGGGGTAGTAGTAATAGCCACAGAGTGATAATGTCTATCCCTAGTAAAAACAACCACAATAGGTGAGGAGAGGGAGTCACCTAAGGGTGGTGGCAGCTTCAGGGATTGTGCCCCTTTGTGATGAAGAGAAGTGTTAACTCTGTACTCTTGAAGGGTATCAATTCTCAGAGTCCATGAGTAAACAACTACACATAGGGGGAAGTACAACTTGGTGAGGATTCTAAAGGGAGAAAAGGAACCCTAGGGCCTGGAGTTACAAAATCCATCTTTGCCATGTGTCCTCAGCCTATTTGTTTCACTGTCATTATAGTTTAAGTTTGAAGCACACTATCCCTGCAGGGACTTTCTGTGTGCAAAGGGAAAGTTCCCCTAGCCAAGGGCTGCAGAGGTGGAGATGTTATAAAGAAATAACCAAGTCCTGAGACAATTAACTGGTTGTTAAGAAAAATAAGTCCATCAATCAAAAACTGTTTATTAAGCACCTACTATGTGGCAAGTACTGTGACAATCACTAGGAATGGATGTATGAAAAACAAAAAGTCTTTATCCTCAATGAGTATACAACCTAATGGGAGAACAGAACATGTGGGTACCAGGCTCAGAGGCATGATGGAGCAGTCCCAACCAGTGCAACTGGGTGGGAAATGAAGCAAACCATAAGCTATTATTAAGAAGATAACAGCCTACAGAGTTATCCTGAGAAACCTTGAAATAACAATAGTCACCTCTCTGGAGACTCGAATTCTGATGTCCATGTGGATTGAGAGAGTGAACTCAGAGAGAATGCTATGTCTGTTTCTTCTCTGGGATGATAGCCCTCCAAAGACACAAGCAGAGTTACCATATTGTCCTTAGATATCCCCTATTCCAAGCTAAATTCTCCCAGCTCTTTAGACCAATGCTGATACAATATGAACTCAATGTCCTATACTATTTGTTTGTCCTCTTCTGGACACTCTCCAGCTTCTCAATGTCTTCAGTTTGATTGAATTCAACAACCACTTATTCGATGTTTACTTTATTCAGGCTACTGTGAAAAGTGGTGGAGATCCAAAGACAAAAAATGAATTTGTCCTTGAGCTCAAGGACTTGAATTATCCTAGGAAGGCGAAACATGTGTACATATAAGTAAATGCAAAATTTATACATAGTAAATAAAAGGTAATTGGGGGAATAAGGAGGAATAAGGACATTCTAACAATTCGTAAGACTAAGAAATTCCTCATGGAAGAGGTTGTATTTGAGCCGAGTCTTAAAGGCAAGTAGGAATTCCAAGAATCAGAGGTAAAGAGACAAAGATCATTCCAGGGATGCAGGAGAGCCTATGCAAAGCCCAGAGGATGGCGATGGAAATATGTCCCAAGAACAGCAAATAAGCTTGTTTGTTGGTATAGAGGATATGAAAGGGAAAATATCATGAAATAAGTCTAGAAAGATAAGTTGGAGCCAGGTTGGGAAGTATTTGAAGCAGTAAGGAAATAATTAAGTTCCTGGATCAGTTACAACATGAATGAAAATTTAGAAAAGGAGACTACAAAAAGCAGTGAAGAATAAGAGTAGAAATATGTGAGAATAATGTCATGAAAACCCAGAAAGAATAGCATATTCAGGAGGAGAGAGGGAGCAAAACCTACAATACGATAACCAGAATTGAAGACAATGTTGGAAATATGGACTGATCAGAACACAGTAGAGTAGTCTAGACACTATGCATTTCTATAACAACAATGTTGCTAACAGCTGTTGTGGGGATGAAAGATCAACGACACCAGCACACAGTAAGGCTGCTAGCACAGGTGCTCGATCTGCTTTTCTAAGGAAAGCAACTCTAAGGGGTTAACGATCTCACCTTAATTAAACATACATATACCACTCACTTTGTTCCAGGGGAAAAGCCAGCACCCTGAACTTCAGAGAGAATACAAACAGAAATTATAAATATATGTTATATAAATACAGAAAATAAACATAAATCAGTCTATCCACAGCAATACATAGTTACCAGAGGGAAGCACTGACATCTGGGTTTTCAAAGCCAGGGAGGATGCCTCAAGGGCTACCCAGAGTCTTGTCACCAACACTCTTTCAATGAGTGTGCCCCCAAAGGCAAAATGCTAACCTCTAAGTTTATATATACTTCTTCAGGGTCAAGGGTGATCACAACCATGTAAACCCAAGTGACTTAGGCCTTCCCTTGACATAAGAAGGTCATCAAAGACTCTCCTTCGATAAAAGATTCCTTGGTGCTGAGCTCTCCAAAACAAAGACAACACTTACACACACACACACACACACACACACACACACACACACACACACATATATAGTGAAGACATCCTTAAAGGTATAAATAGGGTACATAGATTGACAGTGACACTCTATAGTAGACAATTTCTATATCATACTGAACAAATATATAGAATACACTATGGATATTACATCACACTGAACAAATATTATATAGAATTCACTATGGATATTATTATGATCATTATAAAAACAAAACACTTAATTCAGTCCACCAAAACACCATCTTAAAATCTTTGTTCTAGCAAAGTGACACTCATCCACCTATCACAAGCATTCATGATTTCTTGAAATAAATAACAATAGAATTATCTTTTTTGACAGTCTTCTGATCATTAATATAAAGCAAGACAGAAAACAGGGAGTTGTATGCTTTCCAAAAGTTTTCACAACTGTCGTAGAACAGCTCCAGTGCAGAGTCCAAGTTGAAGTGGGATCCCATATTTATAACAAATTTCTCCATATATTCTTGGTCGTTGATGACATTAATCTAGGACAGGTGTGGGGAACTTTCAGCCTCAAGGTCATATGTGGCCTTCTAGGTCCTTGGGTGCAACCTTTTGACTGAGTCCAAGTTTTACAGAATAAAGTGGTCTTGAGGCTACAGGTTCGCCACCCCTGCCTGGGATGAATTTATATTTTATTTTTATCTCATTGTTTCCTCATTTCTGGTTTTGTATAAGTTTTTAAATATGCGAATTATTATAGTGATTCATGTATATAAATCATAAATATGTGTATAAGTATACATATATACATACATAGATACACATATACGTGGGTAATCAAATCTTGTTTATTGCTAAAAGTGAACAATCAAAAAAGCTTGGTTTTCCCTTTATCTCAAAATCTATTCACCTATGTTCCGACGTTTATTCTAGAGACAAAAGTGAGAAATTAAGCATATTTTGAACAAAGGAATGACATAAGTAGTATTTTTTTTCTTTTTTTTCCTTAAAAATATTTTGTCACTCTCCTACACAAGAAGCTGCAATGGATCCTCATTTCTTCTTGGATAAAATATAAAATGATTTTGTTTAACATTCCTCCACAAACAAATTCCAAACCTTTTTTATTAAATATTGTTTATAAATATGTATACCTTAAATTATTAATACATTATAATCAACTATAATATATACATTATAAAATTTTATAATGTATCATATATTATAAGTATATACACATACACACACATATATGAGAGAAAGAGAGAGAGAAAGAGACTTGCCAGTGGCAACCTCCCCTTTCTCCCAGGTCCACAGAACCCTCCCTTATAACAAAGAAGCAGAATTACACAAAACAAATAAACACAGTGGCAATGTCTGCCAATAGAAGAGAGGTGGGAAGTATGCATCACCCTCAGTCCTCTGAAGCCATGATTAATCACTGCATTGATCAGAATGAGATGACTCGTTCTATGTGTAAGGAAGATTTATCTGGCGTTTATGCAGGGTAGATGAGAGGGAAAGTACTGGAGGTGGGAAGACTTGTTAAGAGGATATTTCAATAATCCTGGCATGTGGTAATGAGTGTGATAGTGGTGGGAACAGAAAGAAAGGAAGAGAAGTTATTGTGTTCCCTATAAAGAATTTGAAGACAAGAGCTTAAACATGCTCATGTCTCTCTGGGCTTTTGCTTTATATCCTCCACATAGCAAGCACTTCATAAATGTCTATAGATTGAATTACATTTAATTTGGTCTAACATATAGCCACTAACAGATATTTCTTCCGGATCATTGACTGTCTCCTTGTAAGATATACAGCTTGGCAGTTAAGACTTCCGATGCCCATGAAACACTGAGGCTTCAGAGCTCTCCCCACAATTTTGGACTGGTTCTATGAGAAAAGTGCAGACTCACAGCCACATTCCACAGATGTCTGTGGTGGTTGCCTGCAGATTTAAATATACTCCTTATATGTATTTCTCAAGCAAGAGAAAATAGAAGAGGCTAGAAGCAGAAGATTGAAGATGACATCTACCTGCCTAACTAAATATAGGTGGACAAAAATGTAATAATTCTGACTCAAGCTCCTGTACATCCTCTCCTCCATTCTTTTTGTTTTCCCATCTTATGAACTTTGACAACCATATTCCCTTTCTGAGTCTCAGTTTCTTTACCTGTAAAATTAAACTGGATGACATTCAAGGTCCATCAATGCTGGAATTTTGTGATAAATGTTAGCTGTAACATTTTGTTATCGTATGATTGTAGGATTCCTTCTCATTTTGACCTTCTAGATGTGCTCTGAGCCTCACTTCCAGCTCTAACTTCTTATGTTTCTATGGTTCTGATGGACCTTTTGTGTTTGCCATTCTATTTTCAGTGTCAAGTCTCTTCTAGCTCTAACAGCTCTATGCCAGAAAAAGGGAAGAGATGTAATAAGGGAAATTATTCAAGAAATATGACTTTCATCATCTTTACTTTCTTGTCTATATATTTCAGGTGAAAGCACTTGAGACCTAAACTCTAATTCTCAGCTTCCCTGTGCCAATGTGACTTTTAGTGTGACTCAGGCTATTTGTGGAAAAAAAATTGTGAACAAAAAGCCAAATAAGTTTCCAAATTCCTGAGCAAGGTGGGCATGGGAATGAGACAGAGGACCTCCCCCCCCCACACAAACATTGATATATGAGTGAGAAAAAGAACATGACATTTCCATGAAGTCACCGAAAAAATTGGAAAACATATTTGGTGTTTAAACCCATAGTGGTGTTTAAGAATTCAAACGGCGGGTTTTGGCAGCCGTCTAATTGTAATACTGTAACATTGCTGCAGGCAATTTTCTTTGATTTAATTAGATGAACTGTGGTATTTTTTTTTCTTTTTGCAAAAAGGCTTTATTATGTAGAAATGAAATATGTATAAATTTAATTTTTAATCTTGTCACTACAGAGTGGGAAGGAATACGCCGATTCTTTTAATTTACCCCCTTTGTTTAAGAAAAAAAAATTAAATTAATCTTATCACAAGTGTTTATGAGTAATTGATTTGATTTTTGCACTCCAGTCAGAAGTGATAGAGTTAAGACTTCACTGATTCCTTGCTGTATAGAATGCACTGCGTCTGTCTCTTAAAGTGTAACCACTCACAGCTAGAGACCTTAATTATGTTAGAATTCCACAAACTATGACCATGATAATATTAACATTTAAATCATAGTTTGGGTTGGGAAATAGTATAATTTATAACCTCTCTGAAAGTTTCTTTTAAAAACTTAGTTTATTATTGGTACTTCTATTCGTGAAAAGAATCATGGGTTCATCATTCTAGGTGCATTCTCTACCAGTTTTAATTAGAGTTCCTCCAAAACATAATAGAAGCTCTTCATGAAATGCCCATCTTCACCACCACTTCCCAAACAAACAATTTAGTAGGGGAATTTAAGTAGGGTGATGATGACTTTCCTCTGGGGAAAAGGGACAGGAATGTTCAGGGAGATGGACTATGAACCATTCTACCTAAGTAAAGCAAGGGCTGATAATTTTTTTTTAATTTTGTGTCTCCAGTGCTTAGTACATA
Source organism: Phalanger gymnotis (assembly GCA_028646595.1). Lineage (NCBI taxonomy): Eukaryota > Metazoa > Chordata > Mammalia > Diprotodontia > Phalangeridae > Phalanger > Phalanger gymnotis. The sequence goes on from CM053625.1 coordinate 7,274,709, forward strand.
GTTAATACTCACTACAGTGTTTATTAGGATCATAGTATCATAAATGTAAAGCTGAAAGAGATCTTAGAGGTCATAAAGAAACTGAGGCTCAGAGAGGTTAAGCGATTTACTCAGGGTCACATAACTACTAGATATTTAAGGCAGGATTTGAACCCAGGATTTCCTTACTATTGAATCCAGAGCTCTACTCAGTACTGAATTTAGAGAAAATTGCCTTGAGGGCATAAGAATGGTAACTGAAGCCATGTCTCCCTCTGCCCAACAATATATTTTTGTTCATTACATTCCTTGTGCTTGGAACTTCCTCTGTGCCTTTTTTTGCTTGTTGAATTCAATTATCATCTCCATGCAGATGATTCATATGTGCATATATCTAGCCCTACTCTCTCCTGAGCTCCATTCTCACATTACCACCAGCCTTCTGGATATCTTTTGAGATGCTTTTACTACATAGACATCTCCAAGTCAACATGCTCAAAATAGAGCTCCTTATCTTTTACCCTAAAGCCTCCCATCTCCCAAGGGCACCACTATCCTTCCAGTCACTCAGGCTCAAAATCTCAATGTTATTCTTGACTCCTCTCACACTCACCCCCTATGACTAATCCTTTGCCAAGTCTTGTTTCCACCTTCACAACATTTCTCTTTTGATCTATTTTCTATACTCACACAGCCAACACCCTGATGCACCTTCTCATAAGCTCATGCCTGGACCATGGCTTTACGATGTTCTGGCTGGTCTCCTTGCCTCAAATGTCTTCCTAGTCCAATCCATGCCCCACTCAGCTTCCAACACGATAACTGAAGCACAGGTGTGTCCATATCACTCTCCTCTGCTCCCTCCTCCACTCAACAAACTGCAGTGCTTCCTTATTTTCTCCTGGATCAAATATAAAGTCCTATATTTGGGATTTAAAATCGTTTGTAACTTGCCTACTTACCATTTTTCTGCACTTATGCTTTACTTTCTTCCACATACTCTACTCTACTTAATACACATACTACCACATACTCCAACCAGTCAATCAGTGAGTCAACAAGCATTTATTAAGCCTTATGTATGAGGCACTGTGCTGAGCAAGGGGAATTCAATTAAAAGCAAAAATAGAGTCCCTACCTCAAGGAGCTTACATTCTACTGGGGAAGCCAACACATAAAAAATTCTAAAAAGGGTTAGATAGGTGGGGGGACAAGGTTACCTCACTCGAGAGCCTGTTAGAGAAATTTAAGAGATGTAGCTTGGTGGGAAAAGAAGAGATGGCTGCTCTGAATGCCCTCCTTAAATGAAGGTTCTGAGAACAGCCCTCCACACCCTCTCTATTATATAAAGTAGCTTCAAGGGCAGAGGCTACTCCCAAAGTGTGAGTTCAAAGACCGAAGCGGAGCCTTCAAAGTTGAAGAGCTTTCTGGAGTATGGTGGTGAAGTCCAGAAGGATGCAGCTTTCTTGTTATTCCTCCAGCATTACAACTCTCTAGTTTTTCATCTGCTACCTCTCATGCCTGGAATGCTCTTCCTACTCCCTTCTACTTGCTGTCTTTCTTGGCTTCCTTCAAGACACAGCTCAAATGCCACTTTCTGAAAGATGAGTTTCCCATAACCCACATCCCCAGTCTCCTTGCTAGTTTCTTCCCTCTGAGATTATCTTCCATTTACACTGCATATATGTTGTGAGTGTGATTTTTACATGCTTATTTCATCCATTAGAATATGAGGTCATTGAGGGCAGTGACCCTGTTTTTTTTTTTCCATTTATTTTATCCCTAGTGTTTAACTCAGTTCCCATCACATAGCAAACACTTAATAAAATGCTTGTTGACTGAAGTTTTATCTGCCCTTTACAATAGAAATCCAAGTTCTCTTATATTCTCTCAATAGCTTCACATAGTACTATATTGTTCACCTCTAAATGAACTTACCATGTAACGTTGTCTACTAATTATAGTTTCTCCCTCTCTTAGAATATAAGCTCCATGAGGGCAGGAAATCTTTCTGGTCTAAATTTAGCAAACCCATCAGCTCTATACACAATAGATACACTGAAAAAAATAAAATTCGTTATAGTGACTTGCCCATGACCACATAAAAAATAGGTGGCAGAGCCAAGATTGCAACCAAGGCCTTGTGTCTCCAAGTCAAGACTCTTTTGACTACACCATATTGCTTCTCATGGCTCAGTCGCTAACCAAATGTTTGAGTCTTATTGTAGACTGGATTGCCCCAAAGTTAGTTAAGATTGGGGGTGATTAGCAGTTCTCTTGGTAAAAGCACATGGGCCTCACAGCTTGGTGATAGATATGAGACATGTTCTACACTCATCTTCTCCTAGCCTCTATATAATCAGGATTGTTTTGCAGGAAGAAGTCACATAGACATACCTTTCTAATACAGCAAAGACCAACTAATTTGGGGAATTCTGGATTAGGAGCTGGTAGCAGGTTGCCCACTTATTCAGGCAATTAGACAGTAGCTTTAAAGGGCTCTCTGTGGTTCCTGTTCCCCCTCCCCACCTCCTCCATCCCTCAAGGGGGGAGGGAGGGAAATGTGGAGCCTATCTTCTTGTGGAATGATGAGGCTTTTTGGATTCATTTCAAAAGTAAGCAGAACCTGCTCCTTACAGCATTCCTGCATGTCTCCCCCAATACAAAGTGGGTACAGATAATAGGTGTATGCATGAGTAATGTTGGAATGCGATGGAAAATGGGGTAGAGATGATGAAGTTCAGAGCCCAAGCTTTCTTCCCCCATGTGTGGTGACAGACTAAAACCTCTAACATCCCAAATATCCACGTGGATCTGAATACCTCCTAATTCCCAGAATTCCCTCGCCTTTTCTCCCCTAGCTCTCCAAATCCTACCTTTGGAATCGATTCTGTGACATGAGACGCTGGCACAGGACCACCCAATGTGGTGTGCCCTCATCTAAGAAGGTGCTGTGCTCTATGAGCAAAGCAGAATTAAAGTAGCTCAAAAAAAACCACAAGATGCACAAATTAAAGAACATACACCAAGTGTTCACATGGACTATTTGGCCTGACCTGCGATAGAACATTCTGAGCTTTTATTGGCCTATTCAGCCACAGTAGGACACACTGTAACTTGACTCTAACATAGTAATTTAATTTTGGTCCTCTTCAAGAATGAAAGACAACAACCAACTGTCCAGAGACATCAAATATGTTCTTCAGGTATTTCCTGAACCAGATTAAAATATAATCGGTAAATATTTAATGAAATAAATAAAAATACAATAGAAGATGGATTTTATTAGTATGTGGTTTTCTAAGTCAATATATGCCAGCAGGGATCCTTATATAGGGTTTAGTGGCCCTATTTCTATTTCAGTTTGATACCACTGTGTTCATCCATCCTCTTCCATGAAGCCTTCCTTGCTCGCCCCTAAACTTCTTTCTCTCTTCTAGATATCTATATTTCTTATGCTCTGTATGTGACACAGTGGAATAAGAACTAGTTTTGGAATGATGATGGTTCATAAAGGTTAAAACCCCACCTATTGGGACTAGGGTAGATCATAATTTCCTTGAGTCTATTTGTTTTGTTATAAAAGTAATGGTCTCTTCCAGTTTTACTTGCTCATTTAATATGGCAAGTTCTTTTTTTTAAAAGCAGATGATGACAGGCCTGTAGGGATTGATGCTTTTAGGAAGGTTTAAACTAGAAGACATTTGAGGCCTATTCCACCTCTTGCTATTCTGTGGACTTTCGACATCCAAATCCCTTCCAACTCTGTTTTGTTTTGTTCTTCAATTCTAAAGTCTCTTCTAGCTCCAACATGATATAGTTTGATGATTACAAGTTTCCTTTAAATTCAGTCAACCAATAAGCATTTACTAAACACCTATGATATACCACTCACTGGGCTAAACCCCGGGGATACAAAGAAAAGCAAAACCAGCCCTTTCTCTTAAGGAGCTCACAGTTTAATGGTGGAAACAGAATGTAAATAACTATGTCCAAACAATGTAAAAAAAGATAAATTAGAAATAATAAAGGGAAGTCATAGGGAATAAATAGGATTGAGAAAGACTTTCTTTAGTAAGGTGATTTTAACTGAGATTTGAAGCCAGGGAGACCAGGACATGAAAAGGAGGAGAGAGAGCCTTCCAAACATGGGAGACAGACAGTGAAAACAAGCAAGGTATGGAGGAATGTCTTCTTTGACGAACAAACAAGGAGGCCAATGTTACTACATCATAGATGTGTGAGGGTGAGTAAGACATAAGAAGACTGGAAGGGTAGAAGGAGACCAGGTTATTAAGGACTGTGAATACCAAGCCCTGATGCTGGAAGAGATAGGGAACCATGGGAGTTTATTGAATAGGGAGTAAGATGACCTGTGTTTTAGGTCTGACCCCCAAAATTCTGACAATAGATGGTTCTAAACTGTCACTCTAACTAGATTGAAATTTTCTTCAGTTGAGATATATGATATCATTTCATATCAACTTCCATGTCCACCACAGTAGCCTGCATTCATCATAGCAGATAAGATATTTGTAGATTCAATTACCCTATTTTGCAGGAGATAAATACATGCTTTTATTAAAAACCTCTCATTTTAACACAGTAGGCTGGTTTGGCCATACTTCTTTCTAGGTGTGTTTATCAACACTCCTTCCCCCAAACTCATTTGTCCCTACCCCCATGTAGTGGCTGAAGAATCTCGGTTCCCTTTTTCTTTCTGAGTAAGGAGCCATATGCAATCTGTAGGAGCCAAGGCCTGGTCTTAGCCACTGAGGCTCTGAACCCATCTAACCGTGTGACTGAAATGTCTTTGAGCAGCTGTAGACTTTGAAAAGAAGAGCTGATCTTAAGGTCACAGAACACACCAGCAAGACTTTTAATAGACTTTATCATACTGTTCGTTATTTCATTGAATCATAGAATATTAAGAGCTAGTTAATTAAATCTATAGTGAATATATAAATCTCTTCTAAAACATGTTGGAAAAAATAATGATCTAGCTTCTTTTTAAGGATTTTTTCTGACTAGACAGTGAAGTATGAAAAGGATGGCATCTGGGATCTACTACTGACTCCATGTAACAGTGGGAAAATCACTTGACCTCTCTGGGGGTGTTTTCTCTTCTGTAAAATGAGAGGTTTTACCAAGGTGATATCTAAGGCCCTTTTAAGCCCTAAATCTGTGATCCTATGTACATTGCTGCACAAGGCAACATATTTCATTTTTTGATGTCTTATTTTTAGGAAGATGATTTTTGAGTCTACTTCCCTAACTTATACCCACTGCTCCTGCTTCTCATTCTGTCCTCTAGAACTGAAGAAAACAAGTCTATTCTCCCTTCCATGTGATAAACCTTCAAGCATTAATCATAGCTAATCATTCTATTCTCCAAAATAATGTATTCTTATGCATTTAATAATAACTCACATTTTCTTAGTATTTTAAAGATTCACAAATTAATTTCCTCACAATGCTATGATTATATTATATACTGTGCAGAACACAGAGCAAGTATTATCCTCCTCCTTTTGCAGATGAGTTAGTAACAGTCACAATTAGTAAGTATCAGGCATGAGGACAAAAGCCAGGTCCTTAATACTTACTAGCTGTGTGTCCTTGGGCAAGTCACTTAACACCGTTTAGCTCATTTACAGAATAAGCAGGAGAAGGAAATGGTAAATCACCCCATTATCTTTGCCAAGAAAACCCTAAGTGGGGTCATGAAGAATCAGACATGACTTAACAATAGCCTTAATAGTAGTACTTTCTCTATTCATCATGCCAATGATCCTTCTGTAACATTCAACTTCCCTGATCACCTCCTTTGGGTCTTACAAAACACTTTGTTTTAATTTTGCTAATGTACTTGTCCTGAACTATTAGGTATTATAATTTTCTGTGTTTTGTCTTCTACAAGCAGAACAACAGCCAAAGACCTTGTTATCTAAACCGTCTCTTCCTCAGTGCATGCCACACACCCCAGACTGTGATAGGCAACTAGTTAATATTTTCTGCATTGGGAGCAATGCTAAACTTCACATCCATTTCTAATTTTCCTCAGTACATTTAGGAGAAAAAGCCTTATTTATTTTTCACGAAAGATCATAGATCTCCCCAAAGTTTGTCTGGATTGCGTCATTTATTTTAGAGAGGATAGAATCGAGCCCAGAAAGTCTAACCAGTTGACTTAAGGTAAAAACTGTCAGAGATGGAATTTGAATGCAGTTCCTTGCCCTCAAGAACCATAGCTCATTCCACTACCCAATGCTGTCTCCCAAGGGTAGAAGCCTAGAAATCTAATGTGACTGTTTTTGAGCACTTGTAGCATGTTATTGGCAGCTATTTTTTTCCTGGGAGTAGCAGGGTGAAATCAACGAAGCCACAGCAACATAGGAACATGAGCAAGCCTGAAGCTGTTGACTCGAGCATGCTTTGGTGTGGCAACACCTTGTCATGAAATATCTCACCCATCAAAAAGCCTGTTATATCTCCTTGCTGGCATCTCACAGGGTACAATTGATTGTGTCCACAGGCTAGTATCTCAACTGACTCTAAATAAAGACACCCTCTACCAAGAGCATGGTTGGTTGATGCGAATCAGAATTTACCAAAAGAATAAATTAGAGAGTTATGATTATGATTTTTGTGCTTTATAAAACTTTTGCTATAACCCCATAATCTCAGAGTTGGAAAGAACCTTAGGGGGTCTTCTGATCAACCTACTGTCCAATGGATTATTTTCCTCTACCACACCGTATGGTCTTTTTTTCTTTTTTCTTTTTCCTTTGGAGGGGGGGAAAGCAGGGCAATTGGGGTTAAGTGACTTGCCCAAAGTCACACAGCTAGTGTGTCAAGTGTCTGAGGCTGAATTTGAACTCGGGTCCTCCTCACTACAGGACCAGTGCTCTACTCACTGTGCCACCTAGCTGCCCCTACACCCTATGGTCTTAACCAATGGTTATGATGGGAACCTTACTACCCTTCTAGGAAACCTATTCTATTACTAGCCCTAATTGTGAGGAAGGTCTTCACAATGAATTGAAGTGTGTCTTTCTATTTCTCACTCATTTCTAAAATTCTCCCATGTCTCATGGTCTCATCCTCATGAGGATACTCTAGATTCTAGTTAGAGAGGCAACATAGAGTAGTGAAAAAAATGTTAGGTGGGAATGCAAGGCACTATCATAGGTATGAGCATGTGTGTAATTGGGAGGAGAGTATAAAAAGAAAATTAAAAATAGTCTTTGTTTTTAATTAACTTACATCCTGCTGGAGGAATATAAGCAGATAAATTTACATTTGAGCAAACTGATAATGCATGAGCATAGATCTTTAGCTACACTGGAAAATTCCTGCCTACATACCATGGTTTTGTAACTAGGGCCTATTCCTAGCCTAATAATAATAAAACCTAGGTAAGAAAAGACATAACCTTTCTTCTAGCTCCAGTTTCACTGACAAGAAGTTATAGGACTATGGGCAAGTCTCATGCCTTTTTGGTAACTTGTTTATACTATCTACAAAAGAGAAATAATGGTCCTTGACTTATTATCTAACTATGCTCCAAGCATCAAATGAAGTTTTAAAGATTCCATAGAGCTATAGAGATCATCTAATATGATCCCCACATTTTAAGTTTGTCAGAAAATTTAAGAGTTTTATTTTCCTTTCAATGAAGTTGAAGGTAAGAGAAAGACCAAAGAAATTTCTACTAATTAAGAAAAAATAAAGATTTTTGGGGTGATGCTGATGTGAAGTATCCCCCAACTCATGTACCCTTCTACATTTGACCTATTAAGAAGGGAAAATCCTCTGTGTCTAGTTCCCCTGAAGCTGTGCATGTAACGACTTACCATGGACAAATACCTATATTCTCTCTTTTGTCTTGAAATCTACTGGTTTCTACTGGATTCCTAGGAAGTTGAAAGATCCTGAGGAGGACCCAGAAGAGATAAATATTCTACCTGTACATCCTTAAGACAAAGTGTATATGACAAAATAAAATGCATAGATATGTTTGCATCATGGACAGGTAGGAATGGGGTGGATTGTTTAATGCATTTAAACATTAGTATAGGTTTCATAATATCTTCTTATCCTGTCCCTCTCAGGTTCAACATTGTATATAATAGAAAGGATATTGTTTTAGGGAATGCTAAGACCTGGGCTCCAATATCAGCTTATTACTTGGCTCTCTGGCCTCCAGTAAGTCACCTAACCTTTTGGGATCTCAATCTAAATAATTTATAAAATAGTAATCATAGTTCATATTCTTAGGCTGTTTTAATGTTTAGAAAGTCACTTTCTTCCCAGCAACCCAGTTAGATAGGTACTTCAGTAATTTGGTCAGTCAGCAATCACATATTAAATGTTTATTTTGGGCCAAGCATTGTGATAAGCTTGGAGATACAATGAAAGGCAAAAACATACTGTTTTCCTTGCCTTCAAGCAATTCAGACTATATTAAAGGAAACAACATGTGAAAAAATACACACATATACATATACATACACATACAGATACACATACACATGCATATGCATATACATATATAGTAGAGAGAGAATATACATATAGAAGATAAAAATGTATAAATATACATTTTTCATATGCTGTTTCCTTTGAAATTATATATGTGTGTATGTGTATGTGCATATGAATGTGCATGTATGTATATACATGTATATGTATATGTATATGTATATGTATATGTATATGTATATGTATATGTATATGTATATGTATATGTATATGTATATGTATATGTATATGTATATGTATATGTATGTAATATCAAAGGAAAGGCCCTCAGGGAAGGGGGATAGGGAGGAAAAACTTCCTGAAAAAGTTAGGATTTGGGTTGAGTCTTGAAAGAATCCAGCAAAGCCAATAGGTAGAGATAAAAAGAGACAGAATTCCAGGAATGGGAGACAGCTATGAAGTTGGTAGGTGGAGTGTCAATAAGACCACTGTCCTTTGGCCATAAAGCTGACCTCTGTCAGATACCAAGTGATCTACTGCTTAAATGTAGTTCACAGTTTCAACATTAGATCTAGATACATTCTTCTGTTGACATTCTCAAAGGTTCCATATGTGTTTTTATTTACTCGTACTTTTAACTACATCAGTAACTTCTTGAAATTTCTTTTTTATGAGTTCATATCTTTTTGACACTGTTGGTTGTTGTAATAAAAACAAGTGCCACGTGGAAATATATGCGCAATAGAAAAAAATAAGGTTGGCGATGTCCAATCAGAATCCAAAGTTAAGGGTCCAGACTATACATTTTCATACAGCCTTCTAGCATCAATACTCGAGGTTTCTACCAAAGTTAGTTTCACACTAAATCTTTGCTAGTTTCCCAATTAGATAGTGTATCATACACAAATGCACACACACATATATGTATGTATCTTCTTTCAGACATTATACTACATCAGACTTGTCTATATTAATGATCTTCTACTTAATAATTTGCATAATTTCTCCCCAAAGTCCTTTCCCACCAAATCCACGGTAATCCGCCATTCCTTTCTGAAGTCAAGGGAAACGCTATGTGTGGCATCTCCTCTCCCAGAAAATGGCCGTGGGTTTGGGTTTTTGCCTTCCTGAATCCCCAGCCCCAATCCTGACCTAGACTTAGTCAGCAGGCGTCCTCTTCTTTTTTATTCTCACTTCAGAGAAGTTTGGAGTCTCTCATGCAGTGGCTGGACTTGAACTACTTATTGGAATTCATAGTACTAATTGCTCCCAATGCTGTATCACTTTACAGTCTACAGAGCACTTTCTCACAACTTTCTTCCACTGATGTCCTCTGCCAATGTCTCGTTGTGGTGTGGAGGGGACCCAGAGCTTTTCAAGTCTGTGCCAGAAAAGTGCAGAGTCTGGCAGGTTGTGCCCAGTTGGCATAATTCAATTACAGGCCTAGCGACAGACTGTGTGTCTGTCATTCAAACACCAGCCTAGTTCAGAGTTCAGAAAGGTTGACCAATGCATTCTAAAATTCCTTGGGCCACAGCAATTTAGTGGTGCCGAATACTAAAATTGGATGGCTCAATGGATTAGATTGGTGGCCTGCTGAAATCAGTAATCCGTAAAGTAATAAAGTATTGTATTTATATCAATTCATTAGGCAGAATATAGATTTTTTTCCTATTGTACGAAGGAGTAAAATGAGGCTCAAATAAATATTACTTGCTCAAAGTCATGCTACCAAAAGTGGAGAATCCAGTACTTAATCTAGCCCTACTGATAGCAAGTCCAATTTTTTCATCTTCAACGAGGCAATATTCTACAGGGGAAATAATATTGTCACTAGAGATAGAATATCTAGGTTCAAACCTTACCTTTCGGTCTTACTACCTGGACTATCCAAGCTTCCTTTTGAGTCTTATTGCCTGAATGAGGTTCCTTAGTTTCCTTCCTCTGTAAAATGCGATTGTTGGATTAAAAGGCCTTGAGGTTCTTTCTAGGCCTAGATCTATCATGCTATGAAAATGAATAAAGGGAACAAGTCAGGATGATATTTCATTAAGTGCAGATTCGTGTTGCTCCTGGAGGAGGTGGGTAAGATGTATATGTAAGAAAGGACGATCGAGGAGAATTTCGTGGAGAATGTGATTCTTTCACTGGCCCTTGGTGTACGGACGGGATAAAGAAATGCAGAGGGGGCGCATGTTTAATTAAATTCAACAAGCATCTATTAAGTGCCAGAAATGTGGAGAACTTTCCCGGATGCTCGGTTGTTACGTGAAGCGGAGGGGCTCCCCAAACAATTCGATGAGATTACGTGACATGGACTTTGGTTAGAAGGAGGCACTTTGTTCTGGCCAGGCTTGCTTCAGACTGTTCTGATGGTTCAGACTAAGGGTTGCAACAAAATAAGATGCTCGTAGACTAATTAATATTCAACTATTACAACAACAACAAAAATGTCTTAAAGATGTCATGGAAACTATACTCAGCAAAGATAGATCACTGGATCAAATAGAAAAAAATATCTATTCAGAAAGATTTGTTGACTCTTATGACCATGGTACATCAGGTCTGAAGGGTGAATCAACTATTTATGCCTTTAGTTACTGGAAAATCACATTAATAGCTCAGTCTGGTGGATTGATCAAATCTCAGGTTAGTTTCTGTGGCTGTCTACAAAGCAGGGACCCTACTAGATGTTGTTCCTAACATAGACACTCAACAGATCAGGGGATATATTCCTTGGCCCTTTGCTGGGATGTCATACTATATAACTTCTCTTATTGGTTGACAGTGACTTGATTGACTTGACCATGATGGGTGACTAAGAATGTGTGTGTGTGTGTGTGTGTGTGTGTATGAGAAATGAACTCTTTTCCAAAGAATACCTTCCCTCTGTGGTTGATGAGTGAGTTATGGAAATGACTGACCCCTTGTGACCTTTTTATTTACTGGCTGTTCTTTGGTCTTCCTGACTGGAATGCATTAAGGGAGGTGGGGAATGATCTTTATACTGAGCCACGGCCCCTTCCCCACCTCCACCGTATCAATGGTAGCTTATTGCAGAAGCTCAAGAAGAGATCTGCTTGTCCAGTTGAGTCTGAAACTGGAGTATCTAGATCTCACAATTCCTGGCTTCTCCTGCCTTATCTATGCTTTCCTGCACATAGCTGTTGACTAGCAATCTTAAGAAATTACTGTTTCCAGCACTGGGGTTTACCTCATGAGTAATGCTGAGTTTAAGAGTGAGGCATCAGCGAGCTACATAGAAGGACAATATTTTGGTAACTGTATTCATCAGAAGAAAAGAGGATCACTAAAAGGAGGCTCCTGTAGCTGAAAGACTGTGGGATTATCCTGGCAATAGCAGATCTGCACCTTGCCAGCCTTCTGTGGTGATTGCTATGAGTAGCTCCCAAGATGCAAACCAGTGGTGAATGTGGATTGTCTGAGTAACACTTCCACAGAAAGTCCTATTTTCTGGGGTTTGGGAGGGGACAGTGAATGTATTTCACTATATATTTGTGTGTTGTATATATCTTATGTTTTTTTTTTCTTTCACACATATCTGTGAGTTCTTTGTTTCTTATTTAGTTTCTATGATGGGGAATTAAAAAAAAATACCCGATGCCCCAAACCTACATTCTACATGGAGTGCATTTGTGGGAAGAGACCTTGTTAACCACATTTGGGGACACTCTATACTCAAGCCATAACTCAGCTTTGTTTTAGAGATTTTCTGGAAGAAATTGAGGTGAAAGCATTAATGAACCAAAGAGAAATTGATTGCATTGGGGTCTGGCCCCAAAATGGACCCAGATGTGTATAAGCCTGTAGCTCCACTCAGGGAGTGAAGGGAAAGAAGTAAAATAGCTATTTTATTTAATTTTTAGCCAAAATCTGTCCAAGGCCATGCATTAATATATAAGCATTCCTGCTTAAAGAGTACAGAGTACTTGTGTATGTTTTACTAATCAGAAATGCTACAACTCAAGTGACTTCAACTTGCATTTTCTAGCAATTGTAAGATAAAAGAAAAATCCCACAACAAAATTTAAAAAAAAAAGTGTTTTGTGACAAGGTTTTTTTTTTCTAAACAGAATAATAATTATGTTAATTCCTATATACTTTTTGAGAAACTAAGCCAATTTGTTAATAAGCATTAGAAGTCAGTCAATGTAAATTTAAGTGCCTACTATGTGTAAGACACTTATGAGGACACAAAGAAATGAAAACAACTGTCCTTGCTCTCAAGGACCTCAGTCTAATGGGGGAGACAACAAGAAAATAACTATGTTGTTTGTACAAGAAGCTACTATATATGGGATACAGGACAAATCCTCCCTCTTTAACCATGCCCTAAACTAGTCAATGATACAAAAAAAATTACTTTTTTAAAATTTTTTTAAGGAAATTCTTATTTTCTTAATCTTTTCCCCTTCATATCCCTGTCACTTCTTCATAACCTGCCTTCTAATGAGCTATCCTTTTTTAACAATAAAAAAACACTAAGGAAAACAAATGGTCATAGCAAACAACATTTGCAAAACTCTACAATAGTGTGCAACTACTCTACTAGAAAATGATTTTTTTTCCAGGAATGGCTCAAAGAACCCTTGTAGACAAAAAACCAATACAATTGGTTGAAGCCTGTGGCATTTCTTTTGCATGCATTTTGGGCTTATAACTAATAGACAGTTACATAGTCCATGAGAAAACTTATCCATAAGAAAGATCAGCATGGTGAGAGGCAGTGAGGGTAATGGGAGTATTTATAGTCAAGAAGAACTAACTTCCAGTACCTAGTAACTATGGAAAAGGCTGGCATTTAGATATTGAAGAGACTTTTGTAACCACCTAGTTTAACTGACTTTGGTACGTGAAGGTGACCAGGTAGGTGACCTAAAGAAGAGAGATGGAATGAAAGGTGGTAGGATGAGAATGGGGATTGGGGAACATAGCGACAATGCTGCAGAGCCAATATTTGAACTCAGATCTTTTTAACTCATCCCATTACGACATCGACCAATCAAGCAACATTTATTAAGCAATTACATCGCATCTGGAACCAAGCCAGGAACTGGCCTTAAAAAGTGAAAGTCTTTAGCCACAAGGAATGTGCAAATAAATACAGTAGATAAAATTTACATATAGAAATGTTTACAAAATGGGTGCAAAGTAATTTTGAGGGAAAGAAGGCACTAGTAGCTGGAGGAGATAAGAGAAGGTTTCATTAGAAAAGGGGGCATTTGGGGCAAATCTTTTAAGAAACTAGGTATTCTAAAAGGTAGCGGGATGAAGGAGGGCATGTCAATGCAGACAGGCAGTTTGGAAATGAAGTGTTTTCTAGTTTTATTGGTCTGTAGTACATATGAAAGAGAAAAATGTGTAATAACCCTGAAAAGTTAAATGGATGCTATGTTATGAAGGTCGCTCTGACCAGTGGTGAAATTCAAATAAATTAACAACGGGTTAGCCATGAAACAGAGCTGAAGCCCCACCACCCCTGCTGATGTGGCCATGGCAGGTACAACCCCTGCCCCCTGCCCCCAACAACAGGTCCACGAACTCAACCTAAAATTAGGTACCAAACCAGTGCAAACTAGATGAATTCCACCACTGTCTCTCACCCTCCCACTTCTTATCTGCAAAGTGGTGGATATTACCAGTCCTATATCTTCCTTAAGATTCATAAAAGATAAAAAAGCCAAGAGTTAGACCTGGAAGAGATTTTAAAGTTTATTTTGATTGAACTGCCTAATTTGGTAGCTCAGAAATCCAAGGCTCAGAGAGGTTAAATGATTTGACCACAATCACAAAGTTGCTCTATGGTAATGCTAACATTGGAGTCTCCTGGAGTCCTCTTTATTTGATACCAGATACCAGTGTACTTTTCACATAATGTCTTTTAGCCAAATATAGATTTATTGAATATTATTCTTTTACACTCTGTCATATATGTTCCTTCTTGTAGTTTTTGGATTCTTGCTAAAGCCCAGAGAAGGCAAGAAGCTTTGCCAAATGTATGTAACAAGTTTCTGGCCTAAACTAGAGCTCAGTTTTCCATCTATAAGCAGCACTTCTGGCAGCACAGTGGGCTCAGAGAGTACAAAAGTTGGTACCTAATGCTAGACTGGGGGGGGGGGGGACAGAGCCAAGATGGTGGCATGAAAACAAAGACTTGCTTGAGTTCTCCCCCAAATCCCTCCAAAATCCTGTAAAAAATGACTCTAAACAAATTCTAGAGCTACAGAAACCACGATATGACAGAGTGAAACAAGTCTCCAGCCCAAGAAGGCCTTGATGGTCACTGGGAAGGGTCTATCTTGCAGTGCTGGGAGCAGAGCACAGCCTAGTGTGAGCTAGGTCAGTAGAGACCAGGCTGTAGTAGAACTGATGGAGCAGGCCTCAGGCCCCTGAATCACTGAGCTGTGGAAGTTCCCAGGCTTCTCAGCCCACAAATGACAAAGATGACTGAGCAGATCAGTGGGAAAACTGTTGGACCTGGGTGAGAGAAGTGCCCAGTTGGGCCCCAGCACCGGGGTAGTGGAGGTGGCTGCTGTAGCGGCAGCAGCAATGGGGGCTGCTATTGCATCTCCAGGCCCACAGATTGTGGGAGGAATCAGGGGGCTGATCAGAGTGGGAGTGCAGTGATATCTTTGCTGGAGCTGAGGCAGGATTCTTTTGCTTTGCCCTGCTTGGATCTGATTGGCGGTCCTTGAAGGAAGAGTACTGGTGTGTCATCACTAAACACAATCCTGAGTGACTTAACTTATTTGCTTTGAAAAAGAGGTCCTGAGTTTTCTAACAAGACTGATTTTTTGCATGCGGTTTTTAAGTGGTTCCAATATGAAAGCCCTTCACATATGAGATTGAATTAGTGTTTAAGCTTCTCTCATGTGCTGCACAATCTATGACCTCTCCTTAAGCTTTATGGGTGTTGAAGGAGGACTAAGACCTCTGGTGTGAGGGATTGTCAGCCCTTTTCAGGGGTACTCATCAACTTTCAGCGTCCACCTAGCACTCAACTCTCACCTCTGGCTCCAAGAGGCTGTAGAATGAACAGTAGCCACATCTGGGTAAAATCTCTCAGTAGATGTGCTAACCTAGGTTCAGGGTAACTGACAGGCCTGAAACCTGTCAGTGAGTTAGAGGAATGTCTAGCTTAAACATGTGAAGACTTCCCCTGGTGAAAGGGAAAGATGAGAACAATTTGCTTCAACAGCTATAAAGCAGGCACTGTGGAGTGCTTAGAATTTGGTCAGGCACTGAAAATGCTAAGGTCATCCATGGCATCCTGGACCATTACCAGTCATCCTGACTTTTGTCTTGCCACTGAACTTCAATGTTTCTGGAATAAAGAGTGAAACTGATTGCTTTGTCTAATTCTGACTCATTTTAATCCAACTAATGCATGAGTCAAGACGCTATCCTGTGATATCCTTGGTCTTCTTCAAAAACAAAAGAAAACAAATCAGCAAAAACATTTATCTTCTAAACATGCATACAAATATCTAAAGCAAGAAGCAACTATATTATCTTAGGAAAACCATTCTCATGAGAACAGTGAAACAGAACTCAGTCTTAAAAACAAGGATTAGGGATATAGGCTTATAGTTCACCTGGGAGAATTTAAGAGTAAAGAGACAGGAAAGTACAGAGGGAGCAGCTAGTTTTGCTTTCAGCAACAATACCAGCTACAAGCCACCTGTATCAGTGGCATGAGTTTTGAGCATGGCTTGGCCAAGGTCTCTCTCCCTACCCATTCTTTCTTGCACCTTCTGTCTCAGTCCTCTCTTGTGCTTTCTTTCCCTCTTTCCCTCCCGTTGGAAATGGGAGTTCTTCAGGGGTTCAAATTTACAAACTTTGAGGAATTCCCATCATCTGACCTCTGGTTAGACAGAGAAAAAGGAAGTAGATAGTGGCATCATTCTCTGAATAGACCAGGCCACCTTTGGAGTGGTGTGCGCTATTCTGGATATTACATTTGAAGACTAAAGTGTACAAACGGAAACCTTTCCAGATGATAGAGAACAAGATAGTAAGGAAGTCAAACACAAAATATATTTTCTGCTAGGATGTGTACAAGTCAGGTTTCAAATTATTATTATTTGTCCTAATTTCAGGTTCCATGGATTTCAACCCTCCTCATGCAGAAGAAAGCCGCTCCTTAGGTCTCTCCCCATCAATACCCTACTATTACCCTAAGGTAGAGTCAGTTAGAGGGCTTAATGGTAGGTCAACAGCTGGTACAAATGATTCCAAAAAGTTAATTTACCTTTCAGAAAGAATCATAGAATCTCAGAATTAGAAGGGACCTTAATGGCTATATGCACTTCAGGAACATCTTATTTCCTTCTAAAATAACTGGGACAGGTGGTCATTTGGTCTCCTAGTAGGGAGGTGTTTGATGAATAGGATTGAAAGGGGCTGTTTTCTTCCCTTGAATGTTATGCAGCTTTTCTCCTTTTCTCCCGCATTCTAATATTCCAGTAGCATCAAATAACTGATAATTTAGTTGGCCTGTAGGAGAAAAAAATCTAAATTGCGCATCCATAATATTGAAGAAATATTAAGTATTTCCTCTGGAGAAAGTATAAATAATATCTTTTAGTTTATAGAGTTATTCAAAAACATGTTCAACCCACAGTTTTTAATATCTTCATTGAACAAAGGTTACTTCAATTGTTCAGTATCTAGTTTATATATGAAACAAGCAGAGATCTAAGGATGTTCTCGTCTTCAGGAGACATGGCTAAAATAACTCCCTTTTTTGTATCCATTGAGTTCAAATACTTATTATTTCTCCCACCACTCTACTTTATTATCTTTCTCTCTGAGTCATAAATCTATTGTTTGCTTACATTAGAGTAAAAATTGTAATGTATGCAACTAAAACATTGGAGTGTCAAATTTATAGATAAATTGAAATTAAGTAATGCCCAAGACCTAACTAGAAATTTACTAGGCCACTAAATTTAAAAGCTAAGTGTTGTCGGTAATATTCCCTTCCCCACAAAAAAATCCATATGTAAATAGTAGCATACATTATAGTCTATCAGAAGGCATTAACATATACATAACACATATACATAAAACATACAGATATACACACATGTATATGTGAAAAGATAAAAATTTGGTTTATTTTATTTCACTGTTACTGTTTGATTCCTTGTGATTTGTAGTATCTTTAGATCCTTGAGGTCATATAAAACTGATTATTGTGACTCAGCATCATAAAGTGTCTCTGATAAATACTGTTCCTTATTTGTAACTATAATGTAAAGCCCTACACTATGCAATAGTTTCTAGAACTTTCTTTGAGGATTTCTCCAAAAGTACTCCACAAAAGACCCAGACTTCTTGAATTAAACTGGCACACTTGGTTGATAGAAAAGAATGCCTACCCCACAATTATATTCCTGTTTGCTATAACTAGCAAAAAATATTGTTTCCAATAAGTGTCATCACTAAACACAATCCTGAGTGACTTAACTTATTTGCTTTGAAAAAAGGGGTCCTGAGTTTTCTAACAAGACTGATTTTGTGCATGAACTTTTATAAGCGGTTCAAATATGAAAGCCCTTCATTATGAGACTGAATTTTTGTTTAAGCTTTTCCCACAATATTCTTTGGCAGGGAGGGAGATTGTGTGGAATCATCTATTAAAATCAGCAGTCCTGGGGGACTTCCACTCTGCCGCATTTGTTAACTTGGAAAAAATAGCACAAAAAAGTAAGTTGACAAAAATTATTTTTTACTTGTTTATTTTTCTTTTCCACCCAGGGGTGTGCTACAGCCAGCTTGAATGGGCTAGAGATTGTTCATTTTTAAGCATGAAGATTTATACTTCAGAAACTGGCAAATGCTGCAAATCAAGGCTTCCTTTATTATTTTGTTGATTAGGTAGACTTATGAAAGGACAATGAAAATATCAGTAATGCAGAATGAGTTAAAAGTGTACCCTGCATTTTTCAGAGACCTGGTTGTTAAACATTTACCAGCACACCTCTGGTTTCATCCCACTGAACATAATAAGGTAAGGAACAGATTTGAGGATTTTAGAGGTGGAGTTGGGATTACATTTCTAAGAATGAAATCAAGGTACAGGGGTAAGAGTGGGAGACTTAAGAAGACTTAAACTCCCAATCTTACTCTAACTACTTCTTTGACCTTTGAGGATATCAGTTAACCACTTTAACCTTTCTAAACCTGATTGCTAATGGAGATAATGATGCATCCTCTACCCACATGTTTGGATTGCTGTAAGAAAAGATATCTATATCTATAGCTACCTATCCATGAGGATGTATGTATATGTATAGATGTACATATCATATATGTATATATATGTATATATATATGTACACTTAGACAACACAGAGTTATTCATTTAACATGAAGACAAGACGTAGGGAATTTTTAGGAAATAGGTATTCTCATTCCAAATGTTTTCAGGACATTTTTGTGCCATCATCTGTCTGACATATTTGCTAATGGGGGGAATAGTGTCTGAAATAGTTCAAAAGGAACATTGACATCTATGTTTGTTGTGCCATTCCACCTCTAAAATGAAAGTTAATTTTCTCCTGAATATTTGAAGACCTTCTTCCCATTTTAAAAATTGCTAGCTTTTGCTTTAACTTTAATTGACAGCTGCAAGTAAACATGAGAATAAGAACTCCCCCAGATGGAATACAAAGAAAGCCATAGAACAAAAAACCTCAAGATAACAAATCTTCAAACAAAACTGTTCGTATATGATTTTATAAGGAAAAAACTAGATCATAGGCAAAGCAAAAACAATGTAAAAACAGGAGAGAATGACTGTACAAGCAAAGGTATCTTCCTGCTACTTACTGATTGATAAAAGAAATGAAGATGTATATTAACTTGCTATTTGACATTCTCTTCCCTTATACAGTTGTAGTAATATTGTTTATTAATCTTTTGAGTCTGTTTTGGTTGTTTTTATTTTCCCTACTCCATATCATTTTATGTAAATATTCTTATCTTTCTTTGTACTCTTCTTGTCATTCTTCACAGCACAATACTGTTCCATCATAGTGACATTCCACATTTTGTGTAGCCATTTCTCAATCATTGGAAATATTACTTGCAACTAATTCTTTTATTTTTTAATTTTAACTTGTTCTGCTATAAATATTTTTTTTTCTACATGCAGGTCTTTCTTTCCACTAACTTCCTTAGAGTATAAATCTAAAAGTGATATTGCTAGTTCAAATCTGGAAGATTTTTCCATCTTTTAATGTATAATGACATTGATTTCCAAATTGTGGCACCAATCTATTACTCTATCAATATTGAGTTACCATGCCTGTTTTTTTAATGTAGATATCAACACTGAATTTTTTATCCTTTTTTAAATTTGTTACTGTTTTGATAGGAATAAGGCTTCATCAGATTTCATTTAACTCATTAATTTCATTTAATTAATGGTTCTCTGATTAGTAGTTTTGAACACTTTGAAGTTGTTTTTAGATTGTGTTTCTTCTTTGGGGAACTGCCTGGTTACATCCTTTGACCACTTACATATTAAAAAATACAATCACACACAATCATAATTTAAGAGATGGAAAGGACCTTGGATTATCCAGTTAGATCCATCATTTTAAAAATAAGAAAACTGAGGCCTAGAAATATAAAAAGACTTGCTCAAGATCATACAGCTAGTAAACATGTAAGGAAGGATTTGAACCAAGGTTCAAATGACTTGACTCAAAACCTAGGGCACTACCTTCTCTACCATAAGACATATCAAGGTTCTAATTTCTATATAATCAAAATAATCTAATTTTGCCCTTTCATAATTTTTCTTATGTTGAACCTTTTTTTCCCTAATTGAATTTGGCTAGGTATAATTGATTTTTCTTTGACTTTTGACATTTGCATAACTTTTCAGTTATACAATTTAACTGTTAGACTTCATTTTAGCATACGGTATGATTTTTTGGTATAATTTCATTTTTCACCAAAATATTATCCAGTTTTCCTAGCATTTATTTTACATAAATACATTGTTCCTCCAGTATTTTTGTTCTTGTATTTATTGAACACTAGATTGTTCTGTGCAATTAGTTTGAAATCTTACTTATTCCATTGGTCCTCTTTTATAGCTTTATCTATCACAAACAATATTGACAATAACTTTTCTATAATATAGATGCCAAGTTAGTTTGATTTCATTTCTTCTTCTTGTGTTTTCTTTTAAATTTCTCCTGATATTCATGATCTTTCAATGATTTCTAAATTATTTTGTTTATTTCAATGTCTCATTAGTAGTTTAATTTCTATTATGTTAATCACAGAATTAATTTAATATGCAGATCAACTTGGTAATGCCACTTTTAATATATTTTCCTGACTAAATTATGAACCTGGAATACATCTCCAATTATGCAGTTGTTTCTCTTATTTTAGGGAAAAAAAGTTTTTAGCTATCATATATTAACATGTTATGTTGTGGCAGATTAATGTCCAAGTCTTTAGAATACTGGTATGCAAAATGCCTTGGATAAATTAAACAATATATTGGCATTTAACAAACATTTTCCTACCTTTTCCAAAAGTGTCAATATCTAATAAGTCCTCATATTTCTACAATTATTTTTTTACATGATGTGACATTCAGCAAACAAGATTTTGCCACATTTTAAGTAATTTATCAACAAAACCACACTTTTATAAAAATGACTATTAACTGTACCTTTGATGAACAGTTCCTTTTCTTAAGACAAATCTTGATTATAGTTTGTCAGATCATTTTGGTTTTTTTTTGGTTCTGTTTTGTTTTCTCAATCCCACTTTCATTTGTACTTCACTGAGACCTACCCTTTTACATTGTGGGCTTGAGCGATCCTTGATGTAATTGACTTCCCATCCCAAAAGCAGCCTCATTATGCATCAAAGTTATTGAAGTGAACTCCTTAAGAATTACAACTTTCTCATTAAACAACTACACAATTAACAATGCATAAAAAAGAAGAATGAAATTTATATGACATGAAATTCAGTGGTCGATTGACACGCTATATGTAGTAACACCAGCTCAATCTGATTTTATATGGTCAAGGTCAGATGTTCTGAGTAAGATTGATATTAGTGGAAGCACACACACACACACACACATACACACAAATATACACACACACACAATATATACAAGTAAGCATTGCTGTCATGAAATGAAACAGTATCAAAGTGATTGCTTGCCCAAGTAATTCACAAACCATCATATATACTCAAGTATTTACTTAAATGGATTTTGATATAGATCACAACCCACCTATTTCATCCCTTCATTTGACTCTTATTCAGTTCTCATAAGTTTGCTACAGAGGGTACATACAATAGACTGTTCCTCAATTTACTCCTGTTCCTTTGTAAGATTGCTAACGTAAAGTGATATTTCATGTCAAATATTTTTTTTCTGTGTCAGTTTACATGTTCATGTTATTTATTGTTTCTGTTTACAGTATATATTGTTTATAGTGATATCGAACCAATCCTACACTTCTGAAATAAATCCAATGTGGATTTATAGTGTATAATCTTAGCCCTTTTGCTAATATCTCATTCTGTATTTTTATGGTAATACTCATTAGGTAAATTATTTCATGCTTTTCTTTTTCTGATTTATCTCTCCTTAGTTTAGATAAGAGGAAAATATTTTGATCAGAGGAGGAGTTTGGTAGATGAATTATTTCCATATTTTTATAAACAATTCCTGTGATGTTGAATTTATTCTAGAATTTAAAAAAAATAGGACTTACTTCTAAAACCTTCTAAATCTATTCCTTTTGGGAAGAACTTTATGACTAATTCAGTTTTTTTCTTAGATTAGATTATTTAAATTTCCTATTTCTTTTTTCTCCTATACTATCTTGCTTAGTGATCTCATCAGTTTTCATAAAATGAATTATTACATTTGTGCTGATGATTCTTAGATAAATTTACCCAATCCTAACCTCTCTCCTGCCCTCTATCTTGAAACTCCAGCTTCTTATTTGATAATTCAGTGGAGTATCCTGCAGACATGTTAAGCTTGACATATCTAAAACATCACCCACTCCATCCACTCTTCTTCTGTAGTACCCTGTTACTACTGTTCTCTTAGTCAAACAGGCTTACAAACTATGCGTAATCCTAACTCCTCTCTTACTCTTACACCACATGTCCAAACTATTGCTGAGGACTGCCACTTCTACTTTTGAAACGTCTCTCATGTAGTCAACTTTTATCTTCTAACAGCAGCTGTCTGGGGACTGGCCTTTATCACTCCCTCCCTAGACTATTGTTAGAGTCTGCTGATTGTTCTCTCTGTCTTGTTTCTACTCATTTCATTCAATCTTCTATTCAGTTATTGAAATTATCTTTGTAAAGCACAGATTTGACCCAGTCACTCTTTGACTTAACAAATTCCACCGACTACTCTTTATTTCTGGGAGCAAATGTAAAATCATCTGTTAGGTTTTTGGAGTCCTTCATAACCTAGTCTGTTCCTTCCTCTCCAGTCTTCTTACATGTGAACTCCCTTTCTCATAGTCTATAATCCTACTATATTGGAGTATCTAGTGAAAGGCACAGAATATAGATCAGTATTACTGGATCATAGAGTGTAGTTAAGGGAGTAAAGTATAAAATATATAGGCAGAAAGGGTTCAGGTTGAGTGGAATTTTAAATGCTAAACAAAGACCTTTATATGTGATCCTAGAAGCAATAGAAAGCCACTACAATGTATTAAGTAGAAGGGTCACATAGTCAGATCTGCATTTTAGCAAGATTATTTTGGTGTCTGAGTGGAAAGTGGATTGAAGTGGGAAGAGACTTCAGGGCAGGGAGAACTCTTATAAGACTACTTGTGTATGTATACCCACAAATACATTCATTCATACATACATACACACATATGGGTGTATGTATATATAATGACTGTGTATATATATATGTTTGTATACATACATATACATATGTGTATATATGTTGTAAAGACAGGGGGAAATTGACAATAAATTGGTTATGTAAGAGAAGAGTGCAAGTAAGAAATCTAGGACAAATTTGGACTTGAGAGCCTTGATGCCAGGGATGATGGTATCTTTAGACAGAGATAGCAAATTTGGGACGAGGGGAGGGTTTGTTGGGAAAGGAATGGACAGCTTATCTCTGTCTAAACTTCCTTCTTCCTTCTTTGAATTTTTATTCACTTAAAAAATTGTATTTTCTCTCTTTCCCACCTTCTCCTATGCCATTGTGAAGAGAAAAGGAAAACAAACCAATAGCCTAGTGATGAAACATGCTATCCACCTAGGGACAAAGAGGTAATGGACTCAGAGTCTAAAACTAGACATATATATGTATGTTTATATACACATATACATGCATGCATGTATATAAATATATATAGACAGACAGACAGACAGATCGATAGATAGATAGATAGATAGATAGATAGATAGATAGATAGATAGATAGATAGATAGATAGATTTATATGTGATAATATCAAAATTTGGTTAGCTTGGCTATATGTATTTATTATAAGGGTTTTCTTCTCAATTCTTTCCTATTTCTATCTTTCCTCCTCCTCTCTTAATCATTCTCTACCCTCTTCTCCTCCTCTCTTTCTTCCTTATTTTTCCTTTCATTTATTTTCTGTTTCCTTCCTTCTCTTACTTCTTTCCTTCTCCTCTTCCTCCCTCCCTTCCTCCCTTCCTCTCTTTCTTTCTCTTTCTTTCTTTCTTTTTTTCTTTCTTTCTTTCTTTCTTTCTTTCTTTCTTTCTTTCTTTCTTTCTTTCTTTCTTTCTTTCTT
>CM053625.1:7299497-7325034 GCA_028646595.1 Phalanger gymnotis
TAAAAAAAAGCCCCATAGAATCAGAAAGATGAACCACCTTCGCCACATGTCTGCCTCCCAACTCATTCATTCTTTGTGCTTTCCCCTTCTTCCCACAGATCCTATGTGTATTTGTGGGAAAGTTCACCCCAATTTGGTGAGAATTATGTTTTTAGGTACTGTTCTTACCATGCCACTTCAGTAAAAACGTTTTTTCCCCCTTTTGGTGTCCACCTGTCATCCATCTCCCACCTGTAACTCCAGCAAGCTGTAGCATTCACAGTGACCATGCTCTGGTATAACTATCTTGGCCTACAGGGCAGACAGGAAGAGGGTATCAAACAGGTCTTGAACCCATCAGTGAGTAAGTGGAGAGAGAGAGAGAGAGAGAGAGAGAGAGAGAGAGAGAGAGAGAGAGAGAGAGAGAGAGAGAGAGAATTAGAGAGTTATTACTTACTGTTTAATAGAAGTGTTATTTCAAACATAATCCTTCAACATGTGTGGAATTTATAATATGCAATCACCAGGAAATTCTTTGTAAATCCCAAAATGGATGGGTGTTTTCCCAAGAGTAAATTGCAATAAATAAATCCGTTGTGCAATAGTACATTGGGGGGAAAATCTCCATGAAGAAGTTGGGTAATAGCCATTTTCTTGGGTGGAACTCTGAAAGGAAGCTGCAGAACTGACATTTATCTCTCTGTGCCCTTCAAGGCTATGGGTGCCATCCAGCTGAAATGCATTCAGGCATGTCAAAAACCTATTCTGGAGCCTGCCTTGGAAACATAAATGCTTAATTTATTTTTCATAATGAAAGAGAATTATAAGGTAAGTCAAACAGAAGGCCATCAAGAGAACTGTGACTTTCTCAACATTGAAAAAAAAAGATTTAAACATTCAATAAAACTTTCTTCCAAACATTTTCTACTTGGATGGCATCTTTATACAAAGACCATTTGATTTGAAATACAAACATTTCCTTGTTAATCTTTATTGTGCTTCTGTGCATCAAAGAGCATTTTTCATTCTTTAATTTGAAGAGAGAGAAAATAATGAAGTCTTTCTATGGATGTTCAAAAGGAAAAAAAAATCTTGAATAAAACTTCCCAACAACAAACATTCAACTAATCTTAATATCCAATTAGAATGCCATTCATCTTGACCTACCTTGGATACACATATAGTGAGGATAGTGAAGGGAAAAAACAAAATCAAGAATCAGGAGACCTGGGTTTCGATTCCAGAATTACCACTTTTCCTGGGCAAGTCATTTTAACTCTGAAACATAATTTGCTTATTGGTAAAATGAGAAGTTTAAGAAACTAGGTGTTCTTTAAGGTTCCTTTCAAGTCTAAAACTCTATATTCCAGATTCTGTGATTCCCTTTTTATGTTCTGTGTTCTAAGATGCCTTCCAGCGGTGACATTCCCTGTTCTATGATTCTAAGGCTTCTTCCAATGCTGAGAGTCTGTAGTCAATTATTCTGAGGTCTCCAATTCTGATGCTTTCTGATTCTAAGAATGACAATACTCAGTGTCTATGAGCAGAAGCACAAGAAAAGACATGTTTCTTTTGCTTGGAGGATTTGCTGCTTTTTGTAGATCAAATTATAGGTTGATTAATGGCTTTGAATTTTCATTTTTCAAATCTTTAAAAAAAAGCCACACAAATCTGCTTAGTCGGTGGCTGCTCATTGATTCTCTCCCAAGTAGACATAAGTAATTACCAACACTTAGCACATCTGTCCGTCTTTATTTCAACTCTCAAACACCACGTCTCTGGAATTTTGACCCTTACCTTCATGAGTTTCCAGTGAGACAGAGCCAGCTGCAAGTCACAGGGAGGCTGGCACTGCAGATTCCCGGCTGAGAGCTTCATGCCAATTCTCCACATTCCAGAGGTATTAAATAATTATGGGGGTGGAGGTAACATTGTCACAAACAATTTTGAGTGTATTCAATATTAAAAAGCAGGGCTCCTCAATGCTGCTGAATTCTGATGCCAAGGACTTTACATAATCCAACCTGTTGGCCAAAGGCATTCTGGGAGCAAGAGACATCAGATGTAAATGCCACACTTGATCCCTTCATTAGAAGCTGGCTAAACTCACTGTAGAGGTCCACAGAGAAGGCTGTCTGAAAACAGAAGCATTCAGGTGATCTGAGGATGGCTCCTTTAAAAAAAACACTCTTTTACTATCTTTCATAGAGCTTTCACTTGCAGGTACTTGATCATTCAGCTGTACTATCATAGTACAGAGGGGGAAAAATGTTGAATGTAGAGTCAAAGGGACTGAGTTTAATTTAGGTTTTGTCATTTACCTGTGTCACTTTAGGCAAGCTATGTCACAATCCTGTTATGCCTCAATTTCTTCACCTCAATAAAATTGTTGGACTAAATTACCTCTAAAGTCTCTCTCCAGCTATAAATGTCAATTGAATAGGAAAATTAAAATTTTAGAAATATTTCCTAATTCTATTCCATCTCTCTTTTCTCTATGCCAATACACTTTTAAAAAAAATTGTCTCTATTTATTTGAGGTCTCTACTTCCTCATCATCCGTTCTGTCCTCAAAATCCTTTTACCTGGTTTCTGCTTCCACTACGCTCGCTCTGGTATTCTTTCTCAATTTTCTCTACCAAAGGTCAACAACAGTGTTGTAACCATTTGCTCCCATCCTTATCTTTCTCAAACTCCTTATAACATTTGGCACTATTGAACTCTCTCTTTTCTAGATTTCCTCTCTTCTTTTGGCTTCAGAACCAGCCAAGTCTTCCCTAAAGTGGTTCTGTGGCTCACCACCTCCACTCCCTCACTGAATCCCAAAACTCTATCCCCAGAGTCCCATCATAGCAGCACCCCTTACCCAAGGACCACCATCTCATGCCCACATATTTTCCTTTGAGTACAGTCTTTCTACATCATTGTCTCCTTCTGGACACTTATATGGTTGGAGACCACTGAACATATTATGACAGCTAGCTGCCTCCCACAACTAGTCAGCTGCCAAAAAAAAAGTTAACTCTACCTCTCAAAGAAATATCACAAACTCTGATCTCCATTTATTATGCCATTACTCTGGTTCAGATTCTCATCATGTCTACCTCAGACTATGATAATAACTTCCTAAATGAACTCTCAGTTTCCGATATCCACCATCTCCAGCCTTTCCCTCACAAAGCTGCCAAAATAGTCAACCTTTTAATGCACAGATCTAGGTATGGATTATTGACCATTGATTCACAACTGCAACAGGAAATCAAATATAAATAGAATTTTGCTATAAATATAGGATGTAGTCTTCATTTAAGTGTAGGTCCTCAGCTGTCACTGAGATTGAAATAAAAATTGTTACAGAATTATGATTTTTTTTAAAAAAATTCCCAAGTTATTTAATGGTAGAGTCCAGCATCCCAAGCCTGGGCACTCATGGCATCTGGGTAAAAGGCTGAATGAGACTTACTGGAAACTTCATAAAAATTGCTTAAGGCAAAATTGCAAAAATAGAAAATAAACAAGGTGAATTCACAACAAACAGAGAAGAAATGAAAAAGATTATCAGAACCTAATGCACAAAATTATATGCTAAGAAAACCAAGAATTTAAGAGAAATGAGTGATTATCTACAAAAATAGACTCAAATGAACAGAATGTTCCAAGTAACCCAACCTCTGAAAGAAACTACCAGAAGGGAAAACAGTAAGAATGACAATCTGGTCCAGACTGACTTCAGGTAAATTCTAACAAATGTTTAAAGAGAAATTAATGCCTATGCTACACCAATTACTTTCAGCCACTGAAACTCAACAAAATGTTTATCAAGTGCCTCAATTTGCCACTCCATGTGTTTAAACAGGGCATAGAAAGGAAAAACAGAAACAGCCCCTATCCTCAGGGATACAACATGTATACATACAGGTTTATACAGAATACATGGATTTTTTTATGATATAAATCTGCATCTGATACCTCAGTCATGGAGGGATAAAACAGAAAAAGATAAGTAGAGACAGTTATTAATAATGAATATTGAAGCAAATAGTTTAAATAAAATCTTAGCCAAAAGAAAAACAAAAAGCCCACAAAACAACATATATACGTATATATATGTATATATGTGTATATATATGCGAAAAACAAAAACTCCACGAAACTATATGTGTGTGGTTGCTATGGTTTAATATTAGGTTAATAATGAAAAATTAACCGTATTAGAACAAAAGGAAACAAAAATCCTCAAATTAGTTGGTTTTTATCAATAGATGCAGAAAAACTCTGACAAAATGCAACAGTCATTTATTCCTAAAAGAATAAAACCCTAAAACTTATAGGATGAGGCCATTTTTTCCGAACAATAAAAATGATACTGTAAAACTAAAAGCCAGCATTATTTGCAACCAAAATCAAGAAATACAGGAAGCCTTCCTAATAAGTACAAGGGAAAAGCTTTTTACCACTACTGTTTGACACATTTCTAGAAATGTTAGTTACAATATGAGGGAACAAAATTTAAGACATAAAGAATGGAAAAAATAGGGCAAAATTATCCCTCAATTTTCTTAGAAAATTCCAAACAAATACTAGCTTAAAAAAACTAACGATCCAAAATAAACCTACAAAAATCAATTGCCATTTCTATATGATAAACCAGGAAGAAATAATAGAGTGAGAAACCTCATTCAAAAGAAACTACAAGAGGGGCTCACACGGTATGTCTAATCAATCAATCAATCAATATTTATCAAATACCTACTATGTGCTAGAAACTGTGATGAGCTGGGGATACAAAAAGAGGCAAAAGACAGTCCTTGCTCTCAAGGAGCTTACAATCTAATAGTGGAGGCAACATGCAAAGAAAGACATACAAAACAAGCTATTTACAGAATAAATAGGAAATAATTAAAAGATGGAAGACAGTAGAGTTAAGAAGGGTTGGGGAAGGATTCCAAAACAGATTAGATTTGTTTTTGGATTCAAAAGAAGTCAGGCAAGGCAGTAGGTAGAGTGCAAGAGGGGGTATGTTCCAGGCATGGAGGATAGCCAGAGAAAGTGCCAGAGTGGGGAAATGGAGTGATTTGTTTATGGAACAGCCAGGATGCCAGAATCACTAGACAGAATACTTTACTGGGAATAAGGTCCTGGCTCAAAGGAAGCAGAAATCACCAGGCTATGTGAGAAGCCATGAGGCCACATCTAGCGCTCAGTTAGAATGGTTTGTGGGCTGTCACTTTGGGTACCTGCTTCGCTTCTTCGGTTATTCTCCTTGCCCTGGAGTGTGCTGTGTGGAAGCTGCCTTCCTCTGGGGTTGGTGACAGGAACTTTCCACACCATTCCTGCCCTCTTCAAGTCTCCTTTCTGGGGACGGGGTCCCAGGATGGGTATTTTCCTGACTCAACTGGACTTACACCCCTCCCATGGAAAAGAAGACATTGTATAAGAATGTCAGCATTATACATATATAGAAGGTAAATTTGATTTAAACCTGGATAGAAAGCTGAAAACTCCTTTGCCAATCTCTTCACTGTTCCCAGTGAAGTACTGCCTGTTGCTGTGGCTACTGAGCGGGATTCCCAGCAGGATACCATTAGGAACACAATGAATATTCTACAGGGTTGAGGAGCCAGACACATTAGTGAAACTTTAAAAGAATGAGTAGGGTCCAATTGTGGAATGGGATGAAAAAAGGTATAGAATTTGTAGTCACCCAACTGAATTCCATGGTTTTGTCCTAGGGGCTGATTGACAGACCCCTTACAGTAGAAAAGGCAGTCTTGCTATCTTGCCTGGGAGAATATTGGATCCAAAAATGGGGTCATGTGGAATGGGCCCATGACTATGTACCATAGGAGCTTCAAACTGGAACTATAGCTGAGACATCTTTGTTCAAAAAAAAATCCACAAGTTTTTGTGGAAAACACAAAACCTTTATAAGAATAAGGCTCTGTGATGATATTATTTATCTCTGTGATGATAAAGGAATGCCGAGAACATCCTAGGTGAATTGAGGATTATACAAGCTATAAGCCATTTTAGTTACTTCCCAATTTCTGGTAAAAGGTCATCTTGTGCTAAGTATTTAAGAGGTATCAGTGAGAAAGGCTTCTAACCAGAGGAAAAGGTTACTAAACTTCTGGATAGTATTTATGACTTTCTCCCCAGCTTTAGTTTCAATATCCCGTCAAATAGGGGAAAAAATCCTACAAAATGTACAAATTATCCGGCAATCAACCTGCAGAGAGAAAAGCCATTTATAAATATAAATGGAAAGCACTCTACAAAAAAAATGAAGACATAATCAGAGAGATATCCATTGCCCATGTTTGAGCATCACCAATATAATAAAAATTAAAATCTTATCTAAAATAATTTATGTATTTGGTGCTATGTTAGTCATTCTACCAAAGGGTTACTTTACAGAGCTAGACAAAATTATAACAAAATTCATCTGGAGGAACAAAATATTTAAAATCTCAAAGCAATAATAAAAAAGTAAGAAACAATCAGAATAACACAATAATTTCTATAAATTTGTGTTTAAAGTTGTGGTCATCAAAACTATTTGGTGCTGGACAAAAAAAAAGAAAGAAATGGAACTCACTTGAGAAGCAAGAATCAGAAACAATTGAATTCAATAGTCTAGTGTTCTGTAAACCCAATAATATATATGACTTGGGGAAGTCCCTCTAATTTGAGATAACTGCTGAAGAGTCTTGGAATATATTTTGAAAAAAATGGGTTCAGACCAGCATCTTACACAATGTGCCAAAGTAAATTCTAAACGGCCTATTTGTAGTAGTAAAAACGTAAAATAAAATCAGTGCCTACAGATTGTTTTTACTGGTGCCCTAAGCTGCCAGACCACCCTCTACAAGATTATTTTTTTATGATACCACCTATTTAATATGTTTCTACTTATATACATATTTTCTTCCAGTAGAATGTAACCTTTTTTGGAGCAGGAAGTATTTTTGCCTCCCTTTCAATCCTCAACTTTGACATAGTGCCTGGCACATAAGAACCTCTTAATTTTTAATTAATTACTTGAAAGACTAAACAAATCGTGGTCCATAAGTGTAATGGAATATTATTGTGTGATAAGACATTATTACGAATCTGGGAAATTCAAGGACATGTAGGAAGACACACGAACTGATGATGAAGAGCGAAGGAAACAGTAGAAGGAAAATATATATGTATATACGTGTACATATATATTATATATACATAGATAGTGACTACAATGATGTAAACAGAAGAACAACAAAAGGAATCTGAAGTCAATGCAATTATAATGATTAAGCTTATCCTTTCTAATAAAATGAGAAAATTCACCCCTTCCTTTCATTAAAGAATTTGGGGTGGGGGGGATTGGGGAGGGTTAGGCCTATGATGTTGAACATGGTGGTAAAAGCATGCATGTGAATATTTTGGTTGTGTTTTTTTTTTCCCTGAACTGGGGGCAGAAGATGCATTCGTAAATAAATATCATGTAAAAGCCAGAGATGTCAATAAACCTTAAAAATAATGCATTTAATGCCTTTTTTCCCCTCACAAATGTGACATTTTTAATGTGATCTGAGTTTTTTGGTATTATCTCACCCCATTCACTACAGAAGGCTCTTAGATTTTAGGGAGAGATATATTGTAAACTATAGGGCCAAGTAATTTGAGAGAGGGCAATTTACACTAAACAATACCATGGAGGTTTGCCAAACCCTTCAGTGAGGCATAATTCTTTTACATTAAACAATGGCTGAAACAAATACTCTACTCAGTGAATAGAGTAAAGTGGATAGTCTTGGGTCAGTTACTTGCTCCCATTGAGTCTCAGTTTCCACATCTGAAGAATACAGGGATTAAACTAGATGATCTCCAAAGTATCTTATAGGTCTAGATCCAATGACTCTATGGTCCCAGGAAGATGAGATGTTCTTTGATTCTTAGGCCCTCTCTATCTCTTCTATTCTATTATTCTATGTTGCTAATTCTCTTTCCAATCTCAGCTGGTTTAGGCCACTTCTAGGACTAATGTTCTTTGTTCTATGATTTTAAAGAAGGTCTCAGCTAGGTCTAACATTCTATGCTCTGCATTCGATGTCTTCAATACAAAATACCTTAGAGCCAGGCCTTCCAGGTCCTTGGGTATGGCCTTTTGAATGAGTCCAAGTTTTACAGAACAAGTTCTTTTATTAAGGGGATTTGTTCTGTGAAATTTAGATTCAGTCAAAGGGAAGCCTTTGAGGACCTAGAGGGCCTCATGTGGCCTCAAGGCCACAGGTTCCCCACCTCTGCCTTAGGATGATATTTTTTTTTCTAAAACTGGACTAGTGTTCTTTGATGATTCTGAGGGTCTCAGCCACAAGTCTAACACTTTATGTTCTGTATTCAATGTTATAGTCCTACATTTTATGGCTTGATCGTTCTATGTTTTCCTTCCACAATTAGTATTTCAGATTCACTCCTTTTCAACAGTACCACAGAACCTTGTTATGTGGTCTATTTATTGTTTTATGTGTTGAAGCATTTCAGTCACAGGCCAACACATCATCAGACAATTAGACAATACCAAGGATTTCTAGAAGCAAGAACCAATGGTAGGAACTAGAATAATTATTCAAAAAGATAGCCAGGGGGGTGGATATAAGATGAGGGAGAAGACGAAGCATTTAGCTGGGCCCTCCCAACATTGCCCTCCAAATAACTTTAAAATAATGCCTCAAATCAAATTCTGGAGTGGCAATGTCAACACAAGGAGAGGGTAAGGCATTCTTCTAGTCCAAAACAACTCAGAAGGTTATAAGGAGGGATCTGTGACATGGCAGTGTAGCCTAGCCTGAAGCCCACGTAAATGAAACACTAGTGCAGAGACCAGGTGGTAGCAACAGAAGCATCAGCAGCTTCAGGAGGTCTCAAGCCAGAGATGGTAAGGAGACTTGGCTGATGAGAAAGAGATTTTAGTGGACAACTGTGCTAGTATCAGACACAGAACCTACCTGACTCAGTTTAGCAATCCCTTTTAGTTCAAAGGCAAAGAAAAGCACTTTTAGTCAAGAGGGAGCAGGGGCCCTGAAGAGCAGTCTCCCTTTCAGTCGTGAGGGAAGCGAGACGCTGAGTAATAGTATCACTTTTGTTCCCAGGGGAGTACGGGCTCTAAGGAGAACTATCATTTCTGGTCCCAAGGCAGCAGAGGCTCTTCCTTAGTAAGGGCCAGAGTACAAACCAGACCAGTGACCACATCTCTCCCCAGACAATACCACCTTGGAAGCATTAAAAGCTTCTAAACTCCTAAGACTAATTTTGAAAACAGCAGTGTGGAAAAAAAGTCTAAACCTTGGGACAGTGCCTCTCCCTACTCCCTATTCTTAGAATATCTGTATAATACACTTGCATTGCATTCCCCAATCATTGCATAAAGTTCAAAATCAAGAAATGGAGCAGGAAAATGAGCAAACAACCACAAAGAGAACCTGACTATAAAAAGCTACTTTGGTGATAGGGAAGATCAAGACACATATTTAGAAGAAGACAATGAAGTCAGAAGAGCTACAAGCAAAGCTTCAAAAGGAAAAAAAAAATGTGAATTGGACACAAGGCCAACAAGAATTCCTCAAAACCAAATGCAGAAAAGCTTAAATATATAACACACTATTTTCTGACCATAATCTAATAAAAATCACATTCCGTAAAGGGACATGGAAGCATAGATAAAAATTAAATGTATAAAAAATTGAGAAAAAAAATAGATAAAGCATTGCTTAATTTGCTGGGGAAAATGGCAAACAATAGGGCACTAACATCTCACACAGTATACCAAGATAAGGTCAAAACGGGTAGCTGATTTAGACATAAAGGTGACATAAGCAAACTGAATGAGCAAAGAATAACCTACCTGTCAGATCTATGGAGAAGGGAAGAATTCATGACCAAACAAGAGATAGAGCATCATGAAATGTAAAATAGATAATTTTTATTATATTAAATTAAAAAGCTTTTCTTTTTTTTTAACAAACAAAACCAATGCAACCGAGATTAGAAGGAAAGCAGAAAGCCGGGAAAAAATCTTTACAGCAAGTAAAGGCCTTATTTCTCAAGTGTATAGACAAAGGAATCACATTTATAAGAATATATGTCATGCCTCAGTTGATAAATGGTCAAAGGATAAGAAGAGGAAGTTTTCAGATGAAGAAATCAAAGCTATCTAGAGGCATATGAAGAAGTGCTCTCTATCACTTCTGGTTATAGAAATGCCAATTAAAAAATCTCTGAGGCACCACCTCACACCTATCAGATTAGCTAATGTGACAGAAAAGGAAAATGATAAATGTTGGAAAGGATGTGACACAATTGGAAGACCAATGCATTGTTTGCAAAATTGTGAACTGATCCAACCATTCTGGAGAGCAATTTAGAACTATGTCCAAAAGGCAAACCAAACTGTGCATATCCTTTGATCCAGCAATACAACTACAAAATCTGTATCCTGAGGAGATTATAAAAAAGGAAAAAGGACCTACATGTGCAAAAATATTTATAGCAGCCCTTTTCATAGTAGCAGAATATGGAAATTGAGGGGATGTTCATTAATTGGAGAATGGCTGAACAAGATGTGGTACATGAATGTAATGCAATAGTAATGTACAATAAGAAATGATTATCAGCCTGATTTTAAAAAAAAAATCTGGAAAGATGTATACCAATTGATTCAAAGTGAAATGAACAGAACTGAGAAAACATTGTACAGTGTCAGCAATGTTATGTAATGATCAACTGTGAATGACTCAGGTCTTCTCAGTGACAGTGATACAGGACAGATACAAAGGACTCAGGAAGGAAAATGCTGTCCACATGGAGATCAATAACTGGTGGAAGCTGAATACAGATCAAAGCATATTTTTTTCACCTACTCTTTTTTTCCCTTTTTGGTGTTTTTTTTGCCTTTTAATCTGTTTCTTCTTTCACCACTGTGACTAACACGGAAATATGTTTTATACGATAGCACATATACAAGCTATGTCAAATTGCCTACCATTTTTGGAAGAAGGAAGGGATGAGAACGAGGGAGAAAAATTTGGAACTCAAAATCTTGCAAAAATTAATGCCAAAAATTGTCTTAACATGTAATTGGGGAAAATACCATTAAAAATAAAATAACTAAACAATAAAAAATGTTTTCTTCACAACAGTCTGTAGCAATAGACTATTATTACCTTCATGTTAAAGACTGGGAAACTGAGTTCTAGAGAGGGCAAGTACCCTAAGTCAAATAGTAAATAGTGGTCAGTTATTCATTTAAAAAAGAAACCTTCAAATTAACAAACATACTTGGTGCCAAGTTCTTTTTATGACTGAAGTCCTCAAAGGCATTGAAAAACGTGACCCACTTATAAAATTCATACGATAGTCAATTTTTCAAGATTTCTGTCTTGTCGTGTGAGGTATACCACTATTGATTCCTCAGACTCACAAAATGTCACTTTGGCTTATATGAGGGGAAAAAAAAATCTTTGCAATGAAAATATTTGAGAGGAAATACTCATTCTAATTCAGTATTTAAACCCAAGTGTGTTTAGCAAATTTACATATCTACCTAGTGTTAATGGCTCTTTCAAATTATTTTTTAAAATTTAAATGCTTGATTATTTAAAGGAATAAAATCTGCCACTGCATAGGTAATATCTCACTACCTACCCTGAGTCCTCTGTATTTTGCCCAGATGTTGTTTACCAACACATTTTTCTTTAAAATGCAATAATTTAACTGCCCCAATCCTAAGTTTGCTTGTTTTTTAGCATTGCCAGTCTGCCTATGCCCTCTCAATGAATAATTTAATGTAAATGATTTTTTTTGTGTGCTTATATTAAAAGGGGGAAAAAGTCTCATTGATAGACTAGATTTGAAACAATGCTTCCATTACATAGTTATGAGGCCATGAGAGAATTTTCTATAAGGAGAATTGAAATATCACTCAATTGAATTCAATTCATCGAACACTCATTAAGCTCTTTGTTAAATGTTACAAGAGGCAGAGAGTTTAGATGAGACATATTCCTTTCCTTCACATAGCCTAGAAGAATGTGACGCAGTCTTACATTTCAGTGATCCATGCTTTTGTCACCCTCCATCAAAAGAAAGCAAAACACTCTGTGCCTTCATAGGTGGCTTTGGGTAGAGATAAGTGTGACAGTACAAATGTCTACTAGTGTTTCTCCATTACATGATCTAGACCTATCCCTCTTCCTTCTCTTCTATGACATTGATTGGTTTTCCTTAAAAAGAAACAAAGCAGAACTGTTTTGTAGATGAAGTTTCCTAGTCACCTGCAGGTATAAAAAGCCTTACCCACAACATCTGGGGCCTGCCAACTTGGTGGATTTTTGAAGATATTGCAAATTGCCATGTTCTTCATCATATCTTTTCAGACAGATAAAAGATGTGATCAGCCAATGTGTTCATATGTGTCACAAAGAATGTCACAGAGAAGCTAAGTGCTATTTGGTCATCAAGGCAGGCTTTGGTGAAAGACATGGTAACATGCACGGGCTTTGAAAATCCTGTTATGTTCTATAGTGTATAGACTAAATTAAATTAATCTTGATCAGTGTAAGGGTTACCCTGAATATATCCTTAAAGCAGCAGTATGGAAAAAATTGAAGAGGAAGAATTTGGAAACAATTAAGAAAGTTAAGAATGGGACGGGCTGTCTAGTTTACCCCCACCTCCACCCCAGTTTTGTACTATTTTTATTTTTTATAACTTATGTACACATACACACAGGCATGTATGCACATACATGAATGGAACTTTATGAGTGAGAAGAATGATTCCCAGAAAAAAGAATTAATTTACCTAAGGTTGCTGCTGTCCTGATGTGCTCTATTTTCAGCACTATCTACTTATCTACAATATGAAAGTCTTTGCCTCCAGTTTAAGGAAATTTAAAAAAAAAACCTTTTTAACATATAACCCCATATGGCTAACAATTTACTCAGTCCATTGTTAACCTGGACTCTACTGACCTTTAGTAAAAAGAGAAATCCTAAGCAAGATCTTTCTGAAGTGGAAGGTAAGCTAATTTCCCCAGTTCAAGAGCAGATGTCAGCATGTTAAATCTGGGTCTTGAGAAGCTTGTTAGGAACTAACACTTCGCCAAAGAGTTCAAAGATCAGAGAAGAGTTAGTTCACTGCCACATCCATTGCCATCTGCTTCCCGGCACCAGAGTAGAGGATCTGTGAATCCTTTGGGGCTGTAGATAATGACATTTGCTATTTTACTTTGAATTTTCCAAAACGCTTCCCTTATAATACAACAATCACGTGAGAGACGTTGCTGAGGTAAAGGGAAGCTTAATATAATAGTCTGAAAGATCCTTAGCTATAAGAAACACAGTACGTTAGGAAAAGTATTAGATTTGAAGTCACAGGAGCTAGGCTTCAATTCTGGCTTGCTCTCTGTGAGACCTTGGGTAACTTACTACATCTCTCTCTGCTTCATTTTCCTCATCTGTAAAATGAGGGAATCAGACTCTATTTTCCTTAAGACTGCTTCCCTTTAAGTCCTAAGAAATATGTCCGAGGACTTGAGATGCTGAGCATGAGAGGAAAAGGTGGGAAGTAAACAAGACAAAGTGAATCTTTTACATCCTGTTGAAAAGGAGTGTGGCAAGTGGTAGGATTACGTGAGCATTTGATCTAGGAGATAAGTGGGGACTACAGGGCTGACTCTTGGAAAGTCAGGCAACGGACCAAAAAGGAAGAAGTCTTTGTCCTCAGTAGGATCAAAAATGGACACGGTCACTGTATAAGTTTTGCTTTTGTTAATTACCCTCTCTTTATATTCCTCCCCATAGTACACAGTCTTATTACGTCACCTACAGGTTACCTCCACTACAGTGCTCGTTTGCCTTTTTGTGGAATCAGGAAGGTGACTCTAGGCTCTTGAAGGCTATTTCAGTGGAATGCTGTTGTTGGAGTCAGGAAAATCTGGATTCAAATTCCCTCTCAGATACTCATTGCCTGCATAAGTTTCAACATCTAAAAACAGGAATAATAAATAATACCTCCTATCTCTCATCATTGTAAAGGTCAAATGAAATGATATATATAAAGGGTTTTGCTTTTTTTTTTTTTTGCTGGGGTAGAAGTCCACACCTATGATTACCTAGGATCTCCCTGGTAAAGAAGATTCCTTTATCAAGACTGATGATCAAATGTTCTGCAATTCATACACTTTGTGAACTTCAGGAAGTCAATTGCTCATTTAAGTAATTTTCTAAGATACTGAGTCACAATTATTTAAATTGTCATTTGTAGTGGGAATGAAGATGCCAGGATATGAAAGGAATGTGGTGGCAGCTCAAAGTCTGAAGAAAAGCATTAGTGATTGAAAATTTTGTCTTCATGGGAGGATCATAAAGTGGGGTTACACTGAATATTTGTTAAGAATCATTCTCTCCACTTTTTGTTTGAGACAACTGAGGCTCCGAGATGTGATATGGAAACCCCAGGACCCATAGCTAAGTGACTGAGCCAGAATTGGAACCCAGATCTTCAGATTACAAATCCAAGGGTCTTTCCACCATACAGTGCTAATATCCAACAAGAAATTTAACACGTGGCTTTATTTTATTTCAGTTTTTCCTCTGAAAGGCAAGATGATTACATCAGCCAGACCCCCAACAAAAATAAACGTGAAGAAAATATTGCATGACTTCTTCCAGGGAATACTAATGCTTTTTACGCCTCAGCACTAAAGAACTTAAAATAAATTTGTTGCTGAATTGAAGTTGAGACCAGAGCTAATATTGCAATAGATACAGACCAGGGAAGTCCTATGTTCTGATATGATGTGCTGTACCTAGAAGTAATGTAATCTCTCCCTTATTTATTCTGCTTGCAGAAAGTTGAAGTTTTCTTTCCTTAGAGCCTCTTCCCTTTGGCTATTAAGAGTTTTTATTCCTTCTTTTACAGAGGATGCATAGCATCACCATCACCATCACCATCATACTCGATATATAAATTATGTTTTACAAGGCACTGATACTATTTCTTTTGATAGTCTAGATTACAGTTCAGTGGAAGGTGTAGTAGATTTCAAGCCAAAAGGTCTGGATTAGAATTAATAGTCTGCCACTTACTAGCTTTTACTTACTTTGGTCAAACAGTAATTTCTCTGGACCTCAGTTTCTTCATCTGTAAAATGAAGGCATTATATAGGATGAACCCTATTGTTGCTTCTACTCTAAAGCTTATAATCTTACTAAACTCTTCTATAGATATCAGTTTCCTCAGGTTTGAATTCCAGCTTTGCTTCTCATTATGCGTCTGTGACCTTGGGTGAATCACTTAATAAATACTCAAAGAATTGACTTAAAGTCTCTAAGTCTCAGATTTGTCATTTGCAAAATGAGGGAGATTGGACCAGATGACCTCTAAGGTCCCATACAGCTCTTCATCTATGATACTTATTTTACAGATGAGGAAAGTGTGTCTCAGAGTGAGGACCTTTCACAAGGTCACATTAAACTATTTAGTGGCAGAGTCACTTCAACTGAGCATTAGAGACTGCAGAAGCAAGAACTGAAACCACTGCTGACACAATGTCTGTGATGATTTCAGGGTAAGAGTAAAGGCAGAATTACTGAAAACAGATACAGAAGTATGGGGGGGGGGAGAGAGAGAGAAAGA
Source organism: Phalanger gymnotis (assembly GCA_028646595.1). Classification (NCBI taxonomy): domain Eukaryota; kingdom Metazoa; phylum Chordata; class Mammalia; order Diprotodontia; family Phalangeridae; genus Phalanger; species Phalanger gymnotis. Next base: position 7,315,161 of record CM053625.1, read on the forward strand.
GAGAGACAGACAGAGACAGAGACAGAGAGACACAGAGACAGAGAGGAGAAGGGAGAACAAAGAAGGAACGGAGGATGGAAGGAAGGAAAGAAGGAAGCAATGAAGGAAGGAAGAGAAAGAGAAAGAAAGAGAAAAGAAAAAGAGAGAAAGAGAGAAAGAAAGAAAGAAAGAAAGAAAGAAAGAAAGAAAGAAAGAAAGAAAGAAAGAAAGAAAGGAAGGAAGGAAGGAAGGAAGGAAGAAAAGAAAGAGAAAGATCTTGAGGAAGGTCACTGAGGACTCTTCTGTAAGTCTGAATAATTTTCATTACCCACACAGCTTGGGGTGGGGGAAAAAGGGACAACAGTCAAGGTCTTCAAATTATTCTCAATCAACTGAAAGCCTATTGTGTGACTGAGTAATGACAGACAACCAGAGTCCCACTCTCTCTCCATTTGACCCCTGTATATACGAGCCATTAAGAGGGTCACTGCTGGGGATGAATAACATTGGATCTTTTTTGCATTCCTATTGAGTTTCACCAGCATATCCTAGTAGTAGTGAGAAGTCTTTTAAGTGTAACGTGGTACAGCCCGTAGAGTCAGTCAGTGGCAGATGGGCAAGTGTGAAAGCTTCTATTTGAGATCTCACACTAGACAATGAGCACACACACCCGCCACTGGAATCGCACCCTGGAAGCAGATAGCTCTTAGCTGAAGCCCTCAAAATGACTTCCCCCTAGCATTTGGCTCTTGCAACTGGAGCTTCAGGGGAGAAGCAAAGATTTTTATTTTTTGGAGACTTCCTTTCAATAGATTTTACAAGTGAGTGGCCTTCACTTACAGTATTTTAAAATGCGTTCTGAATATAAAAAAGGTGGATTTAGAGTCAGAGACAAGGGCTTTAAAGCTTGGCAGGTAGGTAGTGCAGTGCTTAGAGATCTGGGCCTGAAATCGTGAGAATTGAATTTAAATCTGAACTCAGATACTCGCTGTGCAGCCCTAGGCAAGTCACTTAACTTCTGTTTGCCTCAGTTTCCTCAACTGTAAAATAATAGCATCTACTTTGCAGGGCTGAGGATCAAGAGAAAATATTTATAAAGCACTTAACACATGCCTGGCACGTAGTAGGCATCATATAAAGGCTGATTCTCCACCACCACCCTTTCCCTTTTCCCATTTTAACCTGTGTAACTTTGGATAAGTCACCTAACATATCTAAATCTCAATTTTAAATATAAAATGAGGGGGATGGGGTAGTCTAGGTAACCCTAAAGGTCTTTTCCACATAGAAATATACTATTCTACAATTTGCTCTATGATTCCCCAGCCTCTTCACACTCCCATATCTTATGAGATCCATGAATGCATCAATAAGAGTGTTTCCCTACCTCCTCCCCAATCTTTAGCAAAGGTCTCAAAATGTCTGCACCTTAACACGTAGTCTTCATGAGTCCTTGTGGCCAATAAATAAATAAAAGAATCCTCAAGTCTCTGGCAATAAGCCTCTCTAAATTAGCTTAGGCTGGTCTTAAGACAAGGAACACAATCTGTTACTACCTTCTACTCTGTTGACATAACCTTTCAGAACAAAAGGTCACCTCCACAGCATGATAAGACATTAGGAGAGGGCATTAGTGCAGTCTATTTATAGTGGAGGTACATCTGTGCTCTGACACTGGCTGTGTAACTAGGTACTGGGGATGCAAAGACAAAAATGAAACATAAGTTAAAATAAGTGCCTGCCCTCAAGGAGCTTACATTCACAATCTCAGTTATCCATGCCTCTTCTTTCTCCCTTATTACCCTATAGCATAGTTGCCAAGTCTTATCAATCCTACTTCCAAAATGTCTCCTGAATCCATCCCTTCTCTCCACTCACATGACCATCACCTTAGTTCAGGCCTTCATCAGTTCCTAAATGGGTTATTGCACTAGCCTCATACACTGTGCCCGGTCTCTAATGGCTCTAGTCCATTCTCCAAATGGATGACAAAATAATCTTTCTGAAGCACAGCCTTGAGTATGCTATCCCCCTATTCAGGAAACTTCAGTGATCTCTTGTTTCCTCAGGAATAAAAGGAATCCCCCCACTTGTCATTTAAGGCTTTTTGCAATCTAGTTCTAGCCTAACTTTTCCAAAATTCTTACACATTCCATACATTTACACACTTTACGTACCAGATAAAGTCACCTATTGTTTTTTCTCCTTGCAGGGTATTCCATCTCTCAACTATGTCTTAGTATACACTGTTTCCCATGCCTGAAATACCTTATTAGTTTAGCCTTTAAGACCTTTGGTTTCCTTAAAGACTCAGGTAAGGTGTCACTTCCTACCCTAATCTTTTCCCAAGTGCCCCAAATTCTTAAGTTTTTAGTGCTCTTCCTCTTGTGAACATGCTGGCTCCCTTGAACAGAAGGTAAGTTCTCTGAGAACAAGGATTCTCTCTTTCCCTCTCTCCTCTCTATCTCTTTCTTTCTTTCCTTTTCCTTATTTTTTTTGAGGAAGGCAAGGCAATTGGAGTTGTGACTTGCCCAAGGTCACTCAGCTAGGAAGTATGTGAAGTGTCTGAGGCTAGATTTGAACTTAGGTCCTCCTAACTCTAGGGCCAGTGCTTTATTCACTGTGCCACCTAGCTGCCCCTTCCTTCCTTTTTCCTTCCTTCCATCTTTCTTTCTTTCTTCCTTCCTCCCTTCCTTCCCTCCTTCCTGCCTTCTTTCCTTTCTTTCCTTTTTTCCTTTTTTCCTTCTTTCCTTCTTTCTTTCTTTCTTTCTTTCTTTCTTTCTTTCTTTCTTTCTTTCTTTCTTTCTCTTTTCTTTCTTTCTTTCTTTCTTTCTTTCTTTCTTTCTTTCTTTCTTTCTCTTTTCTTTCTTTCTTTCTTTCTTTCTTTCTTTCTTTCTTTCTTTCTTTCTTTCTTTCTTTCTTTCTTTCTTTCTTTCTTTCTTCCTTCCTTCCTTCCTTCCTTCCTTCCTTCCTTCCTCATCGATATCTTCAGTACCTAGTATGGTACTTTGACAAGGAAAATAAAATCTATATTTAAAAAAAATTGACACTTTTATTTTTACAACACAAGTATTTCTTCACATAGCTGTCTCATTGCTTCATTGTAATAAGAATAGCAAAAAAAGTTAAGCAAATCAATCAACATAGTTAACAAGTATTTCTTTTATTAAAAAAATGTGTTATTGAATTGACTTTGTGAAAGTCATTTCATTGCTTAAGGCCTAAGTTCCCTCATCTGTAAAATGGAAATAATGATTCCCATAATATGTTACTCAAAGGGATGCTAAGAGGGTCCAACGAGTTTCATATGTGAAAGTGCTTCACGACAAAGAAATATAAATGCACACGTTGTATTAGTAATTAGTAATTAGTATTGCAAACATATTATGATCTTGAAATACATTTTAAAATCACATATATAAATATATTCTTCAAACTATTTGAGTATTCGAGTCAGCACTAAAATCCCAGCTCTTATTTCTTTCTCTCTCTCCCTCAGTCACTCCCTTCTTTCTTTTTTCTCACTTTCCTCTCTTCTTTCTTTTTCTTCCTTCTTTTCTTTTTTCTTTTTATTTTTCTCCTTCCTCTCTCCCTCCCTCTCTTTCTTCCTTCTTCCTTTCTTCCTTCCTTTCTTTCTTTCTTTTTCTTTCTTTCTTTCTTTCTTTCTTTTCTTCCTTCCTTCCTTCCTTCCTTCCTTCCTTCCTTCCTTCCTTCCTTCCTTCCTTCCTTCCTTCCTTCCTTCCTTTCTTTCTTTCTCTCTCTCTCTCTCTCTCTCTCTCTCTCTCTCTCTCTCTCTCTCTCTCTTTCCTTCTTCCTTCCTTTTTAAATAGCATGTGTCTGGCTCCTTAAAACTAAGTGACCACAAAGATCAATTTCTCCTAGACCAAGATTTCTCCAAGATTGAGTTCCTGTAGGCTGAGTCATCCAGGAAAAATAAATAATGAAAGTAGCTAATTTATAACTGGGCTTATCCAAGAAAGAATGCATGTCTGTGGAAGGACTTTAAACTGACCGTATTTTTAATTAACCCCAGCAGCAATGAGAGTTCTTCATCTTCAAAGAGAATGTTGAAATTGTAGACTTTTAGAATGCTAGAATTGAGGGTACCTGAAAAATTGCTGAATGATAGAATGTCTGAGCTGCAATAAACCTTCAGAATCATTTAGTCCAATCTCTTCATTTTATAGATGAAGAAAAAGTCCCAGAAAAGGGAAAAGTCTTGCCCAAGGTCATGCGTATTTTTAGTGATAGAACTTGAAATGAAATCCATATTGCCTAAATTCCAGTCCATAATTGAGGGAAGGGTCTTCTTTCTAGGCTTCCAATCAGACCTCACTACAGCCACCCAAGGTGACTAGATGATCACTGTGAGACCAGTGTGAGGTCATAAGGTTACCAGAAAGAAAACGTTTCTCTTTAAATATTCCTCACTGTGTTCCTCCCATATCCATTCTGCCCACCATTACTGCTCCTATACCCATTATCTCTTACATAGTCACAGAGCATAAGGAGCCAAGCATATACATCCCTTCTATTCCTAGTGGACAGTACCAGTATACCTGTCTCTTTGTACTAGCTAGGGTACAAGCCATATAGAATTAAAATATATGCTTTTCCGGGAATTTAACTAATGCTATTTCAATTTTCCTTTTGTAGTGTCACTACAGAAATTCTATAACTATCTCTAGGACTACACTCTGGTTATTTGCTAAATGAAGCTAAGTTCTTGTATTTTTACCCATGTCAAACCATCCAATTGTGAATATATTGTTCCAAGAGATAATAGTAGGATTTTTGATTTCAAGTTTTCTTAAAATTTTAATATTCTACATTCTATTATTCTAAAATATTTCAGTTCTAACAGTCTATGAAGACATTTTCATTTATATTCTATCAGCATACCCTCTTAACAACTCAAGTCAATGGAATGAAGGATTACATTAAACCCATTTTACAAATAAAGAAACAGAGGCAGAGAATTCACCATGCATATTCACAATCTAGCTGGCATTAAAGTCCATTTCCAGAAAAACTGGTGCTTGAAGAAGGACATCGAAGTTTGACTATAATAATCATTCTTCACCCTAGTCTCTGTGGCTTCCTTAAGAGCTATAAATTATTTATTTAATATTGTATTCTTGACTCAGCTTCTTGTTGATTTTGGTGACATTGTAAATAGCTTCCATTTATATAGAATTTTAATCTCTTCACTTTTTTCTTGCCTTCTCATCTCTTTTGTAAGTACCATATTCCATTTAACCAAACTCCTACACTGCCAGATGACATTCTCCAATTAAGGAAACACTGCTAGACAATTGGTATTTTCTAGGACATGGGCTGGGGGCAGGGGGGCTGGATGCATGTTATTTTTACTTTCAATAGCAAAAACCACAGGGACATTCTGTTTGCAGATATTTCACTTTCCTCATCACGTTGTGACTACAAACTGTGACATTCTTTTGATAATGAGGGATATTTTGGTGGCTACATGTATGAAATAGAGAAATAAAGAACCTACAAAAGATGGTGGGCTTCTTTGCTTTCAAGAATAGGACTTTTGGTTTATTAGGGTAGCATTTCTCCTGAATTCAAAGAGAGGGACAATATAGATTCATAGAGGATTAGAGCTAGAAAGGACCTTAGAATCACATAGAATCATAGATTTTACTTGGAAGGTGTCTGGATGGTCTTCTTGTTAAATGAATATGGGGGGGTGGGAAAGACTGTCTCCTATAATATAATAGCTAACCAGAATTTAGATAGAACTCGAAGGCTTATAAAGTGCTATACATATATTGCCTTATTTTATTTATCCCCACAGAAACCTTGTGATATAGATGTTATTAATTAGCCTCATTTTACAGATTAGGAAACTGAGGTAGATAGAGGTTAAGTGACTCACCTAGGGTCACATAGCACCCAGTCACATGAGGCTGGATTTGAACTTGTGTCTTTCTGACTCTAGGTGCAGTGTTCTATCCAGTGCCCAACAAGGGGGTCAGCTAGTATTTGCTTAAAGACCTGAAATGAGGAGGAACCATTACCTCCCTACAAAGCTAACGAACAGCTGTACTTGTTTTGACACAACTAATATTAGCTAACAAATACTCTAACTTCCCACAAAGTAATTTTCTGAGAACAGCTAAGCAATATTAGCAACGCAGCCTGACAGTAATCTCAGCTAGTAATATTTCAGTTATTATTTATATAGTAACAGAAAGAATCAATGCTTTAACTTTTATCATTGGTATGAATATTATCTATTTAACTTGAGTTTTGCTGACTTTGTCTTTGTTTATCCTGTTGTATTCATAGCACAGGGTTCTTTTACTTTAACGTGTTTCTTCAAACTTCACTTTCTACTCTACATCTTTCCAGGTTCTGTTTTTCGGAAATCTTCATTTTTGTTCCTTTTGATACATAAATATTCACTTATATTCATATCTGTGCTCCTGAACCAGTCATTTGGCTTGTCAGTGCTCAGTCTAGTCAACTTTTTAAAGCTTATAAATTGCAAAGATGTGAGCCTACATTGGTAGGGGGAAATTCTTCCCCTAGGAGTTCTCTTTCCTACAGTCTCTATCGCCATCCTTACACTCATGTACCACAATTCATTAAGGTCCAATCATTGGACACATAAATTGCTTTCGGCTTTTGATTATTATAAATAATGTTGATGTGGATTTATTTTTTCTAACAGAAAGTCCCTTTCTTGCTTCCTTTGGAGTATAAACCTAGTAGTGGGATGAACGGTTAAGTAACTTTTCTTATGTAATTAGAAATTATTTTCCAGAATAGTTGGACCAATCCATTGTTCCACTAGCAGTAGCTCAACCTAGCTTTTATCCAATCAGTTTCTCTCTCATTAAATCTAGTGTTTTCAGATCTCTGCTAATTTTCAGGATGTGAAGCGCTACCTCAGTTGTTTTAATTTACACTTTTCTACCTTAATAATCTTTGAAGAATTTTCTGAAGGAGATTCAAAGGTCATGCAGTTCAACCCTCTCCTTTTACAGAGAAGGAAACTGATGCCCCAAGAAAGGGGTCATCTCCCAGAGGAGAATTGACCTCCCAAGGTCAACTAATTTCAAAATAAGACCTAAAATTCAAATATCTAATTAAAAATCCAACCAAGGACTTGACTTATATTCCCAGGGTATAAAGCATCATTGCTTGTAGGTCCTAGCACCTGAATTAATGTTTCCTATTTTTTTCTATGACATATCATCCAGGTGTCCATATTTATTTTCTGATTTCAAATAGCAAGAAATGTAAATTGTACAATGAAATTTGACTACAGCCTACATAAAAGAATTAAAACCAATGTTTTAGGGATATCATATCTACATATGTGTATATGTACATATTACATATATATGTATGTGTGTATGTGTAAACATATATATTAAAGACATTGAAAGCTGCCCTATTTGATTTTCTGCCTTTCTCTTTCCTTCTCTCCATTTTTTCTCACTCCCAACCCACCTCACCCCCTCTCTTTTTCCTTTCTTCCCTGTTTTCTAAATAGATTTGGCTTGCTGCCAGTTATTATCATGAGCTGGTTCCTCTGGCTTGAAGCCAAGATGCTGATAGTTTAGCATAAAACCAAAATGGATGGTTTATGCCCTATGTCCTTCCACTCTCAATTATATCTTATGAGTGAGACAAGCATCCATAATGCCCCAAATGTTGAAAAAATGCATCCTTATCAAATGGGGACAAATTCACTGTATGGTATATGGAGACAATTATAAGCCTCTCACAAAATCTCTTTCCAGAATCTTGGCTGTCATTGTTGCTTAATGGAGATGGAGCAAATCATCACAGGCAGGAATAGGTTTGCTTTGACTTGCTGAAATTCTCCTTTTGTCTAGAAATTTGGCCCTCAGCACCTCGTAGCTGAGCATTATAATGAGAGTCAGAAAAGCTGGAATCTACCATTCACTGTTTATGTTGAGTAACTCCATTCGCTTCCCTGAGACAAAGTTTCATTACTTGTCAAATAGGAATAATAACACATGACTACCTCTAGACATAGTGCTAGAAGGAAACCTAGAGGTGGTCTACATTTTATAGATGAGGAACTGAAGTCCAGAGAAGGTAAATGACTTGCCCAAAGTCACTCTGGTAGTAAATAGTAGAGCTGGGGAGAAGGGGAAGGGAAAGGAGCAATTATTTAATAAGCACAGTCATGTGGAAGGCACAGTCCTCAGCATTTTACAAATGCTATCTTTTTGGATCCTCACAGCATGGGAGATGGATGCTATTATTATCCCAACAAAAAATAGGGAAATTGACAGAGGTTAAGTTACATGCTCAGGGTCACACAGGTAATGTCTGAGCTAGATTTGAATGCTGGTCTTCACTCCAGACTCAATGTTCTTTTCACTGTACCATCTAGCTGGAGTTAAAAAAAATGTAGCACTCCTTGCATGACATCTTAATGCTTCCCATGTTATAAGTAATGGGATCTGTAATCTTAAGTAACTATTAGTATCAGCTGTTATCATCAAACCTCCACAGAATTCCCTCATTCCCCATCATGACATGAAGATAACCCTGAGTTCTCCAAAGCTAAGCTGTCAGAATGCAACATTTACAAGCTCCTACCATGCAGGAAAGGTTTATATTAGAGTCCCAGTGTCAAATGGTGTCCTCTTTCAGAGGACCATCACTGAAAAATATAGAGAAGTCCATCACTAGTATGCCTACCACTAAATGATGGATCTTTGGCAACCAATGTAACAAAAGTACAAAATGCTCCTCTGTCATGCACAGACCTTTCTGTATCTTCAGTAAAAATTGCTAAGTGGCAGAATAGAAATCAGAAGGGCATATGAGTAATGTTTTTATGTTAAAAAGAAAATAAATTTAATGGCTGGTTCTCTAAATTCTTATGCACCAACCAAAAAAATGTCAGGGAACTCAATTATACCAATAATGGCATTCTTGCTAAAAATGAAACGATAACATAGAAGGAAGGTCTAACTATAAGGAAGCATGGCTTACATGTTCTCCTTGGAGAGGTAAATAAAGGAAGTAGCAGAGGTAGTCTTTTCCTGTATCTAAAGGAAACAAGGAATATCCATCATCTCATAGGATACTTGGTCATCTTTCCTAACAGTGTTCCTGATAAGCATATGCAAAAAGATCACTGGGAAGATAATTGAAGCTTCTGTGCCAACATCTGTCGCAGAGGTGAGGTGGCAGAGAGATTCAGTGAAGAACTTGCTAAGATCCAATAAACTAAATTAGCATATAATTTACTACTCAGTGACTTAGATGTACAGGTGAGCATAGGAGGATTGGAAAATATGGTTTTGGAACAAAAAGTGGAAAAGTCAAAGGTTATCATGAATACTTGCTTAAAAAGATGGGTGCTGGAAATTGTAAACACTTAATAACTATATATATATACATATATATATATATAAACATGCATGTATATATATATATATACAAATATAATCATATGTTAACTCTAATACAATATAATATAACCTTTGAAAGGTTAAGGCAAGACGTTCAACAAGATATGGATTTTTAAAAGTGATGAAACAGGGGCAGAGCAAGACAGCGGCTGGGAAGCAGTGACTGGCGTGAGCTCCCCACCAAGTCTCTCCAAAACCCATAAAAAATGGCTCTGAACCCATTCTAGAGCTGCAGAACCCACAAAGTGGCAGAGGGAAGCAGGGCTCCAGCCCAGGACAGCCTGGATGGTCTCTGGGTAAGGTCTGTCCCACACGGAGTTCCCAGCCCCCAGCTGAGGGGAGCGGAGCTGAGCCCAGTGCGCAAGGCGGGAACAGACCAGACAGGGACCTACCAGACCAGGAGATGAGCGGAGAGTGCCCTGGCATTCTGAATTACTGAGCTGTGGCATCCACCAGACCTCTCA
>CM053625.1:7325534-7375603 GCA_028646595.1 Phalanger gymnotis
AAAAAGGGGGAATGATAGAAGGGAGGGAAGATAGGGGGAGGAGGTAATCAAAAACAAACACTTTTGAAAAGGGACAGGGTCAAGGGAGAAAATTCAGTAAAGGGGGATAGGTTAGGAAGAAGCAAAATATAGTTAGTCTTTCACAACATGAGTATTGTGGAAGGATTTTACATAGTGATATGCATGTGGCCCATGTTGAATTGCTTGCCTTCTTAGAGAAAGTGGGTGGGGAGGAAAGAGGGGAGAGAATTTGGAACTCAAAGTTTTAAAAACAGACGTTCAAAAACAAAAAAAAATTGCATGCAAATAGGAAATAAGATAGACAGGCAATGGGGCATAGAAATTTATCTTGCCCTATGAGAAAGGAAGGGAAAAGGGGATGGGAGGAGAGTGGGGTGACGGAAGGGAGGGCTGACTGGGGAATGGGATAACCAGAATATACTCCATCTTGGAGTAGGTGGAAGGGTAGAATTGGGGAGAAAACTCATAATTCAAAGTCTCATGAAAATCAATGCTGAAAACTAAATATATTAAATAAATTAATTAAAAAAAAAGAATTGCCACTATAAATCCTTCCGTATCTATGAACAAATATGCATGACCCACCCCCTCATTTGAAGGTTCTTCTTTCATCTATTGTTGTTTGGGTTCATGTAGATATATTACTATGATGATATTATTCTTTTTGATTTGGGCGCATCTTTCTAAAATACAATGTGTTGGACCCTGACTTGTTAAAAAAAATGCGATTATATTAGCTTGTGACTAGGCACAGTATGTTTTCTCTATTGTTAACTATTCCTTTACAATAGAACATCCTTACACAAGGAGATGTTAAGTCCACTTTCTTCTGGGGATAAGAAGTGAAATTCACAAACCTGGAAGAGACCTTACGCGATCATCCAGAAGAGCCAACCATAGCAGCACCATAGGATATAATAAACGGTGGGCTAGTATTAGCGGTCATGGGTGAATGAACTGACGAGAAAGCATTCCCTTACTATGTGTCAAGCACTATGCTAAATGTTGTGGATAAAAATGGAAAAAGTGAGTTAATCTTTGACCTCCAGAAGCTTTCTCAGAACTCTAACTGGAGGAGACAACATATACATGACAAGGCTCAAAATGCTGAGGTTACAGCCTTGGAGCAGATGGATAAAACAAGAAAACATACATTACTTCAGTGTCAAATGATTATAGAACATAGAGACAAGGTATATGACAAGGCCTAGGGAAGGTTATGATGCGAGGCAAAGATTATGGTAAGGTCCTCATGTCATCAAAAGGAATGAAGTTGTTGAATCCCATTTCATCAGGATCTGGTATGTATTAAGGAAGTCTGGGGAAGGGAAAGGAAAGGGAAAGGGCTGGTCTTTCTTTTTTTTAATTAATTAATTTATTTTTACTTTTCAACATTTACTTAGATAAGATTTTGAATTCCATCTCTCCCTTCCCCCCATCCCAAGATAGCATGTAAATTGATATAAGCTCAACATATATATTCATATTAAATCTATTTTCACATTAGTCATGTTGTAAAGAAGAATTAGAACGAATGGGAGAAACCACAAGAAAGAAGAAACCAAAAGAGAGAGAGAGAGAGAGAGAGAGAGAGCGCAAATAATATGCTTCAATCTGCATTCAGACTCCATAGTTCTTTCTCTGTATGTGGATAGCATTTTCCATCATGAGTCTTTTGGAGTTGTCTTAAATCCTTGCATTGATAACAAGAGAGAAGCCTATCAAAGTCAGTCATCATATAATGTGTCCGTTACTGTGTACAATGTTCTCCAGGTTCTATTCATTTCACTCAGCATCAGTTCATATAAGTATTTGCAGGTTTCCAGGTCTGCCTGCTGATCATTTGTTATAGCACAATAGTATTCCACTACATTCATATATCATACCTTGTTCCACCATGCCCCAACTGATGGGCAGCCCTTTAGCTTCCAATTCTTGGCCACCATAAAAAGAGAGGCTATGAATATTTTTGTACATTTGGGTCCTTTTTCCCATTTTTATGATCTTTTTGGGATCCAAAATAAGAAATTGTATTGCTGAGTCAAAGGGTATGCACAATTTTATAGTCCTTTGTACATAGTTCTAAATTGCTCTCCAGAATGGTTGCATCAGTTCACAACTCCACCAACAATGCATTTAATCTTCCAATTTTCCCACATCTTCTCCAATATTTATCATTTTCTTGTTTTGTCATGTTAATCAATCTAATAGGTATGATATGGCACCTCAGAGTTTTAATTTCAATTTCTCTAATCAATAAAGATTTAGAGCATTCTTTTCATATGACTATCGACAGCTTTAATTTCTTCCTCTGAAAACTGCCCATTCATATCCTTTGACCATTTATCAACTGGTGAATGACTTGTATTCTTATAAATTTGATTCAGTTCTCTATATATTTTAGAAATGAGGCTTTTATCAGAGATACTGGTTGTAAAAATTCTTTCCCAGTTTTTATGCTTCCCTCCTAATCTTGGTTGCATTGGCTTTGTTTGTGCAAAACCTTTCCAATTTAAAGTAATCAAAATTATCCATTTTGTATGTCATAATGTTCTTTATCTCTTGTATGGTCAAAAATTCTTCCATTCTTCATAAATCTGACAGGTAAACTATTCTTTGCTCTCCCAGTTGCTTATAGTGCCAGCCTTTATATCTAAATTGTATACCCATTTTGACTTTATATTGCTATGTGGCATAAGATGTTGGTCTATGCCTAATTTTTGACATGCTGTGTTCCAGTTTTCCCAGAAGTTTTGGTCAAATAATGAGTTCTTATCCCAGAAGCTGAGGTCTTTGGGTTTATCAGATGGTAGATCACTATAGTCATTAGCTACTGTGTCTTGTGTATCTAACTTATTCCACTGATCCACCATTCTGTTTCTCAGTCATTACCATGCAATTTTGATGACTGCTGCTTTATAATACAATTTAAGGTCTGGTACAGCTAGGCCACCTTCCTTAGCACTTCTTTTCATTAATTCCCTTGATATTCTGGACCTTTTGTTGGGGTTGGTCTTTCTGGTGCCTAGCCATCCTGAATTTGTTCTGAGATTAGCTGGAGAAGGCAAAGGGCATTTCCAATGGCGGCAGATCTTACTGCCACTCTGTGAATGTCATAGAACTTCTCTGTGCCTCAGTTTCCTCATCTTTACCATGATGTATTTGTACTCTATGATCTTTAATATTACAACTGTTAGGTGTTATTCTTGTGTGTTTGTTTGTTTTTGTTTTTTTAAGTTATTGGTTTTGTACAATTTTCTTTGATTCTAAGTTCCATCATCCCTTCCCCGTGAATGACATAAAAGTATTGCAAAAGCAAATGCCTTCAAGAGAAATCATCTCTCATTCTGCCACTTAATTTATGCATTTAAATATGCCAACACATTTTTAGAGTAATTGGCCAAAATAAGTTTTCACACACACACACACACACTCACACATGCACATATATACATGGCTTTATTGTACTGTCTGACCTTTGCGGCCCTTCTTTTCTTCCATAAAATGAAGAGGTTGGACTAAAGCCCCACCTTACTAAAGCTTGCTAAGGTTCCTTCTACCTCTGTGTTTATGATTCTATGATTACCTTTGGAGTGGAGCCATTTCAGCAGCCTAATCTGAATCAAAGACCAGAGGCTAGCACAAGGAAGGCCTTATCATACCTGACTAATTGGTGGACCTTGACACCTTCCTTCCTCAAACGGACTTCAGTATTCCCCTAAAGAGAGCTGTGGTGAGTCAATCCAACTTCATTACCATAAGCCCTATTGCATTCAAAGGCAAATGTGTAGCAGAGACCTCCTCTTCAGCAAGTGGCTTGTTTTTAGCCAAACCTCCCCAGCAGGAGCACCCAGAAGTATTTGGCTTCCAGTTCAAGATTTTATTCCTCCAGAGCCAAGCTGTAGAAACCTAATGGAGACTTTTAGGCCCAAACCATGGAAAATGAATTTTTCTCTAAATAGTGAGGGCTCTCATAGATCAAACATTTTGAGCAGACTAAACATCTCTGACAATGATTCTAAAGTTACAAGGCAAAGTCTTTTTACTCAGTAATTTTACTCAGTTCTAAATGCTCTCAGTTCTTCTAAGTTCATCTCTGCCTGTATTATTTTCCCCAGGCAGGACAAAGAACATTTTACACTTAATTAAGCTGCCATGCTGAGGCCATTATAGGGCTTTCTCCATACAAATATATATGTCTTATTTTCTAGTTCTGCAATTTAAATAAATTCACTTAACTGAAGGAATGTAAAGGGAGATTTTCTTTTTTTCTGTGGGAGGAGATTTTCAATAACACATGTTAAATGGGTCTTTAAACTTTGTGTCTTTCTAGGGGCCTAGGTCTATGCTCTGATCAGAATTACCATCTAAGAAATATTTGTTGAATCAAATTGACCTCCATTTAAGTTCTTATCTGAAACCTTAGTTTGTTTTGTTTTGGTTTTTTTTTAATTTTTTGGAGGGAGGAAGGCAGGGCAATTGAGTTTAAAGGACTTGCCCAAGGTCACACAGCTACTAAGTGTGTCAAGTACCTGAGGCTGGATTTGAACTTAGGTCCTCCTGACTCCAGAGCAGGTGCTCTACTCACTGCACCACCTAGCTGCCTCTGTTTGATACCTTATTGGATATGAGATTTGAGACTGAAAGGGATCTCAGAAGTGATCTTGTTTAACCCTTTTGTTTTATAGATGAAGAAACCAAGGCCCCAAACATTAAGTCATTACCTAAGGTCAAAGAGGCAGTGCCAGAATCGGGATCCAAATACAGGTCTCCTACTTCCAAAGTGAGGTCATGGACCAAGTCTTATATTAATTTTATATCTCTCTACAACTTAACATTATATTACACAAAAAAGGAAGCTTAATAAATATTTTGGGGGATAATCTGTTGTCTGAGGTCCAGCCTAGCTTATATCAGACCCATTCATCATCAAAACCTTGATGATGTGATAAATTGTTTTGACCACAGCCACTCTTGAAAATTGAATACCAAGGCACTAAGAGTTGGCATTCTGCATCAGTGAAGGACTTGTCCACACCTGTAAAATCACAGTTCTGTAGGTACATCTCTCGACTAGATATTTCAAAATAATAAAATGGAGAATCACTCAACATTGAAATTATGGATCTTAGATGTATTTAAGTACATCTTAATATTTTACAGTTATGGCTACCATGCCATAATTGAGTTTGGAGTCTGCTATTAATTTTATAAATATTAATGGTAACATTTCACTTTTGTATAGTGTTGTAAGGCTTACAAAGTGCTTTCCTTACATAGGGAATTGAATGTCATCATCCACCTTTCCAAAGCATGGACATGTTCTAATATATCTTAGAATTACCCATATTTTGAAGTCAGAGATGACAAAGAAGTGAATCAAATTGAATAGATGTAACAATGGCAATCATAAACAAAATAAGGTAGATGTGTGTTTAGTACTTTTATGATATGACAGATGAACTGACCCACAGGAGAGACAAGATGGGTTCTCCATCTTCCAGTTCTTGTAAGTTATTATGTTCTTGTTTGTTTGCCTGATAAATTATGTAAACAGGGAGGCAATAGATCACAGAGCAGAATTGTACATCATCACACTCTCTAATAAGAACATAAAACAGCCATTGATTGCAAACAGACTCTCTTAAAGATTCACTATGCTGTTTGGCATTTCCAAATTTTTTTGGCAAGCAATTATAACTCATACAGGATTATAACGCCTATAACTTATTCCAAAGTATTCCACTTGTTAATTAAGTAAACAAAAATGCACTTGTCCCTTCCCTTCCTCATCAAAATATTACCTACCTATTTTCCAGAAGAGTGTTTCAGTTTCATACATATCACAACAAATCATTTCCCTTCCACAATATTCATATTTTTGTTTCATTGACTCTCGTGCTTGCTTCTGTCTTTTCGTACATCATAAATATTCATATGTCTTAAATATTAGTATGATACAAGGTAATGAGTCACTTTTGATCTCTATTAGGAGTAGAAAAATACCTTAAGCTCAAGACTGATTGACTAAGAAGCCTATAAAATGGAGAGGTATTGCTATTTCCTCCCTTCATACATGTATCTCTTTATACCCACTGAAGTTCACAAGTCATTTGTGAACGTGCAGAGCATAAATTACAATAATATGTAAAACAAGACTTTGAAGGTTCATCAGAGGACAGATAAATAGATATTTGGATATGTTTAATTATAGCCCACTCCAAACTTTTTCTTTTAAAGTCCTTGCCTATCACCACATTCATTTCTGTTTTCATCATTATTTTATTAGGTGTAATGCTTATATCATCATAGACTAACCACAGATTTGGCAGATGAAGTGTCTGTTTCAGAGAATGCAGTTACATGCTCAGGATCACACAGCTAGTGAGTAGCAAAGCAGGGAACACAACATTATACCCCTTGACTCCAGGTTCCATGTTCTTTCAGCATTTGGTTTCATGTCATTGAGGGAAGTTTTTCCGACAAGATAACCTCACGCAGACAACAAAATGTTCAGGTAATCACATTTTCAGTGTCTTTTTTAAGTCAGAAGGCAGGAAAAATAATGAAGAGAATATACTTTGAAAGATGTCAAAGAAATTTAAATTAAATAGATTCAAAGGCAACAGATACTGAGAGCAGGCCACAATGACCAATTTTATACCCTTAACTAACGATGCATTCATGTATGAGCTTGCCATTGTAATGGGGATCTGTCCAATAAGGGCTCAGGCCTGGGAGCATGGATAGGGGACTCTGCCTGGTGACAACCCATCCAGATGCCTGAAGAGGAACTTATTCCTTTGCTGGAGGCAGCAAGATAGTACAACAAATAGAGTGCTAGGCTTACAATCAGTAAGACCTCAATTCAAATTTGGTCTCAGACACTTACTAGCTATATGACCTAAAGCAAGTCATTTAACCTCAGTTTATCTTAAATTTCTCAACTGTAAAATGGGGATAATAATAACTTTTACCTCCCAAAATTGTTGGGGATATCAAATGAGATAATGTTTATAAAGTGCTTAGCACAGTGTCTGGCACTCGGTAGGTTTTATATGTATATATATATATTTACATATATATATATACATATACATATGTGTGTGTATGTGTATATATACACACACCCATATACATACATTTATATAATATAATATATAATATGTATCTGTATATACATATGTGTGTGTATATGTGCATACATATGTGTATGTATGTATATATACATATATATGCTTGCTAGCAGCAGTAGCAGTAGTAGTGGTGGTAGTAGTAGTAGTCATCATAGTCATTGAAGTAGTACTATTGGGGGCGGGGGTGTAACAACAATGTTGCTAACAGCTGCTGTGGCTGTGTAAGACCAATAACACCAGCACACAGAAGGCTGCCAACATAAGTTCTTTGATCTGCTTTTCTAAGGAAAGCAACATTAAGGGATTAACAATCTCAGTTTAATTAAACATACATGTATCATTCACTTAGTTCAGGAGGGAAAGATCAGCCTCCTGAATTTCAGGACAAATACAAACACAAATTACAAGCACACATTATAAACAGCAAATAACACAAACCAGTCTATCCAGAGCAATACATGGTTACCAGAGAAGCACCAGCATCTGGGTTATCAAAGCTGGGGGAGAGAGGGGCTGTTTCAATGGCTTACCCAGAGTATTATCATTCTTTTAATGAGTATGTCACCAAAAGTGAAATGCTAACTTTCCAACACATAGACTCTTCTCAGGGCCCTGAGGGCTGGGGCCAACTATTTAGGGTGCGGGAAATCACTAACACCAGGGTGTGGGAAAGCTCTCCAATCACTA
The DNA here is from genome assembly GCA_028646595.1 of Phalanger gymnotis. NCBI lineage: Eukaryota > Metazoa > Chordata > Mammalia > Diprotodontia > Phalangeridae > Phalanger > Phalanger gymnotis. The sequence continues at coordinate 7,333,379 of CM053625.1, forward strand.
GTACCACATCATATACATTGTTTCCAATCAATGACTCTCCAATTGCCTTGGTGCTGAGAAACACTCCAAGACAAAAAGATCCCACTTTACCTGCCCCGTTCAAACTAAGGACCAGACTCATTGAAGACATTTGATAGCCTTAGCTTCCAAAAAGAAAATAGTCACAAAATATCCTATCCTGATTATCACTACATAAAAAGAGAAATTGTTATGACATTCCAGAATTTGAGTGAAGAACCTATATAGTTTTGTAGAAATGATAGAATAGTTCAAGTGATCATTATTCCTTGTTAAAAAAAAAAAAAAACGAATTGTGAAAACTGACCCTCCTTCCAAAATAACAATTAGAGAAACAGAAGTGTTTGGTTCTTTTGATAGAATAAAATTGGGAGATAAAGTATGGGTAAAACAGAAGCCAGATGATGTTCTAAAGGCTGCAGAAATCATAGCCCATTGGAAGGATGATACTGTAACAGTTGTTTATTCAAGAGATGATAATTACCAAATTGTGCCCTTGACTAATACATTTCACTGTGAATAGGGCTATGATAGCGGGCTCATGGATTCCAGAGGCATGGCTAATGCCAATAAATGCCACAAGCCATTCAGAGGGAATGGGATCTTGTACTGTGAACAACTGGATGTTTATATTTGGGAGAAAAAAGATGTGAGGATAATCCTAGTCTCTTCCTAGGATGAGATCCTCTTGAATCAGTTTCCTTATCATGATCCTTTTGAAAAGAAACATTTCCCACCTGAGTTTGGCTATGAGGTTGAATTGACATTTCATAGGTGGAGTCTCAATAAAAATGGTGATGACCTTATTTGAAGGATAATAGCCCATATTGGCCTACTCTTTTCAGTCTTTCTTTTGTTTAACCTTTTTTGCTAGTTCTGTCTCCTCCAGTATTAAGTACCCTATAACTATGGAGGACTGATTGCTTAAGCTGGACATCACCCACTGTCCATGACTGTGTTGTGTCATCCCTGCACCTGGCATCAATCGAGTTCCAGGTGCCAACTTGCTAAAGAAGTGACTTCTCAAATGGGACTCTTGACCTCTTGGGGCCGAGACAAACTGCTTCCAATTTCAGCAGGAAGAAGCTATGGAAGACAAGTCCTTTGCCCCTTACCCCAAGATTCTGAGCCCCATTTGATTGAGGAGGGTATGATGGTATTGTTTTGTGTACTTATTTTTGTACTATCCTTGTTATATTGTCATACTGTTATGGCACTATTGGTACCAGCTTCCCATTGACCTAGGTAATGGATACGAAGATCTAGGGGCCCATGGTGAGCCATGTGGCCACTCTGATGATAAGATGTTAAGTGTTTTCCTAATGGAATGTGTTTATTTTGAGGGGATTTTGTTGTACTTAAGAAATGTTAATACCTATTCAGACACAAGTGGACTATGTAATAGATGTGAAAAGTACTGATAATGTGATTGAAGATCTTTCTCACCCATTCAATAGGCCTCAGGTGAGGCCAGTTAAGAGAGGCAGGCCTATACCTTTGTGATGCCAATCAGTGATTAAAGCTCTTTCCCACTCTCTTTTGCTGATTGGATGTGAAGCCCTCAGGCCCTAAAAAGAACATATACACCCTGGAGGTAGCCATTGAGAATGGAGAATCCAGAAGTCAAAAGACAAGCCAGAATTCAGAATTCAGCTCAAGGAGAAGGAGTAAGAACTCCAAGTCCACAGAGCTGCAGAAGAGAGTGCTGAGGGGAGAGTGGAAATCAGAGAGCTGCAGACCAGAGGACTGAATGGGGAGAAGACACAGACAAGCAGAGAGTTAGGATTCATGAGTGATTGTTTACAAGAAGGCCCTAGCAGTGGGGGAAGGTTACAGGATGACTTGGCTCTTTGCTGTAATACTATGTTTTAATCTCCTTGTTGCTACATTGAGGTGGCCTTACTGGTTTTGGAATACAATTACTGCTATACCAAATTGGAACTACTGGTTCTGGGATTTGATTCTTTGGTGCCTAAATAAATGTAATACTTCCTCTGCCTTCTACCTAGAGAATTTTTCATACTTTGCAATTCTGAACTATACAGGAACGTTCATGGTCATGCTCAAGGTCATGAATCTTGCCTTACTGATACATACACGTGTTCAAAGAAGACCAGTACCTCTGATTTGAGGGTTAGCCAAGTGCTTTCCAGGGCTGTTCATCTACTTTTGGTGTCCACCCAACTCTGCCACCCAACTCTCACCTGTGGTTCCAAGATGCAGTAGCATGCACAGTGGCCACATGCCAGTAAACTATTTTGGCAGGCAAGCTAAACTTGTGTGGTAGGAAGGCCAAATTCATGATCTCAAATATAATCATGTATATGTTTGAATGGTATGAGAGATTCTCTAAGGAGAAAACAACAAGAAATTTATTTGGGCCCCACCACAGCAAAAACTTGAACCAGCCTCCCCATTCCAACATCTTGACAAAAAGACTCCAGGCCCAGAAAGCCCATTTCACAAGGGCAACTAGGAGGCCAAAGAAAAGCAAGAGAGTATTTAGCCAAATCATGTTCACTGGCCTCACGTTCCTGCTCGTACTCGGGTAAGCCCTGCTTCCGCAGCTTCCTGCCTCTGCAGCTTCTGGCTTCCGCAGCTTCTGGCTTCCACACCTTCCGCCGCCACCGCCACCACTGAAGTTGTCTCCCGGCTCACCCCTCCTCGCAGCCGAGCTTCCCGCGTTCTCAAGCCCCGCCTCAATGACCAGAGACCATTGGTTCCCAAGCTGGCCCCTCCTAAGTCACACCCACACAGGTTTCACACTGACAGGGCCCTGGGCCTGGGGCTTAGCACTTAACAGCTGAAAGTACTTCCACTCAAAAGAAACAAAAGCCATGCTAATGAGACAATTTTGCTTAACAACACAACTTGTTTGAGAGTAACCAAAGGGTCTTGCACCCACTGGTGAGTTGGGGGGTGTCTACCCCAAGCAAATGAAAATCCCCTTGGAGGAATAAGCAGATGAAAACAATGTGTTCCAATGGCCATGAAGGTGGCTGAAGCAGGCACTGATGAGTGCTTAGAGCTTGGTCATCCACTGCGTCCAAATCCATTGCTAGTCATCTTTGGACTTTGATTACTCTGGAAGAGAGAATGAGGCTGACACCTTTGTGAAACCTCTGCCTCACTCAAATCAAAAGACATCAACCACACCACTTTATGACTTTTACCTACCACAAAGACCTGTGGCAAGGGGTGAGTGATGAAGCAGCAAGTACAGATGCTCTGGGAGCTGTAGTCACAAACCTGCACACAGGCAGCCCAGGCGATAAAGTCATCTTTTTACTGAACTAAAGCAGCAGTGGGTTTCAGCAGCCCTCTGGTTGTCTGAGCAGTCTTTATTAAGGACCATACTGCTCACCTCCCAGCATGAGGAAGGACCTAGAAAAGGTGCCCTAATTTTATCTTTTTCTGTTTCACCTAACCTAACTCTGCCTTGTTTATTGCAGCACAGATCCTACCCCCTGTTCAAGACACACAAAAAATGTAGAAAAGCTTTTGCAAAGATGATACTAGTAATCATTGTTACATGGAATGTGTATGTGCTTATAGAAAACATGAAATCCAGTACACCTGAAAGATGAACAGGTCTTGTTGTGAGAGAACCAGGAGCTATAGTATTCAAATAGCAGCCCTGAGTAAAACAAGGCTGGCTGAGTGGGTGGAGCCAAGATGGCAGCTTGATTGAGCTCTCCCCCAAATCCCTCCAAACACCTGTAAAAAATGACTCTAAACAAATTCTAGAGCTACGGAACCCACGAAATGACAGAGTGAAACAAGTCTGCAGCCCAAGATGGCCTGGGTGATCTCTGGGAAGGGTCTATTTCACTGCACTGGGAGTGTAGCGCAGCCCAGTATGAACCACACCAGGACGGACTAGGCCAGAGCAAATGGGTGGAGCTGGTCTCAGGGCCCTGAAGAACTGGACTGTGGTGGTCTCCAGGCTTCTCAACCCACAAACATCAAAGACAACTTAGCAAGTCAAAGAAAAATAACTGTTGGACCTTGGTGAGAGAAGGGTGTGATCTGGCCCCAGCCCTGGGGCAGTGGAGGTGGCTGCAGCAGCAGCAGCAGCTGCTGCTGCTTCCACAGCTCCAGGACAACAGATGGTGGGAGGAATCAGGGGGCTGATCAGAGCAGGAGTGCAGGGATTGCTTTATTGGAGCTGAGGCAGGATCCCCTTTCTTTGCCCTGCTTGGATCTGGGTCAAAGTCCTGGGTGGCATTCCTTGAAGGAGGAGGAACACTGGTGTGGCAGTAGCTGCGGAGAAGGAATCCTCCTGATAGTTACACAGCAGAAAGGAGTGCATGAGATCACTCACAGAACAGACCACATGCCAGCAGAGGAGTATCATACCACCTCAGAACAGAAGTAGCTCTGAAAATGGCAATGCAAAACCCCTGAAGCTTGGGACAAAGCACTCTTCCCTCTGGAAGCAATCATATCCCAACAAAAAGCTCAAAAGTCAAGTAACTGACTGGGAAAATGAGCAGACTGCATAAAAGGACTCAGACGATAGAATCTTACTTTGGTGACAAAGAAGATCAAAACATAACGGCCAGAAGAAGTCAACAAAGTCAAAGACTTTTATCAAAAGCCTCTAAGAAAAATATGGACCCGGAAGAGCTCAAAAAGGATTTGGAAAATCAAGTAAGATAAGTAGAGGAAAAATTGGGAAGAAAAAATGAGAGTGAAGGAAGAAAATCATGAAAAACAAGTCAATGGCTTCCTAAGGGAGACCCAAAAAATACTGAAGAAAATTATGCCTTAACAAATACGCTAACCCAAATAGCAAAAGAGGTCCAAAAAGCCGATGAGGAGAAGAATGCCTCAAAAAGCAGAATTAGACAAATGGAAAAGGAGGTCCAAAAGATCATTGAAGAAAAATATTGCCTTAAATATTATAATGGAGCAAGGGGAAGCTAGTGACTTTACGAGAAATCAAGAAATTATAAAACAGAACCAAAAGAATGAAAAAATGGAAGACTATGTGAAATATCTCATTGGAAAAACCACTGACCTGGAAAATAGATCCAGAAGAGATAAGTTAAACATTATTGGAGTACCTGAAAGCCACGATGAAAAAAAGATCTAAGACATTATCTTTCAAGAAATTAAGGAAAACTGCCCTGATATTCTAGAACCAGAGGGCAAAATAGAAATTGTAAGAATCCACTGATCACTTCTTGAAAGAGATCACAAAAAGAAAACTCCTAGGAATATTATAGCCAAATTCTGGAGTTCCCAGGTCAAATAGAAAATATTGCAAGCAGCCAGAAAGAAACAATTCAAGTATTGTTGAAACACAATCAGGATAACACGAGATCTAGCAGCTTCTTCACTAAGGGATCGAAGGGCTTGGAATATGATATTCTGTAGATCAAAGGAGCTAGGATTAAAACCAAGAATCACCTAACCAGCAAAACTGTGTACAATACTTGAGGGCAAAATATGGATTTTCAATGAAATAGAGGACTTTCAAGCATTCTTGGTGAAAAAACCAGAGCTGAATAGAAAATTTGTCTTTCAAACACAAGAATCAAGAGAAGCATGAAAAGGCAAACAGGAAAGAGAAATCATAAGGGACTTACTAAAGTTGTACTGTTTATATTCCTACATGGAAAGATGATATTTGTAACTTATGAGACCTTTCTCAGTATTAGGGTAGTTGAAGGGAATATATATAGACAGAGGGCACAGGATGAGTTAAATATGAAGGGATGATATTTAAAAAAAATAAAATTAAGGGATGAGAGAGGAATATATCAGGAGAAGGAGAAAGGAAGAGATAGAATGGGGTAAATTGTCTCACATAAAAGGGTTGAGAAAAAACTATTATAATGGAAGGGAAGAGGGGTAGGTGAAAGGGATGGATTGAACCTTGCTCTCGTTTTATTTAGCTTAAGGAGGGAATACCATACACATTTAATTGGTATCCTACCCTACAAGAAAGTAGGAGGGAAGCACATAAGTGGAGGGGGAGGGGATGATAGAAGGGAGGACAGATTAGGGGAGGGGTTATTCAGAAGCAAACATTTTTGAAAAGGGACAGGGTCAAAGGAGAAAATAGAATAAATGGGGGGAGGCAAAATAGGATGGAGGGAAATATGGTTAGCCTTTCACAACATGACTATTATGGAAGTCTATAGCATACCAATACATGTACAATCCATATTGAATTGCTTGCCTTCTCAAGGAGGGTGGTTGGATAGAGAAGAAGGGAGAGAATTTGGAACTCACAGTTCTAAAAACAAATGTTAAAAAAAATGTTTTACCTGCAAATGAGAAATAAAATATATAGGCAATGGGGTAGAGAAATCTGTCTTGCCCTACAAGAAAGTAAGGGGAAAGGAAATGGAGGGGGGAGTGGCATGATAAAAGGGAGGGCAGATGGGGGAAAGGGGTAATCAGAATACATGCCATCTTGGGGTGGAGGGAGGGTAGAGATGGGGAGAAAATTTGTAACTCAAAGTCTTATGGAAATGAATGTTGAAAACTAAAAATAAATTTAAAAAAAATAAAAAAAAATAAAGCTGGCAAAAAGGCTGGCCAGCCTACCAAAGTCAGAGCTGTATGCACATGTTTTGTTTTTTGTTTTGTTTTGTTTTGTTTTCTGGAGTGGCCACAGTGATGGGGAATGACAAGAAGCTGGTGTATGTCAAAACTAATCTACTCAACAAGCTTATATGCTTCCCAAAAGGAGTGAATGACAGGCTCATGACAATGATATTGCCACTTGCAGAAAACTGCTCTGGTACTGTCATATTCTCCCACCATGGCAAAGTCAAAGAAAAAATTTTATAAAGAACTAGAGATTGTCAACATCAACGTGCTGAAAGAGGGGTAATTTTTAACTGCTGAGGAGACACAGTCTATCAGATATGGCAGGGAGTCCTGGGGAGAAAAGGAATCAGAAACAGGAACAGCAAAGATCACCCGCTACTGAAGACCTGTGCATCTCATGGCCTTCTCATCTCCAACATTGTCTTCCATTTACCTAAACACACTAAAACTTCAAGGATGCACCATCACAGCAAACATTGGCATTTAATAGACCATGTCATTGTACGGAACAGAGACAGATCAAGATGTTAGAGTTAAAAGGCAATGTTTGGCACAGTCCTAGACCAATTACAGACCTATCCACTCCAGCTAAAAATTTGTATTCAGAAAAAGCAGTAGCCCCAAGATAAGATGACTACCAGAAGATGTAACGTCAACAGATTAGAGCTCTTTCCTGTGCATGAACAGTTCTTTGCTAACGTGGAGGAAAAGCTGAGCCAATGCATAGTCGGCAACAGTGGAACAGGAAAGGAGTGGTCAGTTTTCAGAAATTTGATGCACAACACTGCATTTACTCATCTGGGCCAGACGCAAACATCAAGATTGGGTTGAACAAAATACTGGGGAAATTCAGAAGCTGCTAAACAAAAAATGAGAATTTTTTAGTGTTTATCATCAAGAAATGTTCATCTGTCTATAAGAAGGCAACATTTAACCTCATCAAAAGTAAAGTGTAAGTGAAGCTTGAAGCGATGCAGGATTCTTGTCTCACTAAGAAGGCAGACGAAATTCAATTGTACACTGATAGTAACAATCCAAAATGCTTTTATGATGCCCTGAGGGCTATTTATGGGCCCAAGATTTATGTTCTTTGTACTGATGCAGCCATATTTATGATCCTTGAAAGATGGGTTGAATACTTCCATGGCATTCTCAACAGACTGTCATCAAACCATGAAGAAGACATTGACTGTATAACTCAGATTGAAGTCAGTTCCCTAGCTGAACTTCCAAGTGATGAAAAGGTTTTGAATGCAGTTAGGCTTCTCTCATGTAGCAAAGCACCTGGTGCTTATTCTATTTTAGCTGAGATTTATAAGGCAAGGGGTCCACTGCTCATACAAAAGCTGACTAAAATTTTCCAGGTCACATGGCAAGAGGAGGTTATCCCCCAGAAGTTCAAAGATGCCTCCATTGTGCATTTCTACAAAGGCAAAGGAATTAGATTGTCCTGTGACACTCACAAGAGGAGGTTATCCCCCAGGAGTTCAAAGATGCCTCCATTGTCCATTTCTACAAAGGCAAAGGAATTAGATTGTCCCATGACTCTCTCTTAGGCATTGCTGGCAAGACTCTTGCCAGAGTTCTCCTTAATAGGCTGATACTTTACCTGGAATAGGGACATCTACCTGAGAGCCAGTGTGACTTCAGAAAGGGCTGAGGAACAGTTAATATAGTGTTTGCTACCCAGCAACTCTGGGAGAAATGCCAGGAACAGAATAGAGGTCTGTATGCCACTTTTTGTTCACAAATGCCCGAGCACTTAATGCGGCCTCTGAGGCTGTGATGCAATAGGGTATGGATCAGTTCTCTACTGCTGATGCTAAGTTTGGCCTGACAATTAACAGAGGTTCTCCAGTAGCCAGCACCACACTATCCATGCAAGAACAATTGCTTACAGCAAAGGGAGATATTTTGAGTTCTGTGGATACTGATGTACACATAGCCAGAGCTAGCTCGGTGTTTGAGAGGTTCCAAAAAAAAGGATGAGAGAGAAGTATTAGGCTGCCTACCACACTGAAGGCCCACAGAGCCACTGTGCTGATCTCATTTTTGTACCTCTTTGGCATCCGCACAGTTCACCAGTGCCATGTCGGGAACCTGAATTGCTTCCATTTGAATTGTCTTAGGAAGAATCTGAAGATCGCTTGGCAAGATAAGGTACCAGATAAAGACCTGAAGTCCTTTCTTGAGCTGAACTGCCAAGCATCCTAACCCACCTGCAGAGAGTTCAACTCTGATGAGCTGGCTATGTTGTTCAAATGCCAAAAGTACATTTGCTTAAAAAACTGTTTTAGAGAGAACTCACACAAGGCAAGTAAGGCGTGACAATATAGTCCTCAGGGGCAACCTGTTTGACTCAGTCCAGTAGTGGATCAATAGGAAAGCCAATAATATGTATCCTATAAGGTGAACTGCATTTGAAAACTATTTGGTAAATGAATGTTTGAAGCAATTGCTTTAAGCTTGAGCCCATTCTGCCCAGGTATGGAACTGATAAAGGAGAGAATGTTCCAACTTTGAGGAAATGTTTTTATATTTTTGTTATTACTATGTATTTTTTGTTCTTGCTATACCAGTAAATATCATTTAACAAAAGCAAGTTGATGTTAATAACTTTTCAAACATATACATTTAAATAAAAGATACCAAGGTATCAATCACTGGTGTTTATATAATGCAACAACTCAACAGAATAGGGACTTAAATCCATAGTATTACAAAGACCCACTAGCTTCTTGGCATATCCACAGACCTCTGAGGAAAGGATGGAGAAACCTGTGTTCTTGTGATCCAACCTGTTAATATATGGATGGGAGTTGGGATGAAGAACCTCTGAGTCTATAAAGGTTACAGGTAATAAATAATGCAGTGTCTCATCTAAATATGAAGATAGAAATTAAATTATTTCTCAGCCCTCTGAGCTCTAATAATTTACGTTCTGCGATTTGAAGAATGTTTCTTGTTTTTTTTAAGCTAGTTAGTTTATACAGTCTATGGTTATAAAGCTCCTTGCAACCACAGCATGCTGTGTTCATGATTTAGGTCCCTTCCCAGCTCTGATACTCTGTGAAAAACAGCCACATAACCAGTCGGTCACTCAGTTAACAAATATTTAAGTACTGTGGTGTTCAACCAAGAGTTAATAAGATAGGTATCTGAATCTTCTTATCTCAACATAGTCAAGTCACTTAAACTGCTCTGATTCTCCTTCTGCAGGAGAGGACCTCAGAGGAGGACCCAGCTTCAAGCCTGTTTCTTACCATTACTGTTTATGTAAGCTTGGGCAAATCACTTCCCTTTTCAGCAGCCCCAAGCAAGAAAGAAGAAAAGAAAAGTTCTGGAATACTTACTGATCTTCATTGGTAGGAGTTTCCTTTCAGAAAGTTCTTCATACCATCCCGACAAGATAAATAACAACAAGAAGCCGCTAAACCATGGGGTTGTTCCAAGGTACAAATGAGATAATCTATGTAAAGTGCTATATAAACAGCAGGATTACTCTTGTGAATCCACCTTTCTTTGTATGTTTGCACATCATTAACTTCACATCATGACTATATGAACTGCAAAAGGGAAATGTAACAAGAAAACACTGGCTTTCTGCCGCTGGATCCGTTTCTATTGGTCTATTAATGGAAGAGTTTCCTATGATCAACTCCCAGGCAGGCAACGATAATAGCAATAAATGAAAAATACTGATATAACACCTAGTATGTTCCAGTCACTGAGATAGGTATCTTACATGCATTAACTCATTCAATTCTCACAATAACCCTGGGAAGTAGGGGAAATTATTGCCCCATTTTACAGACGAGGAGTTTGAGATACAGGATTTTCTCTTTTAATCACAGTGGTAACAAATACAGGACTGAATATATGATTGTTATTCAATGTAAGGTGTGATGTTGACTAATGGTGGAATGTTATGCTATGTAGGTGAGCAGAGTGGTTCTTCTCTCTTATATTGCAGTTACTCTTCCCTTTAGACATGGTGGTCCCTACTGATGTTCACTTGACTCCTCCTCTCAGAAAGAGATGCTTCTCTTGAACCAAGCCCTGGAAAAAGAAGAAATGGTGAAGGTTCCACTATCGTTACAAATCTATTTCCTCACTCCCTAAGTCATCGATTAAGGCAGAGGTCCTTAAACTATAGTCTATGTACGCTGAAAGCATCTGTGGATGGATCAATCTATGATAGATACATGCATACATAGAAAAATAGATATAGTTCTATATATAGACATATAGTTCTATGTAGACATATAAATATATGGGCATAGTTCTATGAACTTGGATGAAGAAAAACATATTTTTTATTTCGATATAATCCTGTGTTTTTTTTTAATGCATTTAAAAACACTGTTCTGAGAAGGGCTGCAAAGGGGTCCATGACAAAACTAGTTTAAGAATCTCTTTCCTAGAAGAATGCATGTTTTCTCTGTTTTGGGAAGGAATCAAAATTCCATAGTTTCAGCTCTGAGCTCCCAGACATTTACTCTCTGTGGAAAATATATTCTAGTTGTTTTTTGTTGTTCAGTCATTTTCCAGTCATGTCTGACTCTTATTCACCACATTTGGGTTTTTTTTTCTGGCAGATACTAAAGTGTTTTGCCATTTCCTTCTAGAGTTTATTTTACAGATCAGGAAACTGAGACTAACAAGGTTAAGTGACTTGCCCAGGGTCATACAGCTAGTCAGTGTCTGGGACCAAATTTGAACTCAGAAAGTTGAATCTTCCTGACTCTGGACTGGGTGCTCTATCCACTTAGCCACCTAGCTGCCCTCTGTTATTCCAAGTGTTCCCTAATTGCCCTCTCTGTATTGCATTTGAGCAACGACAAATGTGGATTAACATTGGAATAATTAAACTTGGATTTTCATGATTTCTGATAAAAAGCCGATTTCAAGAGAAAGATGAGCAGACATAAGTTCCCCACCTCCCATCTGCCTTCATGCCGGAAACCATTGAGAGGACTAGTAAGAGAGCCTGAAAAGAGAAGGAAGATGAAGATCACTGACCTGTATTGTGTGTGTGAGGAGCGGGTGGGGTGGGATTTTAGGCACATGGCATCTATCCTGATCTGCCTAATACACCATCAGCATTGTTTTGGTTCGCAGGTCTGACCCTTATGATCTCATGGAGCTGCCTCTGGCTCCCACTTCTGCATAATCATTTGTCTTCCCTAATTCTGCTAACACTACCATTTCCCATTCCTCACTTTTGTACACTTCTCTGCTTTCCTACTCCACAAGGTCAGGAAAGTCCCTGGGAAATCAAGGTATAGAATATTAGGGTGACTTCTTTCTGATCAGTAGGCATTCATCTCCAAGTTGCCTTGTTCTCCTCAGCAATGTCATGATAGCACAATTGACTGACTAATCTATGTATTTGGCTCAATGAATAGAGTGCTGGGCCTGGAATCAGGAAGGCCTGAGTTCAAATCCAGCCTCAAGACACTCAGACAGTGTGACCCTGGGCAAGTCACGTAACCTCTGTTTGCCTTAATCCATTGGAGAAGGAAATGGCAAATTGCTCTAGTACCTTGTCAAGAAAACCCCATGTGTACAGTATGGTCCATTGGGTCACAAAGAATCAGTCATGACTGAACAACAAAAACAACCTACTAGTAGTAATAATAAATAGCATTTTTATAGCACTTCAGGGTTTGCAAAGCACTTTGGAAATATTATCTCATTTTATTATAACGACAACCTTGGAAAGTAGGTGCTATCACTCCTATTTCACAGATGGAGAAACTGAGGCAGATAGCAACTAAACAACTTGCCCAGGTTTACTTAGTTATCTGAGAGAGGATTTGAACTCAGGCCTTCCTAGCTCCAAGTTCGGTGCTTTATATATACCACCTAGCTGCCCAATAGGTGAAGCACTGCAACATTACGGATAAAAAGTTGGCCTGGAATCAGAAAGATCTAGGTTTAAGGCCTATCTTTGATACTTACTGGCTCCAAAACCCTTGGCGAGTCGCTTCACCTCTGAGTATCTCAGATGACTTTCTAGGACAATAGATTCTTGCCAGACAACAAAAGAATAGGCCTTACGATCTGCTCTGTCATAAGGAATTCTGTAAGGTAATGAAATAAAAAGGGGAGAAAACCAATGTGGTAAGCATTTTACAAAATACTAAAATAATTTCTAAACCTCCTATTTCCTTAGGATTTACAAGGTGGTTTCCTCACTTCTTTGCAAAATATGTAGTGTGAATTTTTTTTAATATGAGAAAATTGAGGTGCAGAGATTTTAAATGATTTACTACCATCACACAGCTAGTAAGTGCTAGTAAGTGCTAGAGTCTGTGTTCAGACTCCAGGTTCTTCTGACTGTAGGCCCAGTGATCTTTTGACAACCTCACATTGCTTCCCCAAAGACATAAAGACATGAATATTGATAAAAATTCCTTTGGACTGACAATATTATTACATGTAACATTCTTATTAATTTTAGGTATGACCTTGTTTAGTATACATGGCAACACAAGATTCTGACACTGCTTCCTAAAAATCCCTACAATGATTATTTTCTAGATCAAAAACTAAAATTTAGGAACTAGGAAAATATCAAACTGATGGCAAAAATGCTCTGCCATTGTAGGAAAAGCTTAGAGAAAATTACACTGTTATTCTGGGGAATGTCTTTTTTTTTTCTGGATCCAAGTTAATAAAAACGCAATTAATAACCCTCCCTACTCCTTGGCCAGCTTTTCAATAGTTCAACCAGCAATTTTGCCATTTGGACCAGAAATCATGCCCTCAAACTTCTAGGACTTTAATTTACAGAATTCTCACCTGAAGGTTCAACTGTTTTATTTGGTGGTGACTGCCTTACCTGGACCACTATTTTAGCTGAATCTTGCCACACTTTGCTTCCTTCTGCAATCTTTAGCTGTCTTCTTATCAACTAACCACCTTTCCACTGTTTAAATACCCTCCTCCCTGCTCCTCTCTAGTTCTGGAAATGAAATACCATGATAATATTAACTCCATCTTTGATTCAGAAAGGGGAGTATATTGACATAGCCCTATTGTAGGAGTTTTAGTTTTAGTGCCAGCACCCTCTTAGATCAAGCTTGGTGTTGGAATGAAATGAGGCACTCAAAAATTACTGATTATGTAAGAAAGGAGGAGTTTTACTTTCTCTTAACATGGTAAGACTATACAACAAGGATACAGTCACACTTAGATTCTCTGGTTACGGTTTGCCTCATCACCTCTTGAGATGCATGTGGTCAATAGTCATCAGGCTACAGTGATTTGTGTGATCTTAAGCACCCACCAAGTCTAGGAGACCTCTACCATATGTGGCTAGAACCTTGTATGCCCCCACCTCAGGAAACTAGGCCAGCGATGTTGGGAATAGTCAGGTTATATGGGAGAAGAAAGCTGTGTCATGGAAGTCAGGGAAGCTGCATCAGGAAAATCAGGAAAATGCTGGTCCTATTACATACTGGTCCTCGGTGGTATGGTCCTAATGGCATTCTGGAGGACCTTCCACCATTTACATTAATGGACAATTCTCCTGTCATTGCATTAAAAAAAAGGGAAAGGGAGGAAAAGCAAACAAATAAAAGTTGTAGAGAACAAAAGCCAATAATTCTAAGACCTTCCTCCTTCTTTGGAAGGACCAAGTCTAAAGTCTAAAGTCTTTTACTAGATAGTTCTATCATGGACACTGCTAAGGAAAAATGACAGCAGAAACAAACAAAACCAAAATGCGTAGTAATACAAAAGCCATAAATCACTAAGCCTTTCATCCTCCTTCAGAAAGCCTGGGTCTTAAAGTCTCACAATCTGGTCGATATGATGGGTGATGACACATTTTTGAAATTCTCAGTGGGTCTTCTAATGTAAAGTAGTGATAATAAACCAGAACGGCACCAAGAACATCAGAGCCGCAGCACAGATGATGACATTCCAGTAAAGTCACCGATTTATTCTGATGTGAGGTAGTGACAATGAGCAGGACCAGTTCCAGGAACATCAGTACCTCTGCTTAGATGCTTCTGCCAAGGCAACAGTTCTTCATCCTGTATCTGGCCATCTGTGGTAAAGTGGTTAGGAGGTCACAAGCCTCATATGCAACCTGTCCAAGGATCTAAGTCCATACTGAGGCTTTCCCTGTGCCACCACCCACTCAGTATTCCCTGGTCCACCTGCCAAAACCTCCCCCACTAGGAAAGTTACATTAGGTGAGCGATACAAAATTACTGACCATTGGAGGCTTCTCTGGAGAGGCTTCCCTCTTCTTCCTCAATGGCTGAAGAAGGACTTTTCCCAACTTCCATCCAATGACTCCTCCTTTTGTTTGACCTCCTGGAACCAACTTACCTCATTGGTGGACAGGGTCTACCACTGCCTCTCTGCTCAGGGTAGGGAGTCACTGTCCTTCCTTTTCTTGATAGTATGCTAGAGATTACTCTATGTGGGACTAGTAGAAGATCTGTGCTAGAGAAGACTGTCCAGGAGGGTACAGAAAGAACCAAAGCCAGCATTCATTGGGCATTCTTGACTATGCTACATAAATTGGACTGCCAGAGCAGTCAGACCAGAAACAAATTGGGCTGGAGCAGAGACTAGAGAATTCTCATTAGTGTTTAGACAGCATCAGGCTTATCCTATCGCATCTGTTCACCATCTTTGTAGCTTTCCTACCAAAGTGTCCCTCCCTAGTCACCACTCTCCTATGTGTGTTGTGTTCCTCTATCAAAGGCATTCTTAACCTGAGGTCTGGGGACAGTAATAGATAGATAGGTAGACAGACAGACAGACAGACAGACAGAGACAGACAGACAAACAGACAGACAGGCATAGATAAGATATAGATATATACACTATATATATATATGTATATATGTTTTATACGTGTGTATACACATGCACACATGTATGTATGTGTGTTTGCATATGTGTATAAAGCTCTTTCAATATGGTTTTTTGTAGTCCCATGTATTTTATTGTATGAATTTATAAACATTATCCTCAAGAGGAGTCCATAGACTTCACTGGATGGCCAAGGTGTCCATGACACACATAAAAGTTAAGAATTCTTGCTCTGTTAGAATATAAGGTGCTGGAGGGGCAGGGACTGTTTTTGCTTTTGTCTTTGTATTCCCATTGGTAGGCATAGTGTTTCTTATATGGCTCTTATTTTTGTTTTCATTCAGTATAGAAAACTTCTAGAAACATGAATTTGCCACCCCAAATCTTTTCACCTTTAATTATTGTTGGAAAATGGGTAATCAGTAAATAAAGTGTACAAGTGATTTGTCATGTTGATAATCCAACATAAACAATGGGTGAGGGCCCCCACAGCAAAGGGTGCTGTGAAAAGAAAGGTAAACATCATTAAAAAGTTTGGTGCGGGGGTGGAGAACTTGAGTCCCTCTAGGCCCTAAAGTGTGGCCCTTTGACTGAATCCAAACTGCAAAGAACAAATCCTCTTCATAAAAGGATTTGTCTGTAGAATTTAGATTCAGTCACCCAAGGACCTTGAAGCCACACGTGGCCTCAAGGCTTGCAGGTACCCCACCCCTGGTTTGGTGTATGTAAGTAAACTTGTAAAACTAACATTCATCCTCTCATCCAACAAATAAGTACGCAATATAACACGTGTGATTCACTGGGTTGGGAATTAGGGACTGGGGAGTAGTCTGGGTTGGGGTGGGGTGGAGGTAAGACTGAGTCAAACATAAATAAGATAGCCTTGCTCTTGGGGTGCTCACAATAGAGTAATTGAGATAAAACAAACACAATTAACTACCCAGGCATATTCTCCAGCATCATTAGATAGCTCCAGAACAATATAAATTTATTGAAAAAAATTCGCCAGAGGCAGTATGTTCCAAAGCAGCAATACTCCAAATGGAAGGTGAGTTCTTGAGTGGCCACAATTTGGATTATAAATACTTAAAATGGATCTCCTCCAGAGACCTGGGTCCCTAATGAGCCTGGGTGGGGCTGCTAGGATAGCTAACAGACCCATGTTTGAAGACCTGGCACACCAAGTCATTGGGGACCCCTGAGGTTTGTGGCTGGCAGAAAGAAGGAGATGTGTGGCAGCTGGCTCAAAGACAAGAAAAAAAAGAATCCAATAAAATTCCAGAAAGAAGATGAGAAAGGGGTGGGGTGAGATAATTAATTGTTCCTCAGTTATTTCTAAATCTCTGCTTTAAGATTTGGAGATGAGCACCATGGGGTGAATTTGGATGTTGTTTCTCATATGCATCATATATGCCATACGTGAACAAATTCATGTTCTCCTCAACCAGGCTCCAACCCAACTTATGAGGACATTATATATTCCCCTTCCATATACTCCACAGTCCAGTCAAACTTCTTGCTGCTTTCCACCTCTTCTTTAAATGAGTAAAACTAGATTTTCCCCATGCCTGCAAATATACTCCTTTGTCACCTTTCTATCTTAGAACCCCTAATTTCCTATGAAGGTCAAGAGCTATCTTTGGAAAGAAGCCTCTCTTGGTCCTCCAACCAGCTAGTGCCTCGTCTTCTAAGACTCTTATATTTAGGTTGTAAATATTTTTTGATATACTGAGATAGATAGATAGATAGATATAAAGAGGCAGATCTAATATACCTGATACGTATACTGAGTTTTATATATGTATGATATACCTGATATATGTATCTGAAACATATACTGATAGAGCTGATATATGCTGATTATATATATCATAATATCAGTATAATTTATTATATCAATATAATATAATATATTTATAATATATTGTTATATAGACTGATATGCAATATATATTATATACATAGATACACATTATCATATAGAATCTTGAATTTTATATTATGTGTATGTGTTATCTCCTCCGATAGAATGTAAGCTTCTGGACAGTAGAGATAGTTTTATTTTTGTCTTTGCATCTCTCATGCTCAGTGAAGTGCCTGGTATGTATTAGGTGCCTAATAAATTCTTGTTAATTGCTAAATAGAATGTATATAAATCACTGGAAAGAGCATTGTCTCCGGAGTCAGGAGATATGGGTTTCAAATCCTTCTTTTGTTGCTTACTATCTGCGTCACTTTGTCCAAGTTACCTGAAGTCTTTGGGCCTCAGTTTTGTCATTTATGAATTGATACAGTTGAACTCTATAGATACTAAGGTTTGTTCTAGTCCTAGATTTATGATCCTATAATTATATGGTTATATATGATCTAAAGGTCAAGGAATGGTGGATCCATGGCAGCCATGGATCTGTAATGTGCTACCAGTAAAGAACTGTGTAGTAGAAAAAGAATTTTTTAAAAAGTCAATAAGGTAATAGACTTTTATTAAGCACTGCTGTGTACCACACATTGCACTAAGCTCTGGCATCAATTAGGTAAATGATAAGACAAGGATATGGTGCCAACATCAAATCTTGAGGGCAATGATTAGCCTACATTTCTGTCTCTTTGGTAAGGCAGGATTCCTTTTTTATTCGCAATAAATTTCTCACTATCTTAAATTCCACTCACTGTAAATTTGATAATTGAGTAATAAATTTGAGTTGAAGACGCCAATATAATTTAAGATTGTATGCGATTTATCCATGTCTCCCCTGTACCATAGATTTTCATAATTTTTTTCTATTTTTTTCCTTTTTATTGCAAACTTCACAATGGTCAATAAACTTAAAAGAGATTTATATAAGGGCAGAAAATACTATGAGAAATAGAATTTTTGTTTTGTATATTTTTACAAGAAATACTTTTTATTATTTAAAAAATTATAAAATCTTTTGCACTTAAAAAATTTCTAAACATTAAAAATGCTTTGTTGATTTTTTTCATGATTACCACTGCTCATTAGCTTACCTGCTGTAAAAGTTTTCCATTGTAAACAAGTGTATTTTAAGTAAATCAGAACAAGTGTACACCTTAGTTGTCCATGAATGCAGTTCACATTGTGTACCACCAATCCAGCATCACTCTACCCAAAGGTGGGATACATGGTTCAGAACCATGCTTTTTAAAATCATGACCAATCATGGCTGTTCAAAGTTCTAAGTTCTTTTAAAATTGTCTTTGTCCCCTTCCTTTCATGTTATTACTATGGTTATTGCATAAAATATTCCGTCTGTGATATAGATTCCACTTTGTATTGGTTCATATAAATATCTCCATATTTCTCTAAATATGTCATATTTATTATGATTTATGGTACCATATGTTATGGTAATTAGGGTGGGATTTTTTTTTTACTCTTTTCTCTTTTGGAATGCTGAGGTAATCAAGTACCTTTGATGAGTTTTGCTTTTCAAATATAATGGCAAGCAAAGTAGACTTTTTGTTGTCTTTGTTTTGGAGTGCTTCTCAGCACTAAGGAATCTTTGGTTGAATTGGGAGTCTTTGATGACCTGCTTACATCCAGGGAAGGCCTAAGTCACATAAATTTGAGTCGCATGGTTGTGATGCCATTTGACCTTGAAGAAGTGTATATAAACTCAAAGGTTAGCATTTTGCCTTAGGGGCACACTCATTGAAAGAGTATTGAGTATTGGTGACAAGACTCTGGGTAGAAATTGAAGCAGCTCCCCCCTACTTTGAAAACCCAGATGTTGATGCTTCTTTCTCTGGTAACTGTTGGTGTATTGCTTGGACAGACAGCTAGAAGCCTGTCTGCTGATTTGTGTTTATTTGCTCTGTTTATATAATGTATGCTTGTAATTTCTGCTTCTATTATCTGTGCAATTCAGCGTGCCGGCTTTTCCCCCCTCAACTAAGTGAATGATACATGTGTGTTTAATTAAAGTAAGATTGTTTACCCCTTAAAGTTACTTTCCTTAGAAAAACAGATCAAAGATCTTGTGCTAGCAGCCTTCCTGTGTGCTTTTGTTGTTGGTCTTTCACCCCGACAACAGCTGCTAGCAACATTTGTAACACCATAAAAGTGCATTGCATACATATATCTTTCTATGCGTACACATGTATATACAATCACATACATGCATACACACATATATCCATATAGATATAGATAATATAGATATAAATATACACACACACAATTTGTGAAGATGTCTCCCAACTGGCACTGACTTTGGTTCCAGTCCCTTGTAAAAAATAAAAAATAAAAAAACCACCTGTCTAAATACTCTTGTATGTATCATTCGTTTTCTTCTATCCTTGATCTCTGCCAGTATGTTTTCTTGCAAATGGATTCACACTTGTGTTTCTTTAAAATAGTGGGGTCTCTTCAGGTATGATCCTATTTTTTATTAGGAAAACATTTGTCATTCCTCAAACCTCTCCTCTTCTCCATGCTCCATAGTAATCATATCTAACAATTCTTTCAGTCACATGGAAGTTTTGCTGACAGCTAGGTGGCATAGTGGAGAAAGAATTGAACTGCGGGGTTTGGGGGGGTGTCAATCGATACACCTTCGTTAAGTGCCTACTATATCTCTGCACTGTGCTAAGTGCTGGCATCAGTTAAGTAAATAACTCAAGGAGCTAGTTTCTATACCAAATCTTGGGGGCAACAATTTGCCTATAGAAAGACTCGAGTTCAAATTCTGACTCGAATTTGACACGGGACAAATCACTTTACCTCTCTCAGCCTCAGTTTCCTCATTGTACAATGAGGATACTAAGAGCACCCCATCACAGTGTCATTGTGAGAGTTAAATGAGGTAACAGCTACATAGCAATGTGCAATCATATTTTTTATTGTACTGTGTTATAGAACTGATTTTTTTGTTGTGTGAATTGAAAATAAAACAAATTTTAAAAAATACAAACCTTCAAGAGCTTTATAAATGTTGTAATTCATCTGAGTTGGGAGACTTGAATTCTCTGACAACTAAATCCTCCCTTACTACCTCCCTCCTTGCTGGGGTTTGTGGGAAAGGTGTCACCTCCCTGTTAGTCTTTATTGTTCAAGCAATTAATATACAGATGTTCAATTTCCTGTGGCCCATTTTCCCTGAAGCCAATTTGCACTCTGATTGGAAGGTTGTCTGCCTTGCCAGAAATTCAACTACATTAAGGTCTGACCACTTACTGGGTGGAGTCTGAAGTTGTCTCAGCTATGGAGTAAGCTCGGAGATCAAAAAGTTCTGAATTTGGTGTTTTTCACTGGTTAGGACATTTCCAAGACTTTTTTTGGTGGGCCCTGTTTAGGGTCTTGGTGCTAAGAGTTTATATATACATATATGTGTGTGTGTGTATGCATATGTATATATGAATGTATATACGTACGTATATATGTATGTGTATTTGTGTACGTATATGTATATGTATGTATGTATATGTGTATATATAGTATATGTATGTATGTATGTATATATGTGTGCGCATGTATATATACAATAATGTATAGGTATTATATATATATATATATATGTAGTATCTTATGAATAGAACTGTTCCATGTACTTTGTTACTGCTTTTCTCCTAGCTCTAATCCTGACTTTCTCTACTTTCCCACTTCAGCCCCAGCTGCCTCCTTACCCTGAAGATGCCTCTGTTCCTGTTACCTGCCTCCTCTGCCCACTGGTAAATTTCTGCCAGGAACCTCCCTGCTGCACTTTTGGCTCCTATTTATAAGTTGTCTTCTTGAATTAGAATGTAAGGTCTTTGAGGGTAAGGACTGACTTTTTTTTACTTGTATTTGTATTCCCAGGACTTAGTACAATGCCTGGTACTTAGCAACACTTCTATCTATCTATCTATCTATCTATCTATCTATCTATCTATCTATCTATCTATCTATCTATCTATCTATTTATCTATGTCAAAAGAAGTACTCTAAAACACTGGGCAACCTAATATGACAAGTCTTAAAACTGTGGACAAAATGCTAAGACATGATAAGGTTATGCTATACTTCTGGAGAGAAGACCGAAACCAAAGATACTGATTAATTAAAAATATTTAAGCCCTATAGCCTCATTCAGTTTTCTGAGATGGATAGAATAATAACCATTATTATCCACATTGTTCAAATCAGGAAACTGAGGCTCAGAGAAGGTTAGTAGCTTATCTTGTCGCATAGCATGTCATTGTCAGCCTCTAGACAAGTACTCAAGTCTACCGATTCCTAATCCATTGCTTTTTACATTTTTCTATGCCACATAATTTCACTATTTTGAATTGCAGTCCTAATAAAGAATTCTCAGAGTGTCCTTGATGTTGGTTGTGTGTTTATGAAATCTTTAAGTTTAAATACTTTAAAGGATGAATTTTGTACCAAAGAACCAAGCCTTGAGCTTGAAATCCTTGCAAA
The DNA here is from genome assembly GCA_028646595.1 of Phalanger gymnotis. NCBI lineage: Eukaryota > Metazoa > Chordata > Mammalia > Diprotodontia > Phalangeridae > Phalanger > Phalanger gymnotis. The sequence goes on from CM053625.1 coordinate 7,355,223, forward strand.
GTGATTTCAAATTTGTCACACATACATTTACTTCAGTTGACTATTATTTTAAATATATGTCAGTATTTTAATTATATTGAACTTAATGTACATGAATATTTTAGTGTGTTTCATTTCATTAATGAAAAAGCACTTAAGCTTAAATTGTATAGCTTGTACTTTGATATCTCTAAAATAGATTTATAGTCATCAAAGAGCTGCTGTGGTTTTTCTATTGTTCTAAATTTTTTAATTCATTATGTCTCCATAAAAATATCCATAGTAAATACCTTGTTTGATTCTACCTCTCTAATTGAATGTGGCAACTCTTGACTAGAACTCTTTTAGGATTTCACATTAAGAAAAATATTGACTTAATCCCATTTCTAATTGACATAGACAAGAAAAAATTAAGACCTCCTAAAAATCACCAGAGGGACAGCAAACTGACCACAGACCATTCAGGATATCTCAGTCAGAGTGCCCCAAACCCTCCAGAAGAACCAGCAGCAGCCCCACAGTAGCCCACAGAACGCAATATATTAGATCTACAAGGGGTCTTGGAATCGCAAAAACAGAATATCCCAAAGTTAGGGCCTCAGAACATCAAAATTAGAACATAAAACCACAGAATTCCAGAGCTTGGAGGAGTCAGCATCACAGGGGATAGCAGAGACCTTGTAGTTCATTTTCCATATGTGACAGATGAAGAAACTAAGGTCAGAGAAAGAAATGATTTGGTGCAAGTCACAGGGCTAATTAGTGGTAGAGTTGACACTTATCCCTTTTGTTTCTTTACTTCCAGACCTGTACTCTTCACATTATGTATGCCACTTTATTGATGACTTCATGCAGTAGGAGTAAGATTATAGCACCTCCCCTCTGGCTCAGGTGGAGACAGCTTTGCTCAGAATTTACCCTCAGGATTGGGCTGCCCTGAGTCAAAAGGAGAATGGAAGTAGTGATATTGAGGATGTCAGCTGTCAAAATCCTGCTGTTGTGGAAAATAGGGGTTTCCTGGCCTGAAGTTTCTAGACTTGCTCTCTTAATTAGTCAGTCTAATGATGGAAATAACCATTCAGCTTTATTTAGTCTGGTACTGTACAGTGTATATCCACCTGGCCTCATTTCACAACCTAGCATTTGTGCCATTGGTACATTTGGGAGATTGCCCATTACCACTGAATCTATATTTCCAGCTTACTAAGAACTACTATTCACTATTCCCTATATGAATCCTATTCTTTCCTACCTCTGCACCTTTGCTCACACTGTTCCTTCCATTTGGAAATATTTTTTCTGCCCCCAATAGCCTTTTGTTGCAATCTTTCCCATCTGTCAAAGTCTAACCTCGTCAAGTAGCAACTGCTCTGTAATCTTTCCTGATTTACCTTCTTCCTACTCCCCTATTAGAAATCATCTTTCCTCCATAAACATCTTCATAGCATTTCACTTGTGCCTCTGTATTGGCACATATCACATATTAAGTAAGATCATAGGTATTCATGTATACGTTTTTATGCCCTCTTATTAGACTACAATTTTTTTTGTAAATTCCAAGTCTCATGTATCTATGTATTTTTCTCAGTGCCGAACATACCTCGCATATATTAGGGAAGTGGTAAATAATAAAAGTTGGACCATCTACTTCAAGCCTTTAATCTTAGATGAAGAAACAGGTGGAGATATCCAGAGTGACTTGTTACAGTCATAGGGTTTAGTTAGTAGCAGAGCCAAGTCTTATGATTTCCAGCACCATGCTCTTTTCACTAAGCCAAGCTTCCTGTTCATTAAACACATTCATGAATGAATGAGTATGCAGGAAAGAGGAAAGTGTGACTATGGTTTCATAAAAGTAAAGCTTTCTTTGGCTCTTCTTGAGGAAGACCATGGAGTGAGCCTGAGAAGTTAACCTCAGTGGATAACCTAGGCCAAAATACTGTAGAATGTTGTTTGTACAAGTTGAAAGGGTGCCTATATCTTTCCCTGAAAAACTATGTGAAAGTGTGTACATAAGTGTAACTGCATGCATTTGTGTTTCTTCTTTGTGAGTCAATTGATGAAAATTTGGTCAAGATTTGTGATGAATCAATGCCATTAGCAGACAAAAAACAGTCATGACAGAGGCAAACTCCAAAGTCATTCTTTAGGGACCCTGCCAACCATCACTTTAAGCCAAGAAGAATGTAATGGGGTAACACTCCATTTACTCAGAATGCAGTTTTAGGCAGCCTTAATCATCTGGAACAGTCATGTACATGGAATTAAGTGAAAAGGTTTCTTAACAGAAGAATTGTCTTCAAAGCATTTTCTAGTTATACCAATAGAGACAGGACCTGGACTTCTGTTTTCGGTAGTATAGAGAAATCCTTGGTAAAGGAATTCACCTCTACCAAGGCAAGTTGGTGCCTTCTCTACGATCTATAACCTTAGAGATTTGCCTTCAACACTGAGAGGGTAAGTGACTTGCTGAGGGTAACACAATCTGTGTATATTAGAGGCTATACATGAACCCAAGACTTTCTGGTTCTAAGATCAACTTTTCACTAAATTATTCTACCTCTCAATAGTGACACCGACAGCAAAAAGTTTTGCCTTGAAGAAGTAGCATGGTTTGGTGCATATAGAGCTGGTCTCAGAAGTAGACTTTGCTTTAAATACCACTTCAGACATTTACTGTTTGTGTAATTCTGGGCAATCACTTAAAATTTGGAACATTCTCAAATTTAGGACACTACAGTGTTCTAGGAAACTCTGTAAGACATAAGTTGCACATTTTCACCTGCAATGTGGGGAGCATTTACTTACCTGGGAGTTCCTTATATCAGTGAAATCATAGCTCTAGGCCTTTTCCCTATCCTAACATTAACCTACAAGAAAGGCATAATAGACATTTTAGACATTAAAATAATAACTCATAAGGACAGCTAGAGGGTTCAGCGAGTAGAGTGCAGGGTGTGGAGTCAGGAAGACTCATCTTCCTGAGTTCAAATCTGCCCTCAGACATTAGCTGTGAGATCCTTGGTAAATCACTTAACCCTTTTTGCTCAGTTTCCTCATCTGTAAAATGAGCTGGAAAAGGAAATGGCAAACCAGTCCAGTATCTTTACAAAGAAAACCCTAAATAGAGTCACAAAGAGTTGGGCACAACTGACAAAATGAGGAACGACAAAATAACTCATTTTCTAAGTGCTTCAAAATTTATAGAGAATTTTCTTTACAATAACCTTTGAGGTAAATAGTGAAGTTTTATTATTCTTATTTTATAGAGGAGGAAGACAACACTGAGAGCGGTAAGGGACACGTCCATGGTAACATGTCTAGGAAAAGCTGGAGGTAGGGTGTGAACCAGGATTAAGATGCCAGAGCTGCGTTCAAACACAGATCTCTTGCTTTGAAATCCTCTTAAATTCATACCTCTATATTATGCTGTTACTGTGGTTTATATGGGGAAAATAAAAACAGTGGGGGTAGGAAGAAGACTCAGCTAACAGTGAAAGCAAGATTCAAAAGAAGAAGAACTGTAGCTGGCATTTACAAAGGACTCTGGATGGAGTTTGCATAGGACTTTGCATATTTCATCGCGAGTTTTTTCTCCCAATCACCCTGAGATGGATGCTACAGGTATCTTTACCTCTGCTGTAAAGACTACTCAGTGCTACTCAGAGAGTTTAAATGATCTGCCCTGGGGCAGACTGCCATTGGAGGGAGAGCTCGAAGTCAATTTTCTCCTGACTCCATCTCCAGTACACTTTCCATCATACCATGGAGCAAGCACTTTTATAAGACATCCATGTTTATGGATCATTTGTGTTCATCCTTTGTTTTCAAAGAGGACCGTGGCATCAGGGAGATGATGACATGACTTGCAGTTGACTTTGATTTGAGTGAGGAAGGGTTGTGCAAGGTCACCAGCATCACTTTCTCCTCCAGAGCCATCTGGGTCCGGTGGCCTGATATTCATCAGAACAACTGGAGATGGCCCAGGATGCAGTGGGAGACCCTTGCCCTATCAGGCTAAGGTCTTTTCAGTTTCTCACTTTGAGGGTCTCATTCAGTGAATAGACCTCTTTAAGAAATGAGTCTAGGGGTGGCCCCTTTAGTTAGAAAAAAGAGAAAAATATCAAGTTGGGAGCGGAAGACCCTCAGAGTTGCTAGTCAAAAGACATTAACATTCCCTGTGAGACCATTGGTCCTCTTTGAGAATAAAAGACAAACAACAACGACAACAAAGCAACAAATATTACAGTTATTACTACTGCTACTACTGCTACTACTACTACTATCACTACTACTACAACTATTACTACTACAACTATTACTACTACTACTATTTTTATTACGACTACTATTACTACTACTACTACTATCACTACTACTACAACTATTAGTACTACTACTATTACTACTACTACTACTTTTATTACTACTACTATTACTACTACTACAACTATTACTACTACTACTACTATTACTACTATTAGTACTACAACTATTACTACTACTACTACTATTACTACTACTACTATCACAACTACTACTACTATTACTACTATTAGTACTACAATTATCACTACTACTACTATTACTACTACTCTTATTAGTACTACAACTATTACTACTACTATTATTACTACTATTACTATTACTACTTCTACTATCACTACTACTACTACTATTACTACTGTTACTACTACTACAACTATCACTACTACTACTACTACTAATAGTAAATTAGTACTACAACTATTACTACTACTACTACTGCTACTACTACTATCACTACTACTACTACTATCACTATTACTACTACTATTACTACTATTACTACTAATACTACTACTACTATCAGTACTACAACTATTACTACTACTACTACTTCTACTACTATCACTACTATTGCTACTATTATTACTACTATTAGTACTACGACTATTACTACTACTATTACTACTACTAATTCTACTACCATTACTACTTCTACTATCACTACTATTGCTACTATTATTACTACTACTATTAGTACTACGACTATTACTACTACTATTACTACTACTACTAATTCTACTACTATTACTACTTCTTCTACTATCACTATTACTACTATTACTGCTACTACTACTACTACTATTAATACTACTACTATTAGTACTACAACTATTACTACTACTATTACTACTGCTACTATTGCTATCACTACTACTACTACCACTACTACTACTATTACTACTACTACTATTACTACTACTACTACTACTTTCACCACCACCACAGGCACTATAATACTAAATCTATGATCCTATGACCTTGGACATAGATCACTTCCTACCATTAGGACTCAGGTCCCTCTGGCTCTGACATTATAAATTTTCTTCTCTAAGATCCCTTCTGGCTCTGACATTCTATGTTCTGTGATTCTAGAGTTTTTTCTGCCTCCAACAATTTATGATTTTTAAGGAGTCAAAATCTACCTCGTCTAAGAAGTCATGATCCTTAGAAGGTCAAGTTCCTGAGATGGTTTTGATAGGTCCTCTCTTGGCTTGTCAGATGTTGTACTATGTAATAATGTTTGCCTGCTGAGGGCTTTGGTTCTTGGCATTGCTTATTAAATTAGGAAATACAATCCAGGAGAACCTGGAGCTTGCCAGGGACCTTTCTCTCCAGGTATCCTCAGGCTGAGAAGCACTCCCACAAGGGAGCACGTAGGCAGAACTTCTCAGGCCACACCTTCTGACACCTCCAATGTTCTTTGTGAGCCTGCCAAGTACTACTGCCATGTAATTAATTTTGTTGGCAGAGAAATTGCCTGAGACCTCTGTGTTTTCCTCCTCACTGTGGCTTAGACTTTTGAATCACATGATCAAAGATTTAAGCAGAAAGCAACTGTAGGAATTCATCCACCTAAAAACCACTGTGTGTACCCCCTCCCCACTGGATAGCTGAAGAAATCAAGGGGGAAACGATCAACCCTTGGTCAGTTGTAACATCATAGAAAGAACTGCTTCTCAGTCTCCTGATTAGGAGCCCGTGCTTTAACCAGCATACCTCACTGGCTCCAGGACTGTCCACATTTTATAGAAAGATAAGAAAACTAAGGTCAAGAGAACCCTGCTGACTTGTCCACAATCAAGAGACAAGGCCAAGAATAGAACACAGCTATCTTGGCCCAAGGCCCAGGTTATCCCCACTGTACTACGCAATCTTCCATTATCATATTACCTCCTAACAGCTTAAATATTCATCCATTTGCTTCACAAAAGTACCAGTAGTGGGGCAGCGACACTCAACCTGGGATTCAGCAACTCTTTTTGGGTGGTAGATGAGATAGGGTGTATTTTTTTTAGTTGTGTGATTTTATTGGAGAAAAAGAGCTCCTAGTAAGAAATTCAATCAGTGAATATCTTCCTTTGAGAGTATACTGGAGCTCTGAGAGGTAAAGCAAATTAGAGCAGGGTCCCACAGCCATGATGGTGATCAGAGAGGACTTTCACCCAGATATGCCTGATCCTAAGGCTGGTTCTTTATCTCCTAAGCCATATATATAGTGTGTGTGTCTCTCTCTCTATGTATACACACACACACACACACACACACACACACATATATACACATATGTAATGTGTGGTAATGTGTGCATATACACATGTATATGCGTGCATACACATATATGTACATATATGAGACATTTTCTAGTTAAAATATTATGTACATCTAGTTCAATGTGTGTGTATCTGTACCCATGCATATATGCACGTGTGTATATATAGTGGGCATAATTAGATGCACACATTTCGACAGTGTATGTTGAACGTAATTATCTTTTCATGGTGACTCATACTTAATATTATGTTTATATAAAATCAGCTAATACAATATTCAGAAGTAGGGATTAGTCAGATTTTGATGTAGGAAGTGCTATTCAAACTTTCAAAAATGACCTAAGAATGATTTCAAAACAATGCCTATTACATCCTTGCCCTGCTGACAGCTCACACTTTGCCCTATGGTCAGTGTTTCATGATCAATTGTTTACACACACACACACACACACACACACACACACAAACACATATACACATGTGCACTTATATCTACAGGGTGTTCCTAAAGTCTGGACACGTAGGCAAAATGGATATTTTCAAGAAATGAAATGATTGACATTTTCAACAACATTTTATTTAATTGGAATATTAACAAACATCTTCAACTTATAACATCACATGATTCCATATTCATATTCCAAGAGTCAATGTGCTAAAACTGACAACAATGTGGAGTTATTGAGTCATTGCATCTAAATCATGTGAATCTTACAAAGCACATCAACCTTTGCATCACAAATGATGGAAATCATATTGAAATGGTATTTGTTAATATTCTAATTAAATAAAAATTTCATTCATTCCATTTCCTGAAAATTTGCGTTTTGCCTATGTGTCCAGACTTTAGGAACACCCTGTATATCCGTATCGCCTAGATCTTGACATATAGATTGTCTGCAAATCTCGAAATTTATGTCATTTTAAGCTCTACAATAGTGTTCTATATTCTAACTTATTATACAAATGATATGTACTGTTTCTTGTGTTTGCTGTGTTATGGGTGTTTCAACAATCCAGCTAGCAGCTGCTGTGGGGGTGTAAAACCAACAACAACCAGCTCACAGAACACTGCAAGCCCAGGTCCTTTTGATCTGCTTCACTAAGGAAAGCAACGTTAAGGGGTTGACAAGCTTACTTTAATTCAACATACAAATATCATTCCCTTAGTTCAGGGGAAAAAGCCAGTACCCTGAACTTCAGAGCAAATATAAACAAATTACAAACATATATTTATAAACAGACCAAATACAATTCATAGTCACCAGCATTTGAGTTCAGCTGGGAGCTCGACAATGGCTGGCTTGGAGTCATGCGTCGCTACTGCTACAGCTCAGAGCTGTGAAAAAAGAAAGCCAACTCCTGGTTTTATATATCTTGTTCAGGGTCAAAGGTGAGTCACACATACGACTCACCCAATTGACCTAAAATCGTCACAAAAACGCGACTTAAACCCACATGGTCTAAAAGCCTCCCATGTCACAAACGTCACTCAAACCCATGTAAACTAGGTTTTCCCTCGAGGCAAGGAGGCCACCAAAGACTACTAATTTAATCAAGGAAACAAAGGCCAAACTCTTCAAGGGAACTTGGTTGAATAAATGCTAAGAGCCCATCTTGATTCCCGATACATGAGGGAGACACAATTTTTCTCTCTTAGTGAAGAGAACTTCCAGATAAGGAAAGTCCTTATACCAATGTAAGTCATCAACTTCTCTGCAAATTATTGACTTAGAACTTTGCCTAGAGTCCTGAGAACATTGGGGACTATTTTAAATAGCAGGGAATATTGCTAGTGAGTCATCCTCAAAGTCAGGGGATTCTGGGTTAAGTCCTCTCTCTGACAAATACTGTGACCCTGGGTAAGATATGTATGCCTACACACACACACACACACACACACACACGCACATGCACACATACACACATATATCCTATCTCTTCATGTAAAAACATATATATGTATATATAGGGTATGTTACATATATACACATATATTACCTTTAAAGACACCTGTGCATATGTACTCTGTGTGTGTACATGTGCACATGTGTGTAAGTGTACATGTGTGTGTGAAGGATCTGTGATCTTGTGTATCAACTCCCATAGCCACAAGTCTATTAAGCATGACAGCAGGATCAGAATCATAGTCTTCTTATTTGAGTTCATATCCAATATTTTAAGTCTATCTACTATGTCTATCTTTCTGTCTACCTGTCTCTTTCTGCATAGATAAATGGAAAGGGGGGAGGGAGAGAGAAAGAGAGAGAGAGAGAGAGAGAGAGGTTTTTAAGAGAAATATCAACCTGTGCAATTCAAGTTCTAGCTATGAACCTTAGGAATTGTGTGGCTGATGGCAAAGGAAGTTCCCACACTGATATAACCACAGACCTTTTCCATAGACATGTAGGCATATTTATATTTATATGTGCATTTCACTTATCATCAAGAGTACTCCTCACAAACCTTATTAGAAAGTCTTCATCAGTTGCTTTAGCATTTTTAAAAAAAGGAAACCCATTAGCTGCTGGGCAGCCCTCTGATGATCAACTTCTTTCCTTGCCAACCTAGGATGTTCCTCAAATGACAAGCCCACCACTGTGTAAGGCAGACAAACCATTAAATCAGTGAAACCTCAAGTTTTTTTTTTTCCTCGTATTTAGGATCTCCTCAAAAAGAGGAAAAGAGAGGTAGTCAATGTACAATACAACATAAATCAGGTATGTGACAGGTATTTATTTCCTACACACAAAAGAAATACTTAACACAAAACACTCACAGGTGCACATTGACTTAACAAACTAAACAAGCAGTGCTCTGCCATAAGGTTGACACTTAAAAGTATCTAAATATGAAACAATTTACAAGGCTATTGAATAGGAATTTTATGTTTCTCCTCAGCTTTTCATTGTCCTACTCAAAGTGCATGTCTTCTGGCAAGATGGTCTGGGTATTAGGTTCATCTTCTTCATTGTGGTCATCTTTTCCCAAGAGTATTGTAGTAGTCACAGTAGTTGAGATATTTTGAAGGATAGATGGCACTGACTGTGAGAAGGCAGAATCTCTAAAACTATTAGATAGCCTTAAGCCTGGACATAGCCTTCTCAGGATCAATACTCATTTACTTATCATGAAAGAACAAAGAGGAAGTTTCCCAAAATTCAGGATCAGGCTTGCCTAGGCAGGACATGGGTTTAGGTTGTCATGTGCTCATGGCCACATGACATGAGATGGGAACTAAGATGAACTGCTGTTTTCCCACTCATAAGAAGTCCCAGAGTTACACAATACAATCTGGTTGATCAAAGGAAGATAAATGGTGGGGAGTCATTCTCCTTTTTAAAGACCATATGATCCATTGACTTTTCTAGGATTCATTGACTCTTCTTGTCTGGCAGCCAACAAGAGGATTAGCTTGTATTCTCCAAGCCCTCAGTGCTGAGTAAAGTACATGTGGTTGGTTGGAAATGGGAGGGGCACCCATGTCTGCTTATGTTTTTTTCAGATATCAGTTAGACTGAGTAGATTCAGTTCAACCTTTGCTCACAAAAGGTTACTGACATATTTTGGAAAGAACCCTGATATCAACTTCTGTTTAAGATGAGTGTCTCCAGAACAAGCATAAACAGAGCTTCAGAAAAAAGAATGACTTGGTCACAAAGACTCCAAGAATGTCCAGAGGAAATTAAGCAAGAGATAAAAGTAATGTCAAAACTATGGAGGAAAAAAAATGCAAGAGGAATAAATAGCTTAGAACAGAAAGTGGAAAACATGACCAAAGTAGTATGTTCCCTTAAAAACAGAATAGAGCAAGCAGAACTTAATGATTCTATGAGCCAACAAGAAACATTGGAAAGAAGTGAAAGAATTTAGAAAAAAAGAAGAAAGTAGAAAAAAAAAATGTGAGATATCACTGATCAAAAACAATTAATCTCACAAACAGATTGTGAAAAGAAAATTTAGAATTTATTGTCTTGCCTGAAAATTGTGACCAAAAGAAGAACCTTGATGCCACAAAAATACCCAGATATGTTAAAACTAGAAGACAAAGTGAAAATAGAAAGTATCCAATGATTATTCCCTGAAATGAACTTCAAAGTGAGAATATTCAGGGATGTAATGGACAAAATTTGAAGCTTCTAAGATTTTCAGAGCTGGTACTGACTCAGGCTGTTCCTTTTAGGTCCAATACTGAAACAAAATGAGACATTTGTAATTCACTAAAGACTTAACAAATGAAATTTTACTTAGAGCAGAGAAGAATATTCACCATGAATATACTGGGAGGATTCCATATTGATGCAGCTGAACACTGCTGCCCAATGTGGGTCATACGGTAAGTTCATAGCCAAAAGCCTCAGAGAGGGAGCTAGAGCACATCATAGCCTCTGGTAATCAGGTCCTCAGCAAGCCACATTAACACCTGAGGCAATCTCTTTTGTCAATCAAGCCACAAGAAGACTCTTAATAACCTTTAAGTGAAAGGATTTACCAAATCAGCATGGGGTAGTGTTATGAGAAGAACTAGCCCAGCCTACATGGTAGAACCCTGAGAAATATTGCTTCTATTATGAGTCAAAGAAAAATTAGAATTTATGAATAGAGGAACCATAGTGAGAATCGCAAAAGAGTATATCTATTGATTAAAGAAATGAGAGAAAAGCTTGGAATATAATATTCCAAAAGGTAAAAGATAAGTCTGTGTCACTGTATGACCTTGGATAACACGATTAACCTACTAAGTACTCAGTATCCTGTACTGTAAAATGAAGGAGCTGTGCTAGGTGGCCTCTGAGGACACTTCTAGCAATAGACATATGAGCCCACGATTCTATCCTATAAACAAAAGATGTCTAACCACATATAAATATGCTGAAAAAAACTGAGAATAAGTTTTCAAGGTTAAAAAAAATGTATTTTCAAATATAGAGGACTCTGAAGCATTCCTGATAAAAACACTAAAGAACCTGGTTAATACAAATATGGGAAACAAGAAAAACCTAAAATGTGAAACATATTTGAATGATTAGAATGGGCTAAAGGATGATGTAATAAAGCAAAATTAGTCATTGAACAGACAAAAAAAAAGTAGGAAAAGTGTAGCAAACAGGAGTTATGGACCTAGAAAAGGTTATGAGAATAGATTAGATTCAGAGTAGTATAAGGAAAACCATGAACAAAGTATTGAATTACAAAAGAATTTTTAAAAATAAGATTAAAGAAATAATAGCAGGAAAATATATCTAACAATCATTACTGTGAATTTGAATGAATTACATAAATCAAAATAAAAGACAATGATAGAATTGATATGAAAAAAAAATTCAAGAGACTGTCGTATGAAAGAAAGATCTGAAAAATGAAGATACACACAGAATTAAAATTACAGACTAGAACAAAATTTACTATGCATTATGTGAATTAATAAAACAATAGTGGCTGTCATTCTATCCAAGCGAAAAAGGACAGTGACAATAAGTATGTCACACTTAAAAAAAAAAAGCAGGCACTATAATATTTAAAGGAACCAATGGCAACAAACCAATATCCATATTATACATGTATGTACCAAAGAGCATATCATTTAATTCATAAATGAAAAGTTAACTGATTTCAAAAATAAAATGGTAATGCAATAACAACAGGTGACTTTAATGTTCTCCTCTCAGAGCCAGACAAATCTAACAGCAAGGCAAATAAAAAGGAAAATATAAACTGCTTGAACTTTTAGGGGATTTTGTGCTAAAAGGTTACTGTAATCAACTGAGTGGGTAGGCTATACTAATGGAGTTTAAGTTTTGGAAGCTTGTAACAAGTTGGGAAATCTTAAACTACGGATCTGGTAATGGGTTGCCATCTGAGAACCAATCAAGCTAAATTCAGAGATAGTCATGAGGTTATTTTGTTGTTGTTGTTATGGAAACACAATGTTAGCACTTATGCTAAGGAAATCATGCATCTTTTGAAGTATTTGAAGTAAGTATAAAATTGATAGTCTTTTCTTTATGAGACAAATACACAACCTACCACTGACTAATATTCAAAGCCTGTTCAGTTTTATAGAACCCACCAGAGCTTGAACTCTGTTGACATAGTCTTTGGATTCCTCTTTCAAATCAATGACATTTAGAGTCATTGGAGAGGGATTGTAAATAGAGGACCACCCTAGCTAAGTTTGGAGAAGTTCATCACCATTAGCTTAGTCACCATGTGACGAAATTCTTGGCCACAGTGACAAACCAGTTGCTAAGGGGGAGATTGGTTGTGATTTGCATGAGTGGAGGAACACCCACACTGACAAATTCACAAATCTTTTGAAGTTTTAAAGCATAAGATGAATAGCTCCTTACAAGCAAACCATGTAATTTCAAGTCAAAGCTGGATATTTTCATCAAGGGAACAATAAGACCTCTCTGTAAGTCTTGCTTTGCAAAGCATAGTTCCTCTAGGCATGGTGCTTCTAGGACCCCAGCACCTAAACCTACTTGCTTTTGCTAAGAGGATATGCCCTTTTCCTCTACCCTAGAGAAGAGAATGTATAGTCAAGGGACAGAAGTAACACAACCTTTTTCTCCACTCTTCTCTTCCCCTGGCATCAGAGTGGATATAATTCTGCTTATGCATTATTGATAGGCCCAAAAGCCTGCCAAGTCAGGCTGCTTTTTTTGTGACAGACAAAGGCGGGTACAAGGATGGCACCTCTCAGTGCTTGGGGCCCTGCTTTCATTAAGAACATTTTCTGCCTGTTCTCCAAGGGCATCCTCTGTCACTGACTGCCACACAACAGAAAAAAAAAATATGGCTTTGAAGTCCAGTGAATAGAAACAAAATGAATTAGCGTTCAGGTGTTCTCCAACCTGATCACAAAGGCCCAATTCAGAACTGTCCTTCACACCTTTTCACTTGTCCTTGTATAATCCCAACACATCTTTGTGGCTCTCTGCCTTTATTTCCCTGTTCACTATTTTCCTCCCCAGGCCCTTGATTTCTTAATGCTTGCCAGTCCTCCAGGAAGACACAAGCACTTTCAGTTGTTGAGTGATTAAATATTTATAATCAGGGCAATGAGTGGGGTGTTGAATAATAAATGCTAAGGTTGAAGTGGCCTTAGATAATTTCTGCGTATTTCTTCATCCATGTCCCTTTTGATTCTAAGGGAAAAATCCCTTTAATTAACAACTTTTTTTTTTTTTGCAGCTGTGACAGTTGGTAGTCCTTTATCACACTTTTGTTCATGAACCTTCACCTTTCCACTGTGCCAGAGCTGTTATTAAAACCTTCAAGAGACATGTAAACACTCTCTTGGTTGTTGCATCCCACCTTATTTATCCATCCTCTATCCTAATGAAGTGTACTTAGTTCAAAAAGGTAAGATCCTATCCTGGAGATTCTCTGCAGCACCATGTCTGTGCATGAGGAAGTTTGGGTACAGCAATAACAAGATTGGAGCTGAGGAAATGACCGTACTTTCATCTTCAAAGTACTTGAAATCTATTAGCTAATTAAAGTATTAACCCTTGGAAGGGAACTTTAACACCCTTGTATTTACTTCAAGGATTAGGTATTTCATCAGTGAAGGTAATCAGCCTCGGTATCCCCTAGTAGCAATTTTTTCATGAAACTCTTAGGATTAAAATATTTATCAGCAGGTGGCCCACCCTTTTGATGAGGCTCTGCAAACTTAGCTGTCCAGGGAACAGATGTATCGTCAGCCCATCTTGGGACTTGGATTAGAAGACTTCAAAGTTTAATAGAACTGGGTCAGAGCTTGTAATCTCCTGTCATAACCTTCTAGGAGCCAAAGTTACCTTCGTAACATGATTTAAAAAATCAGAGGAGGGCTTTAATCAAGACATCACTGGTGTGTATAAATAATTGTAATGATAACTGGCATTTATATAACACATTTCAGTTCATACAGTATAGTTCCTTCCAGACAACAACCCTATGAGTTAGATTGTACAAGAATTACTGTCGCACTTTTCATAGATGGGGAAACTGAGACTCATAGAGGTTAAATGACTTGTCCCCTATCACAGAGTTTTTAAGTGTCAGAGCTGAACCACGATTAAGGTTTTCTGTTTCTAAATCCTGTAATCTTTCCACTGAGCCATAATATGTGTAAAGTGAAGTCAATAGAAAGTACAAAGCTTAAAGTATAAAGCTTATTAAACCTAGGTTGAATCAAAAATATTGTAAGAAAATAGAATTTAGGTTTAGAATATCAAATATTTCTACCTAACTGGTATCTTTCATTTGAGATAATCATTCCAAGATTCATTTATTGTGAGACTTCTCATAGACCTGATGCTTCAACCATTGCTATGGGCAATGGTGTATGAGAAAATTCTCTGAGAAATACCTGTGTGCCTGAGAAATGTGAGGCTTAAAATTAGCTAGTCATGAGACTTGGGGCTGGAAGTAACTTTAGAGATCGATTTCATTCTCCTAACTTTACAAATTCAAGTCGATTCAACAAACATTTATTAAATACCTACTATATACTGTGCTAGGCCCTAAGGATACTATCAGTCAGTCAATTAAGCTTTAATTATATTCTAAGCACTGTGCTAATAAGTTTCAAGGATGAGATTAAAAAAAAAAACAAAAATATTCCCTCTGGACAAGGAGCTAGTATTTTGATGTGAAGAAAGTACACGTATGCAACAGAGTGAATTTTAAGAAAAAATAGTGAAGTCATTTCCTATGTGGCCAAAGACAAGCAGCAGCAATGACAGGGATATGGAAGTGATGATGATGGTAATGTATACTAGTGGGGTTGTTACTGTTACTAACATTTTCATATGAATCAGGAAGACCTGATCTTAAATCCAGCCTTAAGTATTTAGTAGCTGTGTGACATTAGATAAGTCCTTCAAGGTCTAATTGCCTCAGTTTCCACAATTGCATAATTGTACCTACCTCCCAGGTTGTTGGGAGGATCAAATAATTTAACTGTAAAATGCTTAGTTCAGTGACTAGCACATAGCAGGTGCTATAAAAAGATTGGCTATTTTATTGTTATTAATAATAATAACTATAGGGAGAAGGTTGAAAGTCTTTATTAAACAGATTTTTTTTTAAAACTAAAGAAATAGTTTTGCAAAAAGCAGTTATTACTTCAATGAGGAAAAATAAAGACTGATCACAAGTATGCAGCCTGTAACGTTGTTGAGTTGTGTTCAATTCTTTGTGACCCCTTTGGGGATTTTCTTGCCAATGATAGTAGAGTGGTTTGCCATTTCCTTCTCCAGCTCATTTCATAGTGAGGAAATGGGCAAACGAGGGTAAGTAACTTGCCCAGGATCACACAGGTAGTAAGGGTCTGAGGCCCAGATTTGAACTCAATATTCCTGACTTCAGGCCCAGCACACTGACTCTATTCCCAGCACTCTATCCCAGCACTGTGCCATCTAGCTGCCCCTAGTAAACACCATACAATTTGTCTAAAGGAGAAAAGAAAAAAAAAGAGAAGAGCAGAGAGAGGAGGGGAGAGGAGGGGAGAGCTGAGAGGAGAGGAGAGCAAAAACTTCAGAATGAAGCGCAGATAAGCAGGACCATTAGGAAGGAGCTGTGCAAAATCAAATAGTACAAAATAGAAATTCACACTTTCATACAAATCTTCTCTTTGTCTTTTGCTATGTTCATGGGAATGCTCTGTTTTGGAGTGTTTTACTTCTCCTTTGGGCAATAGCAATAGCTTCCAAATTGATTTCTCTTTCTCTAGTCTTTTTGTATTCCAACCCGTCATCCACATAGCCACCAAAATGATTTTCTTAAAGTACATTCAACTATCTTCCCCTGTAAGTTTTCAAGTAGTTCACTATTCCTGTCTATCTCTTATATTCCTGTATTCCTTAAGTGTAGGGATGCTATTGGCAAGTATTGTAAGCTCTTGGCTTACTCTCCCAACTCCAGCTTAGGATAACTGATTGGGTCTTAATAGCAAGGTAGCCACTTCTCTTTTTAAGGGAGTAGAGGTTTCCATGAGGGGTTACAGTGTGTCTTTCTAATATTCTTACTCATGAGCTCTTAGCTGATATGTCTCCCCCAATATCAACCACCAGTTAACATCTCCCCAGTATCACTTAACCAATTGATATCATAGCATCAATTAACCAATTAACATCAGTTAGCTTTTATAAAAGGACATGGCCTGAGAAGGTATAGCAAGGAAAGAAGTACAAAAACACACCATCAAAGCAAGGACAAGTTGCTTCCTTGTTTGCAAGGTGTCTCAGGAGCTGAGTCAATCCACTGCTGAATTGTGTCAAGTGAGTTGCTATTCTAGACCTGCTTTTCTCCAGGCTGTGCTCCTATGATAAAGTCTGCTATAGATTCCAGTTGCCAGACTTCCATTGTCTCTTCCAACCTCGTGAAGCTTACAAGACTAAATCCTAGTCCAATCTATCTTTGGTCCTCATTCACTTAAAATAAGGAATGAATTGGGCACCAAAAAATGTGGTAGAGAATGTGTTCATGGCTAGCTACGTGGTCGGTAAGAAGAGGGGCCGGAAACATGCCCTCCAACCAAATGGCCATAGCTTTTCTTGTGGGAGGAGAGAGAATGAGAGAGAGAGAGAGAGAGAGAGAGAGAGAGAGAGAGAGAGAGAGATCTTATCTATTCCACCCTTTCGTATGCATGAGGTCAGTTCTGGCTCAGCAGTCAATGAAGAAACTTTTGGCCTTTACTCAGTACATTAACAGTAAACAGGGAGAGAATACCTGTGCCTTCTCTGAATTGGAGAAAGGGCCCTTCCACTATTCATTTCCAGAAGCAGGATCACCAAACCTCCACGTGTGTTGGTACCAGGCAGTGTATATTCTGTATGTTCTAAGGACGGAACCATTCACACACTCACCTCTACGTATAGTTCTATATTGGGGTTGTATAGTTTGTCCTTCCTTCTGAAAGAAGACTATGACATCAGGAAAATGACACCATGACTTGCAAGTGAATTCGATTTGAATGAGGGAGGGTTGTGCAAAGTCACCAGGCTCACTTTGTCCTCCAGAGCCAAGTGGGTACAGTGGCCAGCTACAGATCAGGACAACTGGAGATGGCCCATGATGCAGTGGGAGACCTTGGCCTTTTTAACCTAACTTTTAGCCTAAGGTCTTTCCAAGATCTTATTTGACTGAGGCAATGACTATTCAGTGATTAGTGCTCTTTTAAGAAGTGAGCCAAGGAATGGCCCCTTTAATTGAAAAAAAAAAAATCAAACTGGGAGTGGAAGATTCTCAGGGTTTCTGGCCCAAAGAGATAGAATTACTATTTACATTCATTCTGAGACAAGGTGGCCCAAACAATAACCCTTAAGTGGTGCTTGGGTAGGGTCCCATTGTTGGCCAATCAATGAGAGCCAGAGTAGGTTGAGTTTAAGGCAGGTGTGGGAACTCCAGTCTTGAGTCCACATGTAGCCCTCTAGGTCCTCAAGTGTGGCTCTTTAACTAAATCCAAACTTCACAGAACTAAGCCCCTTAATAAAAGGATTTGACAGGGTGTGAATGATGGGATACAGGCTCCAGAAACCCCCTTGAACTCTCCTTGAATTTTCCTACTTGATAAAGTCTCTGGTGTTCTGCTGAGGCTATAATCCTCTCAACTGGCCTTTCATTGTAGATGCCCAATCTCCTAAGTCTCTGTTACCCCTAATATAGCCCAGTCCTTCATTGTCTATTACCTCCAAATCTCCTCTGGCTAATTCCCAGCCTTGAGGCTATCGAGACCTCATTCTCCTTGGCCATGTGGTCTAGGTCTCTGGAGTTCCTGGACCTTCTCTGTTACTTCAGTCACTTCAGCCTATTGGCATTCCCATCAAGATTTTCCCTAGACCCCTCTTCTAGTCACCTCAAATCTTTTGGCCACTCCTAGATCCCTCCCATAGTCCTTCTATATAAAAGGTCCATCTTGCTTCCATGAAAGTGCTAAGATTCCTTAAGAGTCTGGCCAATATGGCAGATTTTTAGAATCCTGACCACCTTGGAGGTTGTTTTAATAAACCTTGCTTTTCTTTGACTGAAAGAAGGCTTGGGTCAAATTCATTCAGGCAGGCCCCACATGTTGCTGTTTCAGGATTCTAGCAACTCTAAACTGCAACAGGTTTATTCTGTAAAACTTGGACTCAGTCAAAAGACTCCACCCAAGGACCCAGAAGACCAAGGCTGCAGGGTCCCCACCCCTGGACCTCATGATCTCTAAAATTCCTTCCAGCTACAAGTCCCATGATTACCTAATTTTAAGCCTCACATTTCCTAGGCATACAGGTATTTCTCAGGGAATTTTCTCATGCAGTAATGCCCACAGCAATGGCTGAGGTGCCAGCTCCACGTGAAGCTGTACAACATAGCATGGAAAAGTTAACTTAGAACTGTTATTCCTTATTTTGCCTGATCATACAGTTTCCTTCTCCCCACCAAAGGGGGCTAATTGCAAAGCTTCTCCCAGCTACATAGATTTATCACCAGTGGCCAGACCTGCTGATGCTTTTGAGATAACCCTCCCCCTGTCAATGCCACAGCTGAGCATTCCCACTGGAAGAGCAAGAAAGGCAAATGAGTGTGCCCTGAAACAGAAGGCACCAGGTAAATGTGAAAACTGCTGCTCAGGAAGATTAATCTTTCCTGTAGTCCTTCGGTGAAGTAATAAAAGCTTTATGATTCATTTCTCCCATTATAATGGAGGAGGCAATTAGTAATTACTGGATTTATGGTGTTTGTTGTGTTAACTAGACCAATGAAATAGACAGCACAACTGCTTGTTGGATTTTTTTTTTTTAGTTTTGTTTACTTTGTTTTTGAAGCATTGTCCAGGGCATTAAGAGTGCAGCCAACTATCTGAACTTCACTTTTTGTTAAGAAAAGAAGAATAAACCTCCAGTATATGCTAGATACTTGGAATTCTAATGCTTTCCACCATCTCTCCCTCTCCCCCTTTAAGTTCATTTCTATGAAAGATTAGTCACGTGATCAAAAGTTCTGGGTTCTAGTACTAATTTTGCTACTTTTTACCTGTGTGACCTTGGCTAAATCATTTATTTCCCCAAGATCCAGTTTCTCCAACTCTGAAATGAGGGTAATGAAATTTGTACTACCTGTCTCATAGGGGATAATCAGGATCAAAGGAGATAATATTTGTTAAGTATCATTTCAATGTGAACCATTATAATTACGACTTTTGACTAGGATCCCCGGATCTGGGTCTGTATTATTTACAATACTGTTATGTTATCTGTGGCACTATTATCTACTGAGTACTATTATACTATCAAAGTATAGTTTTTGTTGTTGTTGTTAAGTCATTTTAGTTATGTCTGACTCTTCGTGACCCTGTTCGGGGTTGTCTTGGCAAGATACTGGAATGGTTTGCCTTTTCCTTCACCAGCTCATTTTACAGATGAGGAAACTGAGGCAAATAGGGTTAAGTGACTTGTCCAGGGTCAGTATCTGAGGCTGGATTTAAACTCAGGTCTTCCTGACTGCAGGCTCAGTGCTCTATCTACTACACCACGTAGCTGCCCTATAAAACTAAAATGACTTTATTTAAATAGGATCATAGGATTTAGAGACAGAAGAGATCTCAGAGGTCAACTAGTCCAATTGCCTCATTTTACAGTTATGGAAACCAAACTCAGAGGATCCAAGCCTCGGCCCTCTGACTCAAAATCTAGGTTTCTTTCTACTTCATCATTAGTATTTTGGTTAATGTAGTATTTCTTTTGTTTTTTTTCCTCCCCGTCTAGAACTATGATTTCTTTATTGTGGGGACCTCTATATTAAGAAGCTCCCGGAGCCAAGATGGCG
>CM053625.1:7376103-7397166 GCA_028646595.1 Phalanger gymnotis
TGCATAGTTACCTGAGAGAGAAGAACCAACATCTCAGTGTGTAAAGCCAGGGGACTCCTTAATGGTAAACCCAGAGTCTTCACACCAACATCCTTCCAATGAGTAAGTCCCCAAACAAAATGCTAACCTCAGAGTACATATACACTTCTTCAGGGTCTTTCCCACCTCTTGAGGGTTTCACACCTCTCGTGACCTCACTAGCAAAAGGGTGTGGGCCTTCATACAAACAAAGGCACTTGATTGCCTTAGTGCTGAGAAGCACTCTAAAACAACAGACAACAAAAAGTCCCACTTTGCTTGCCCTTACAACTCCATAGTTTTTCCTCTGGTTGTGGATAGCATTTTCCAACATGAGTCTTTTGGAATTGTCTTGGATCATTGTATTGCTGAGAAGAGCTAAATCTATCATAGTTGATCATCATACAATGTTGCTGTTACTGCATGCAATTCTTCTGGTTTTGTTCACTTCAATCAACATCAGTTCATTTAAGTCTTTCCTGGTTTTTCAAACATCCACCTACTCATCATTTCTTATAGCACAATAGTATTCCATTACATTCATATACCATAACTGGCTCAACCATTCTCCAGTTGATGGGCATCCCTTCAATTTCCAATTCTTGACCACCACAGAAAGAGCTACTATAAATATTTTTGTACATGTAGGTTCTTTTCTCTTTTTTTATGATCTCTTTGGGATACAGAACTAGTAATGTTATGGCTGGATCAAAGGGCATGTACAATTTGGTTGCCCTTTGTGCATAGTTCCAAATTTCTCTCCAGGATGGTTAGATCAGTTCACAACTCCACAAACAATGTATTAGTATTCTAATTTTCTCACATCCTCTCCAACATTTATCATTTTCTTTTTCTGTCATATTAGTCAATAAGATAGGTGTGAGGTGGTACCTCAGAGTTGTTTTAATGTGCATTTCTCTAATCGGTAGTGATTTGGGGCAATTTTTCATATGACTATAGATAGCTTTAATTTCTTTATCTAAAAACTTCCTGTTCATATCCTTTGATCATTTATCGATTGGGGAATGGCTTGTGCCCTTATAAATTTGACTCAATTCTCTATATATTTGAGAAATAAAGCCTTTATAAAAAACAGTAGCTGTAAAAATTGTTTCCTAGCTTTCTGCTTCCCTACTAATCTTGGTTGCCTTGGTTTTATTTGTGCAAAGACTTTTTTAAAAAAAATTAATGTAATAAAAATTATCCATGTTGCATTTCATAATGTTCTCTTTCTATGTCTTATTTAGTCATAAATTCTTCCCTTCTCCACAGGTCCTTGCTTTCCTAATTTGTTTAAGTATCACCCTTTATTCTAAATCATATAACTATTTTGACCTTATTTTTGTATACAGTGTGAGATGTTGCTCTATGCCTAGTTTCTGCCATACTATTTTCCAGTTTTCCCATCAGTTTTTGTCAAATAGTGAGTTCTTATCCCAAAACCTGGATTCCTTGGGTTTATCAAACAGTAGATTATTATCATTTACTACTGTGTTTTGTGTACCTAATCTGTTCCAATGATCCATCACTCTATTTCTTAGCCAATACCAAATAATTTTGATGGTCACTGCTTTGTGATAATTTTTTAGATCTGGTGTGTCTAGGCAACATTCCTTTACATTTTTTTTCCCTCAATTCCCTTGATATTCTTGATGCTCTAGGGTACTTTAAGTATACCATCATATCATCTGCAAACACTGATAGCTTTGTTTCCTCATTGCTTATTCTAATCCTTCAATTTCTTTTTCTCCTCTTATTGTTCTAGGTAACATTTCTAGTACTATATTGAATAGTAGTGCTGATAATGGACATCCTTGCTTCACCCCAATCTTATTGGGAAATCTTCTAGATTTCCCTGATTACATATAATGTTTGTTGGTTTAGACAGATACTGCTTATAGTTTTGAGGAACGCTCCCTTTATTCCTATGCTCTCTAATGTTTATAATAGGAATGGGTGTTACATTTGTCAAAGTCTTTTCTGCATCTATTGAGACAATTTTATGATTTTATTTGGTTTCATTATTGATATGGTCAATTATGCTGGCATATCCTGATACTGAATAGGCCTTACATTCCTAGTAAAAATCCCACTTGGTCAAAGTATATAATCCTTGTGATAAAGTGCTGTAATCACCTTGCAAATATTTTGTTCAAAATTTTTGCATTGATATTCATTAGGGAAATTTGTGTATAATTTTCTTTCTCTCTTTTGGCTCTTTCTACTTTAAGTATCAGCACCATACTTGTGTCATAAAAAGAGTATGGTAGGACACTGCTTATTTTTTTTTTCCCAAATAGTTTATTTTGTACTGGAATTAATTGTTCTTTAACTGTTGGGTAGAATTCATTCATGAACCCATCTGGCCCTGGGGATTTTTTCCTAAATAGTTCATTAATGACTTGTTCAATTTACTTTTCTAAGATGGCATTATTTAGGCATTCTATTTCCTGATCTGTTAATTTAGGCAATTAATTTTTTTTTGTAAATATTCCTCACTTGATCTTCCAGGAACCAAGATGGTAGAGTAAGCAGTAAGTCAGTCTCACCCTTCCTTATAAACTTTGAAAAACCCAGAGAATATTGCCCCAAGAAAAATCCTGGAATAGTGGAACCAGCAGAAAGATGGGATACAGTAGTCTTTTAGCTTGGGAGGCTAGGGGGATTAACAGACCCTCTTGCTGTGGCTGAAATGGACCAGTACAGGATGGGTGGTGTCCTAGAAAGCCATCAGCAAGCCACACTTCAGGGGACCAGGAGGAGATCCTGAATTCTAGTGTGGAAAAGTAGGCAAGTGCCAATACCAGGCACACACCAGCTACCACCATCAGCTCCACCTGAGCACTAGGTAAACTACCAGACCACTACAACATCCAACTATCAGCACTTGAGGCCCCAGCACAGAAAAGCAGTAACCAGCCCCTAGCCCCCAGTATAAGAAGTCTGGGACAGTGCCCCCTAGGCTGCAGAAGCAGAGATCAAATTTAAAAGCCAGAAAAGAGGCAAATGACATGAGCAAGAAGAATCAAAGAAAAACATTGACCATAACTACCTGTAAACCATGTTGAAAAAAAGAGCCTGGAAAGTATCTTCCAAGACATCGAGAAAAAGTGGAGGGTAAAATAGTCATCAAAAGAACCCACCAATCACATCCCAAAAGACAACCCAAATTGAAAATGGTAAGGATTATTGTAGCCAAATTCCAGAATTATCAGATCAAGGAGAAAAAACTGCAAGCAGCTAAAAAGAAACAACTCAAATATTGGGAAACCACAGTCAGGATTACACAGGACCTTGTACCTTCTACATTAAAAGATTAAAGGGCTTGGAGTATAATATTCCATAAGGCAAAGGAGCTTGGATTACAACCAAGGATCATCTACTCAGTGAAACTGAGCATAATTTTTCAGGGGAAGAGATGGACATTCAATTAAATAGGGGACTTCCAGACTTTCCCGATGAAAAGACCAGAGCTCAATGAAAAATCTGATCTTCAAATACAAGAATCAAGAGAGGCATAAAAAGGCAAACAGGAAAGGTAAATAAACAAAAATAAAAACAAAAAACAAACACGTTATTTGATAAGCACAAACTGTTTACATCCCTACATGAGAAGATGATATTTACAACTCTTGGGAACTATATCTTTATTATGTCATATAGAAGGGAAATACATAGAGAGAGGGGGTGGGTTTAAGATGATTTTGATGTGATGATAAAAACCCAATTAAACAATGAAAAAGAGATTGTAATGGGAGCAGAGAAAAGGAGGAGGCAGAAAAAAGCAAATTACATCACATGAAGAGGCACAAAGACATATTACAGTAGAGGAAAAGAAGGTAGGGAGATGAGCATTGTTTGTTCTTTACTCTCATCAGATATGGCTCAAGGAGGGAATAACATACTCATTTAGGCATAGAAATCCAACTTGCTCCATGAGTAGTTGGAGGGGATAATAAAAAAGGAGGGAGGAATAGAAGGGAGTGAAGAAGTAGTAAGGGAAAAGAGAAAGAAAAGGGGGGTGGGGCTGACACAAGGGAGGACAGATTGAGGGAAGTGGTGGTCAAAAGTAAATATACATCAATTTCACTCAAATTGTCAGATTTATTGGCATATAATTGGGCAAAATATTTCCTAATGACTGCTTTAAATGCTTCTTCATTGGTGGTCATTTCACTCTTTTCTTTTTTGATACTGGACATTTGTTTTTTTTTTCCTTTCTTTTTTCTAAACAAATAAATTAACCAATGTCTTATCTTTCTCATCTTATTTCATAAAACTGGCTCCTAGATTTATTTATTAGCTTAATAGATTTTTTACCTTCAATTTCATTAATCTCATCTTTGATTTTCAGGATGCCCAGTTTGTGCTAAATTGGGAATTTTTAATTTGTTCTCTTTCTAGTTTTTTTTTTTTAGTTGCATGAGCAAATCATTGATTTGTTCTTCTTCCATTTTGTTAATGTAATAATTTGGAGAAATAAATTTTCACTTAAGTACTGCTTTGGCTGCATCCTATAAATTTCTGTATGTTGTCATTCTCTTTAATGGAATTATTTTTTCTTTTTTTTTCTTTTACTTGTTCTTTGACCCTCTTATTCTTTAAGATTAGAATATTTAACTTTCAATTAATTTGAATCTACATTTCCACTTCTTTTTGTTGAATGTAATTTTTATTGCATTATGATCAGAGAAGAATACATTTATTATTTCTGCCTTTTCACATTTGATTTTGAGCTTCTTATTCCCTATTACCTTGTCTATATTTGTGAAGGTGCCTTGTACTAATGAGAAAAAAAGGTGTATTTTCTGTTCCCATTCAGTTTTCCACAATATAACAACAATGTTACTTGGAGCTACTGTGTCTGTATAAGGGCAATAACACCAGCACACAGGAGGGATGCTAGCACAGGTCCTTTGATCTGCTTTTCTAAGGAAAGAAACTTTAAGGGGTTTACAATCTCACTTTAATTAAAGATACATATATCATTCACTTACTTCAGGGGGAAAAAGTCAGAACCCTAAACTTTAGAGAAAACACAAACAGAAATTAAAAGACAGAATAATGGAAACCAACAGACAGGCTTCTATCTGTCCGACCAAATCACCAGAGAGAGAAGCACCAACAGCTGGATTTTCAAAGCTGGGGGGCTCCTTGACAATGGCTACCCAGAATCTCATCTGGTCAAATCACAGGACACTCTTCCAGTGAGTAAGAGTCGCAAGCAAAATGCTAACCTCAGAGTATATATACACTTCTTCAGGGTGAGAGGGCATCACAACCAAGCTACTGAAATGCATGTGACCTAGGCCTTCCTGTGACTTAAGCAGGTCATGAAAGACTCTTGTTTCAATCAAATAGTCTTGATTGACACAAAGGTAAGACTCAATCAAAGGCACTTGATTGTCTCAGTGCTGAGAAGCACTCTAGAACAAAAGACAACAATAAGTCCACTTTGCTTGCCATTATATTTGAAAGGCAAGACTCATCAAAGGTACTTGACTACCTTAGTGCTGAGAAGCACTCCTAAAGAAAAAGCAAAGGCAAAAAGTCTTGCCGTGCTTGCTGTCCCACCCAAAGGTCTATCATATCTAGCTTTTCTAATATTCTATTCACCTCCTTAGTTTCTTTCTTATTTATTTATTTTTTGTTGGATTTGTTGAGTCCTGAGAAGGAACATTGGAAGTCCTCTAATAGTATATTTCTGCTGTTTATCTGTTCTTAACCTCTCCTTTAAGAATTTGGATGCTATACCACCTGATGCATATATGTTTAGAATTGATATTGCTTCACTGTCAGTGGTCCTTTTAGCAAGATGCAGTTTCCTTCCTCACCTCTTTTTATTAGGTCTCTTTTTGCTTTTACTTTGTCTGAGATGAGGATTGCTACCCTTGTTTTTTTTTTTTTTTAAACTTCAGCTGAAGCATAATAGATTCTGCTGCAGCCCCTTACCTTTACTCTGTGTGTGTTCCTAGGGTTCAGATGTGATTCTTGTAATCCACACATTGTAGGATCCAGTTTTTTGATCCACTCTGTTATCCACTTGTGTTTTATGGCAAAGCTCAATCCATTCACATTCAGTTATGATTGTTAACTATATATTTTCCTCCATCCTATTTTCCCTGTATTTATACTTTCCTCTCTCTCTTCTTTCACCCTGTCCCTCCTCACCAATGTTTTGCTTCTGACTGCTGCCTCCCTCAATCTGTCCTCCCTTCTATCAGCCTCCTCCCTTTTCTTTTCCCCTTCCCCTCCTATTGTCCTATAGGGTAGGACAGATTTCTTTATCCTATTGAGTGTGTATGTTGTTTCCTCTTCAAGCCAAATCTGATGAGAGTAAGGATAAAACAATGTTCACCCCTTTCTTTCTTTCCCTTGATTGTAATAGGTCTTCATGCTTCTTTGTGTGATATAATTTACCTCATTCCTTCTCCCCCTTTCTTCTTCTGCAAGTACAATATTTTTTGTTGTGATTCTAAGTCACACTTTCTTAATTCATTAATTTTGTTCTTTATTCAGTATTTTATTTTCCCCCAGTTACACGTAAAAGCAATTTTTAACATTCTTTTTTTAAACTTTAAGATCTAAATTCCCCTTTTTCCTCCCTCCTCACCCCTTACCCCTATTGAGAAGGCAAGCAATTCAATATAGGTTGTACATGCAGAGTCATGCGAAACATTTGTATATTAGTCATGTTATGAAAGGAAATCCAGACAAAAAAAATCAAGAAAAATAAAGTTTAAAAAAAGGTTGCTTCAATCTGTATTCAGACACCATATGTTCTTTCTCTGGGGATAGATAGCATTTTTCATCTTAAGTCCTTCTGAGTTGTATCATCGTATTTCTGATAATAGCTAAGTCATTCATGGTTGATCACCTTACAATATTGCTGTTTTTTCTACCCCATACATTTCACTTTGCATCAGCTCATGCAAGCCTTTCCAGGTTTTTCTGAGCACATTCTGCTCATCATTTCTTATAGTACAATAGTATTCCACCATAATCACATACCACAACCAGTTCAATCAATCCCCAATTGATGGGAATCCCCTCAATTTCTAATTTTTTGCTCCTGGAAAAGAGCTGCTATAAATATTTTTGTACATATAGGTCCTTTACCTTTTTGCTTTTTTAAAAAAAATATCTTTTGGGATACAGACCTAGTAGTGATATTTCTGGGTGAAAGGGTATGCCTGGTTTTATAGCCCTTTGGGCATATAATGCTCTATAGAATGGCTGAATCTATTCATAATTCCACCAGCAATGCATTAATATCTCATTTTTCCTGCATCCTCACCAACATTGGTCATTTTCCTTTGCAGTCATATTAGCCAATCTAATAGCTATAAGGTAGTACCTCAGAATTGTTTTAATTTGCATTTCTTCAATCAGTAGTGAGAGTATTTTTTTTTTCACATGGCTAAAGACAGCTTTTATTGCTTCATCTGAAAACCTATTATATCTTTTAATCATTTATCATTTGGGGAATGGCTCTCATTTTAGCAAATTTGACTCAGGTCTGATCCAACTATTCTGGAGAGCATTTTGGAACTATGCCCAAAGGGCTATAAAACCAGGCATACCCTTTGACCCAGAAATACCACTACTAGGTCTGTATCCCAAAGAGATCATAAAAATGGGAAAAAAAATCCACATGTACAAAAAAAATTTATAGTGGCTCTTTTTGTGGTGGCAAAGAATTAGAAATTGAGGGGAATGTCCATCAATTGGGAAATGGCTGAACAAGTTGTGGTATGTGAATGTAATGGAATACTATTGTGCTATAAAAAATGATGAACAGGCAGGCTTCAGACAAATCTGGAAAGGCTTGCATAAACTGATGCAGAGTGAAGTGAGCAGAGCCAGGAGAAAATTGTACACAGTAACAGCCATATTTTGGGGTGACTAACTGATACATGTATTGCTTCTTGGCAATGCAAGGATCTGGAGGTAGAACCAAGATGGGGAGTAAAAAGCAGGGACTTGCTTGAGCTCTCCCCCAAACCCCTCTAAATACCTATAAAAATGCCTCTAAACAAATTCTAGGACTACAGAATCCACAAAAGGACAGAGTTAAACAAATCTCCAGCCTAAGACAACCGGGAAGGTCAACAGGAAAGGTCTATCACCAGGCTGGGATCAGAGCACAGTCCAGCGTGGGCCATGCCAGCACATTCAGGGCTGGAGCAGGCCTCAGGGGACTGAATCACCGGCAGCTGTGGTGGTTTCCAGACTTCTCAACCCACAAACACCAAACACAAGCTAGAAGGTCAGTGGGGAAACTCCATTGGTCCCGGGTGAGAGAAGAACATGGTTTGTCCCCAGTCCCGAGGTGGTAGAAGTGGCAATGGTGGCAGTGGCAGTAGCAGCAGTGGCTACTTCTGGAGCTCCAAGACCACAGACTGTGGGGGGATCAAGAGTCTGATTAGAGGGGGATTGCAGGGAAGTCTTTGCTGGCACTGAGTCAGGATTCTCTTGCTTTGCCCTTCTTGGATCTGGGTCACAGTCCTCACTGGCAGTTCTGGGGTGAGCAGGGCTGGTGTGGCAGAGCTTGTGGCAGCTGTGGTGAGGGAATCCTCCTCAAAGTTAGAAGGCAGAAAAGAGTGCTTGAGGTCACTCACAGACTACAGCATAGGCCAAAAAAGGAGTAAACATCTCTCCTTCTATTATACTACCTTAGAAGAACTGCAAATTTACAGGTGCTTATAAGTATCTCTGAAAACAGCTACACAAAAACCCTGAAGCTTAGGACAGAACACTCTTACTCTGGAATCAGAGTCTTACCTTAACAAATAGCTCAAAATTCAAGTAATTGGCTGGGAAAATGAAGGAATAGTGTAAAAAAACTATGTCCACCACAGAACCAAAGAACTTAGTTCATCCTAAATGACCATGTGTTGATGACAATGATTTATTTAGAGCAGGGGCTCTTAACCATTTTTATATTAAGGATCCCTTTGGCAGTCTGGGTAAACCCAATTTGTAGGACAGCTCCTCAGAATAATATTTTTAAAGGCAGTAAATAAAATACATAAAATTAGAAAGTGAATCAATTACATTGAAACATACACTCACAGATACACATAGACACACACACAGACACCCTGAGTCAAGAACTTCTTATCTTGACAGTTTTGAAGCTGTAAAAACAAATTAGAGAAAAATTTAAAGGAACTTTATGTCAATGATGCATTGTATGGATGAACCTAATATACCAAATTATTCTATAGAGCTGAGCTTTAGAATCCTATTCCTAGGCTAATCTTGCATTCTCAGGAACATAAGGGAATAAGTTAGTACAAAAGTTTTTGGAATTGTATTTTGCCAAGCACATTTTGAAGTATTCTATTACCAGAAACTCCCTTCAGTGAGCTCCTGGGCCAGTAGTGGGTGAAACTCATTGGGCTCACAGATGCTGTGCATACCAGTGGCATTGACTGCGGCTTAAAGAAGAGTTGGACTCCTGGCAGAAAAATGCCATTGGGAACCACAGAGCCCAGTTTCTTGGAAGGAGATGAGGTGTTATGATGGTAACCATCTGTCCAGAGCCAAAGAGGAGGAATACATATGGGGAAAGATGCTGCAGCACATAAACTTCATACTCCAATGGTTCAGGGATTTGTGATTTTATGAGTACAGGTGCTCTCCCACCAACAAAGGTTATAATACCTCCTTCGTATAATAGTTTACTTTTATGAATTACTATGTCTAGAAATATTCTTCATCTAGTAGCTATTCCAGGGCTTAGCCTCTTCAGAGTCGAACCTTTTCCGTACTGGTAGTACCTGCCATTGCTTGAATTTTATTGGCATAAACTTGAGAATACAAGTCCATGTACATGCCCTGAGGTGTTGGAGTACCATGATAGAGGAAAGTCTATATACTCAATGTATCCATGATCTCATGGACACAGGTACTCCCTCCAAAGATGTAAATTCCAACTCATCCATACCTACTCATCCTGTTTGATTCCTTTTCATATGTACTCATAAATTATAAGAGAGTCCACCCAGCATGCCAGAAGCCTTCCTTGAAATGTTTTTACATTATATGGATACTAGAGTAAACCTGGGTTGTCTATTGGTTTTCTCTCCCTCAATCCATGGCAAGAACCACACTTCCTTTTCTGATCATAACATTCATCAATATGTGTTCCTGCTCAACTCATGAAAAGCATACATTAAAATAAGCACATAACATATATCATTATATATCTTCATATATTATAATATGAAATAATCTCGAAGCAAGAAAACATGTATTTATATATAGATCTATCTATAAAGATGTCTAAATCAACATCATTAGATAAACATATTTGTGTACTCAATTAGAAATCAAAGGAGTGTTCCATCCTGGTCTCCACTACTTACTGTACACGTGACCTTAGGAAATCCAATTCTCTTTCATAGGCCTCAGTTTCCTCATCTGCAAAATGAGATAACTGAACTAGGTAATTTCTGATGTCCACTTCTAAATTCTAGGAAATACTATGAAGCTTATATAATTATACGTGTGTGTGTGTGTGTGTGTGTGTGTGTAAATTACACACACATATACTTATTGTATGACTCATTTATCCTTTATTATCCTCAGCTAACTCATCTGTAAAATGAGAAAAAAATACATGTTTACTATAAGCTTTAAATTAGATGTTCTGTACTTTGTGACTATAAAATTTGAACTTTATATATAGCATATATATATTTATGTGTATATATACATATGTATAATATTCCTTCATTATTTTTTGGTTTTCAGTTTTAATTACATGAAAATTTATATATATATATGTGTGTGTGTTTATATATACATATATATGTATTATCTATATATTTAGGTATATAGATATATCTTTAAGAAGGTAAAAATTATATTGGGCAAGTGAAAACATCTTTTTGTTTCACTGACAGCTTTGAGAATCACCAAAAATCCACATGTAAGTGTAAGGGAGTTTCAAATAAATAAAAGTGTCCTGTTAGTACAGCTGGGGGGAGGGAGGTTATGGGAGATTATTTTAAAGTCTGGTTGCTCAGCAATGAACTCTGATTCAGTCCTTAATCTCAGTGAGAAGGGGAGATTTCTGTGGTTGTCTTAAAAGGCAATCCCCACTGGGCTGGGCCTACACTGACCACCCAAGTCTGTCTTTTCATAGAGTTGATAGATATGTTTTGACAAGCTATATTAAGTACAAAGCAGGCCACCCGAGAGGCATGTGGAGTTGATATAGACAGAGACAGAGAGGCAAATAACACTGTGAGGCTTGCTTATGTAGGCAATATTTGCCTTAACTAAATGAGTACTCTTGCCTCATCATCTATTACCAATTTTTATCAAAGCCTTTGGAACCCACATATCTAAAGTGAATGAATGTGACTCAGGATTTACTCTTTCTGACTCCTGATGAGTAAACAAATCAAAAGCTTTAGAACTATTATTTACTGTCTTAATTCATATGTAGTTGTGAATCCTTAGGCTCTATGCTGCTGGGGAACTTGGGTTCAACTGATCTGCTTCGGAGTCCCAGCTCTGCTTCTTACTGTTTGTATGACCCTAGACAAGTCAGCTCTAAGCTATTCAAGATGTGAAGTCTCCTGAGCTATAAAATGGAGGTAATAAAGCCTGTAGCATTGGCTTTGCAGGGTGGTTATGAAAAAATCCCATCAGCTGTCATTGTGATAATTTATCTTCATTCATTCGGGTGCAAGGAAGCCTTGGACTTCCTCCTGCTATCACGTACTTTGATGCACATAATATCTTAATGGTGTGGTTCTTCTTCGCCACCCTAAAATCCTTCCATATATCATCATCCTGTGTAATTTTCACACATCTATTTCTCTAAATTCTATTCTAAAAATAGAAGATCCACTCTACCCATTGAAAGGCTTTTTTTTTTGGTTATTTAAATGTCTCAGAATACTAAGATACGATGAAGGCTCTCCATATGTTTCTTCTTGTTCTTGCTACATGACTGGCCCACCTCCTTAATATCTCATATATGTCCTTAATGATGTCTGTTATATTGCTCCTCATTGACAATTTATAGTGGTTAAATCTACTTACTGTAATCATTAAAGTTTTAATAATTGCTTAGTCTCTCTTAAATACTTCAATAAGTCAGTGATGTTCTTCTTCCCTCTACTGGTGCAGTTAACAGTTCATTCTTTCCTCCTTATGCTATGCAATTCTTGTCCATATTCTCCTATCAGTTTTCCTCAGAGGGTCTATCGAGTGAAATGTTTACCATCTATTAGTTTTTCATTTGTTTGTTTGTTTTTTACATTTTACAGAGAAGTAGCACTTGGGTTATTGGTGTCTTATTGCTTGCTGTTACTATATGTACTTTCTTATCATACATTTCCTGGATGATATTCTTAATGCTTTTTTGCACACAGATCATTGTTGGAAATATGCTACAGCCCAGTCATGAGGTACATCTGTCCTTTGTTCTTTGAATCACCTCCCATTTATATTCTTCAGAAACTGATACTTTAAGATGTTTCTTTCTTCCTTAAAAGATCTCACTTGATTCCATCCATCCCCACTAGCTACTGTTCCATATCTCTACTCTCTTCTGTGGCTAAATTCTTTGCAAAGGTCATCTATATTCAATAGCTCTACTCCCATTCTTTTCACTCTCTTCTTAACCCTTTACATTCTGGCACTGAACCTCAGCATTCAACCTGAATTGTTCTGTCCAAAGCTATAAATTTTGTCTTAATTGCCAAATCTAATGGTCTTTTTCAATCATCATTTGTGACCTTTCTACAACCATTGATATACAGTTAATCACCTTCATCTCCTTGATAGTGTTTTCTCCCTAAATTTCCTTGATGCTACTCTTTCTTGGTTCTCTTCCTACCTATTTGAGCTGCTTTTCAGTCTCCTTTCCTGGATTGTCTTCCAGGTCACAATAGCCTCTAAAAGTAGGTATTCCCCCAGTACCCTAACCTCAACTCTCTTCTCTTTTTCTTCGTTATTATTTCACTTGATTATGTCATCAACTCTAATGGATTCAACTTTCATGCTGATTTATAATGATTTTCAAATCTATTTAATGAGCATTTCTCGTGACCTCCAGGTTCATATCTTCAACTTTCTACTAAATATTTCATTCTAGACATCTTAAACTCAATATTTTCAAAACTAAGCTCATTATTCCAACCCCTTTCCCAGTCTTTCCCCCATTTTGAATTCTTCCATTCTTGTGGAAGACACTTCCATCCTCCCAGATTCTCCTTGTGACTTAGGTGTCATTCTTGACTTCATTTTCTTTCAATCTGCAACTAAATCCTGTCCATTTTAACTTTATAACATGTTCATCAAATGCCTCCTTCTCTCCTCAGACACTAACACCAACCTTGCGTGGGCTCTCATCACCTCATCTCTGAGCTATTTTAAAAGTTTACTGGTTGATGTTCCTGTCTCAAGTTTCTCCCCTCTCCAATCCATCTATCAGCTGTCAAAGTGATTTTTTTTTCTAAAGCATAGGTCTGACTATATTACTACCAC
Source organism: Phalanger gymnotis (assembly GCA_028646595.1). Classification (NCBI taxonomy): domain Eukaryota; kingdom Metazoa; phylum Chordata; class Mammalia; order Diprotodontia; family Phalangeridae; genus Phalanger; species Phalanger gymnotis. Next base: position 7,389,634 of record CM053625.1, read on the forward strand.
CCCTAATTCAGTAAGTTCCAGTGACTACCTATTTTCCAGTATCAAATATCAAGTCTTTGGTTTGACATTCAAAGCTTTTTATATTCCTCTCTTTTCTTTCCAGTCTTCTTATACGTTACTCACCCTCACGTACTCTGAAGTTCAGTGACACCAATCTCTTTATTATTTCTTGAACAAGATACTACATCGTCCAACTCTAGACATTTTCATTGACTATTTCCCATGCTTGGAATTGTCCCCATCTTATTTCCACTTGGATTTCTTCAAGTCCTGAATAAAAGATCATCTTCTATATGAAGCCTTTCCTGATCTCCTTTTGTGCTAGTGCCGTCCCTCTTTTGATTCACCTTAATCTGTCCTGTATGTATCTTATTTGTACATAGCTGTTTTTGTGTAGTGTTCACTATTAGAATGTGAGCTCTTTGAGAGAAGGGACTATCTTTTGATTTCCCATATATTCCCAGTATTTAGCGCAGTGCCTGGCATATAGTAGATACTTAATAAATACTCATTGACTGACTGAATGACAAGACAAACAACATAAAAAAATGTTCAAAGTACATTTTTTGTTGTTTTGGGGAAAAAAAGTACTTAGCTTAGAGTTATCAAGAGCATGGTGTAGTTTCTCAAATTCACTATTATCCTTTCTCTTCCTCCCATGCAATTCTCACACTCCCCTCCTCTGGCTTTGGTACTAGCTCTAGATATGAGCACTGATCTGCAAAGTCAATGGACTATTCATCCAATAGTTTGCTTGGACAACTGTCATTTTGTTTATAATTTCATTATTTTTTCTGCATGGTTCAGACATAGAGCACAAGCTGTAGGACTGGAAATGATTTTAAAGATCATGTATTCTAGTTCTTCCATATTACAGATGCCCCGAGGTTCAAAGAGATTAAGCAATTTGCCTGAGAAGGCTAAGTAAAAAAGGGTAGAATTCCTATCAGCTCGCCAAGTGTGGTTGGATACCCTTTGTGAATCCCCAAGATCCTTTCACCAGGTCTGTGAGATCAAAATAATTTTCATAATAATACAAAATGTTTTAATTTCTAATACAGTAAATATTGATCAATACAATTCATGGGGAGGGAGTCCTCAATAATTTTAAAGAGTATAAGATAGTCCTAAGGCCAAAAAGTTTGAGAACTGGGGCTCTAATTGCAAATCTTTGCACCAAACAAAGTTATTAAATAAATATCTTTTAAATAATTGCAGATCTCACTGAAAAGACGTCACAATGTCCTCAGGCTTGATACTATCACCAGACTGTTATCTGCAAACATTCAGGATATCCTTCAGACTTAGGCCAACACTTTTGACAAGTAGCCTCCTTGCTTTATGTCTGACTTGAAATGAAGGACCAAGGTGGTTGTTGGGCAGAGTTTTCTCTTGTATTTGTGAAGTTTTATATGATGTTTGCAAATGTTTTAGGAAAGTCTTCTTGATGGAAGAGAGGTTTTAAGGATGCATTCTGTTCTAATAAGTCAAATGCTTTTTCTTTCATGAACAAACAATTGATATGGAGGGATCTTATATTCACTGAGCCTTAGAGTCCATTATGTGACAATGAAGATGTAGACTGATTCAAAAAATCATTTGCCCAAACTTGACTTATCCCTTTAAATATTTTCTTCAAGGATATTTTCAATTTGCATGTAGAAAACTATCATTCAAAACTTAAAAAAAGATAAGAAAGTATCTTTTTGGGGGCAGTAGTGTTATCATCTGTGATTTTACCCTGTTCTTTTAATATCTTCCCCTCCCTAATACATCTCATAAAGTGATCTCTCAATACTTTCAAAAGTGTGTCATTTCCAGCATAGATTTCTTGCAAATGTCCTAAGTCCAGTTCAGACTTGCTTATTCTTAAATGCCATTTCTATTTCTTCTTACCTGGACTGACGTGTGAAGAGTCCAAATGTAGTAGCCTCGTAATCACTGACGATGTAAAGATATCATTGTGAAAATCCTCACAAATCTCTTTCATTCTCTATTTGTAGTACTTCTGTCACTTTCATCTATCAGTGTTTGGGGGATAGTATAGTTTCAGTGTGTCCCACACCAGGCTTTCTGGAGACTTTTTTCCCCCACTCCATTGTTTTTCCACCATTTTATGAAATAAATAAAAAGGTCATGATCCACAGTGACTAGAGTGATAGGATTGAGTGAAGAAGATAGAATTTCATATTCCATCTCTGACCCTTATTAGCTGTGTGGCCCCAAGCATATTACTAATTCTTCATGAAGAAACTCCCTTGGACTTATCTAGTGCATCATAGACAGGCTGTATTATATATTGGTTTAGTGAGCTTTCATAAAATTCATGGGCCTTTTGTATATAAAGATATAGCTCTCCTATTTCTAGAACACTTTGCTTCACAACACCTAAGTAAGAGTGCTAGAAATATGCTCACTTTGTAAAAGGGCAATTGACAATCAAAGAGGTGAAGGGAGTTGCTTTTTCATTAGCTATCCTCATGTGTAGAAAGCTCTCTCACCTATCCTCTGCCTTCTAGCTTCCCTGGCTTTCTTTAAGATTCAGTCAACTCAAATCTCACCTTCTACAAGAAGGCTTTTGTGGTCCTCTTCACTATCAGTGCCTTTCCTCTGAGATTACTTCCTGTTAATCCATGTATATAACCTGTATGCAGGTAGTTGCTTCTGTGTTGTCTTCACCATTAGAATGTGATGTTTTTGCTTTTCTGTATATATCATGTTAGCATACTGAGCACTTAATAAGTGCATGTTGACTTCTTGACTTGTGGCTAGTAAGTATAAGATTGATCAGGGCAGTACTATAAACCAAGGCTCCTGCAGTTTTAAATTTTAGTTGCCCACTGCCCACCCACTGCTCTCAGCCCATATCCCTAACCCATATACATAATATATCAATATTAGTGTTGGAAGTGGTTGTTATTGCAAATCCTGGAAACTTCTTGGCACCATGGCTTTGGCAAACACACCTGGGGAGATCGACCTTTCCGAGCTTTCCATCATGAGTACCACGTTGCCATTCTCCAGAGCACTGATAAACAAGTTTTGGCAAAGGCAAAAACAAACACCATTTTCTAGCCTCTTTGCATGTACTTCTCAAATGCAGAAGCAATTAATAAGAAGTCTGCCAGAGACCCTGGCTGGAAAGGGCTGCCTCTACACTACTTTCTGCTTTGGTGTAAATAAAGCATGTGAGTAAACGCCTAAAAGAGGTAATGGGCTTCAATTATATATTTATTTAGAAGATGGAAGACTAGATGGTTGTCGGTATGCATGGTGCTAATCTATCTCAGGCCTTCCCAAAAGAGAAAATCTTTAGCTTCCAGCTTGTAAAAACAAACAAATAGTCAAACAAAACAAAACAAATTTACATTGATTTACAATTACTGGTTTGCAGCCATTTAAGGAAATTAATAAGCCATATTTTGGGGATCTGAATACTGTTATATTTATATAAAGAGTATAATTTCTAACTATTCAAAACTAAGGCTAAAATATTCCACACATATACATATATATATATATACATATATATATATATAAACACAATAAACAACAATAAAAATGATTTACACAGTGCCTAGTATGTGCCAGGCACTCTGCTAAGTGCTTTACAATTATTATTTCATTTGATCCTCACAACAACCTTGTGAGGTGATATTATTATCCTTTTTTTACAGATGAGGAAACTGAGGCAAGCGGTGGCTAAATAAATTGCCCAGGGTCACATAGCTAGTAAGTGTCTAAGGTTAGACTTGAAATCAGTTCTTCCTGACTTCAGGCTCAGCACTCCATCATCTCTGCCACCTAACTGCCATATGCGTGTGTGTGTGTGTGTACATACACATGTATGTATGCATGGATTTGTCTAATATGTCAATATATAAAATGCTCCCCCTTAATGTATAGGACAGAATTTCATATCATTACATAGAAATTCAGTATCATATACCTGAGACATGGTATCATCATCAGTGATTGTCATTAAGGAAGTTACTTGAAAACATTAACTTTGATCTCTGCAGTCCATATGCATCAGGAAGTATCTTGATCTTACCTTCTGATATATATCTGAAGGCAGTAGCTTTTGTCAAAACTACAATTCAAGACCTATAGAAAATGGTTGAATATATCTGCCTTGTTCAAAAGCCTCAAGATGGAAACTGATATTTTCTTTTGATCTTGTTGAAATGACATCAAAGTTAGAGTAAGTGGGGCTTGTCATGGACTAGCTTTTTGACTGTAGAAAAGGAAATGATACTCTGAGGACGTTAGTTACATTATTTGGAATACAGGAAGAATAATATTCACCTGAGATGATAGTAAGGAACAAATTAAAAAATATCTCTGAAGTACCAAGGGAATATGAACGCTTTTTGGTTTTGGAGGTCAAGTATGCTCAAATAAAGCATCACTGTTCTTGGTTTCTAACATAACCAGTACATCAAACATCCCACTATCCTTATTTCAAACCATTTTTGAGATGAATTCTAGCATCATTTGATAATAATGACAGCTTACATTTCTCTATGACTGTAGGTTATGAAGCCTAGTATGATGGACAGTACACCGGATTTGGTTTCAGATGACCTGGGCTCAAATCTTGGTGCTGCTACTTGTAAAATTATTATGTAAGTTTTTTATCCTCTTTATGCCCCACATTTTTCATCTATAAAAATACGACAAGCATGAGGTATGGTGGGAATAACGGCAGACTTATCATCAAAAGAAATGTACTCATGATCCATGTACTTTCGTCATGAATATAGGCTAGTTGCTTTACTTCTCACAATCTCCTTACTTTGGAAAACTAGAACATTATCAGGCCTGGGCATTTCATAGGAATGCTGGGACGATCGAATGAGAATTGAGTATGAGGTGAGAAAGTAGAGGAATTGACTGTTTACTTGGAATTTGTCTGTAAAAGAGAGCACTGATAGAATATGATAGCTTGATAATATAGTAGAGCTAAGGGAAGGTTTTTTTAAGGATGATGTCATCTGAATATGTTTTAGGCAACAAGGAAGAAAATAGTAGACAAAGACTGGATGAAAATCAGAGAGGATATGGGCTAAGGGATCTTCTGGAATATATAGGAAAAGATGAACTCAAGGGAAAAATTGGTGTTGGCAAGAAAACCAATATATCCTTTAAGATGAGAACATAGGATGAAAGAATAGGCCAGATTTTTTGAGTGATTTGAAATATTTTGAAGAACTAGGTAGGAGAAAGTGCTCTTGGCAGATGGATTCATTTTTTCCCCAATGAAATATGAAGTAAGACCTGGAATTGTGAGTAAGGAGGAAACTTGTTGGTAGACATGAAAAGGTTTTGGACAGTCACTGAAGTGTTACAGATTTAATCAGGGAACAGTGAAAGAATTGATGTACAGTTGTGGGGTCTCAGACAACACTGGAAAATATAAATTTTCAGTGGGATCAGTCAGAAAGAATATTTGATTTCTTCCAGAAGTGTTATGCAGGACAGGAGGAGAAGCAGAGAAGATGAATACTGAGAGTAATCCTGAATTGGGGTTTGGATAAAAGAAATGAGCATCAGTAGGAATATGGGAAAAGAAATTCCAAGGTAGAAGACAACATAAAATTCAGCTGGTAAATTGAAGTGCCAACATTTTGAAGTAATAAGTGAGGCCAGCATATGGCTGATGGTCTGGAAAAGCAGCAAATGGTGGATTTATTGGAGTTGTGGTGAGAATGATGAAGAATAAGTTTCCAAAAGGCAAGATGTGGAGATATATGGAAGAACAAGCTTTAGGAACAAAAGGTTCCATGGTGGAATGGAAAAAAAAACACACTGAATTTGTAATCAGAGAGCCAGCATTGTAGATGCAGACAAAAAATAAAATAGTTTCTCCCAGCAAGGGAATTCAATTCCACTGGGGGAATATTCTGTTATAATGTTAAGTATAAGAAAAGTAGGGAATGATGGTGAATCATACTGTAAGGACAAGAGGAAGTGATTACTGCTCATATCTCAATTCCTCAGGTTAGTTGATATATTTATAGAATGCAGTCACAGATTATGAGGTTTTAATGTGTTATCAAATTGTAATAGCATGTGATCCTTTCACGAAGTAAGAATGAATCTCTTATTATATCAAGGAAGGAATGACATGATTGGTTGGACAAGAAAATTAGCAACATCTCTAGGAGTTTTAAAGAGGCAAACCCTGGATTAATTTTAGCAGTTTAAAAATTAGAGATATTGCATGTACAAGAGGCCCGTGCAGGGAGGAAAGAGGGAATTTCACTCCTCTAAAGGCCACATAGTTTGGAAAGGGACCTACTAGATAAGTTGGAGATATTGCATAGAGAAGGGAAGAGAAACATCCTCTAGACAGACATAGATACAGAGAAACAGTCACTTGTAGAAGGAAGTAGCTTCTAGTCATGAAGGACAGCTTGTGCAAATGTATGAAGGCTTCAACTGAAATGGCTGAGTTCTGAGAACAGCAAAAAGCAATGGAGAGTGAAAAGGGGAGGGAGGAGAGTCGAAGATCATTGTGGAGTTATGAATCTGCTTTTACTGGGATAGTTGAGTTCTCAAAAGAGACACCACTTCTGTGGTTGTGGTTGATACTACTACTAAGTTAGATTAATATACTGTTACATGAATTCCAAAGCAAAACAGTTGATTTCAGAGGTGGTTAGGTTTGGAAATAAGAAAGAAGATGAGTTCAATTTTGTATATATTGAATCTTGGGCAATGACAGATCATCAAGATGGTGGTTTCTAGCAGACAGGTGATATATGCAGGACTAAAAATCAGGAGAGAAGCTAGGTCTCAATGTCTTCTATATAGAGATAATAATTGAAATCAATAGGGCTGACCAAGTAAGCAAAAGAATGAGCTAAAAGGCGGGCCTGAACTAGATTAAGAGACATCTATAATTAGTGAGGAGATGGATGATATGATATTCTAGCAAAAAATACTAGTGGGAAAGAGTAGGCAGTCATTTAGCACTTAGGAAATTATTAGGAAGCTTGGAGATAGTGGTATTAGTCAAATGGTTATTTGGAAGTTGAATATATATATATATATATACACACACATATATATACATATATACACATATAGATATGCATTGAATATATATACATATATGCATACACATAAATGTATGTATGTATATGTATATATTCACTCATGTCCACACATACAGGGGTTGTGAATGACCTGGATTGATGAACAATAAACATCCTATTAATTAAAATATTTATCACAGTCGTTAATAGCGTTAAGTAAATATTAGAAGCAAAAAGTGCAAATATAGCTACTTGGTGTTTTCATCCCCTTGAGATTTTTTTTTTTTTTTTTGCTTTGAGACATTTAATACTATTTCAATTATGCAGAGGAAATAATGTAATTCCTTTATTTGAAAAATGATACTGAACCTCCGAGATCAGTTAAACCTACTGCTGGAATGGGGATTCTTTTTTAGACTGTGCTGTTCCCTCTCTTTAAACAGCTGTAGCTGTACACAGATGGTCAGAAAGCAGCAAATGAGTGTTTTCA
>CM053625.1:7397666-7413582 GCA_028646595.1 Phalanger gymnotis
TGTGGAAGTGTTATACATAATGATATGCATGTGGCCTATGTTGAATTGCTTGACTTCTTAGGGAGGGAGGGTGGGAAGGGAAGTGGGGAGAGAACTTGGAACTTAAAGTTTTGAAAACAGATGTTCAAAAACAACAAAAAAAAAGTTTTTGCATGCAACCAGAAAATAAGATACACAGGCAATGGGGTGTAGAAATTTATCTTGCCCTACAAGAAAGGAAGGGAAAAGGGGATGGGAGGGGAGTAGGGTGACAGAAGGGAGGGCTGACTGGAGAACAGGGAAACCAGAATATATGCCATCTTGGAGTGGGAGGGGAGGGTAGAAATGGGGAGAAAATTCATTATTCAAACTCGTGAAAATCAATGCTGAAAACTAAATATATTAAATAAATTAAATAAAAAAAAAGAATACTCAACCCCTAAAGCGTTAGAGTGACAAAGGCTCTTACAACATAGAGTTCAAGGATCATCTAATCCAATTCTATTTCAGATACAAGAACTAATGACCTAAACAGGTAAAGTGATGAGGAATTTGGTTTTCTGTCACTCAGTCCTGTTTTCACTGCATGACACTGCCTACATCATAATGCTTTTTCATTTCTCAATACACAAAGTGACACCATTTATTAATTTCTATACTTTATACAGGAAGGTTAATTCTGGTTAGAATTTGTTAATAATTGTTATATTTCATTCAAAGGGTGAAAATTGCATATCATGTTTTTATGATATTGATAAAAACCATGATTAGCAATTCTTGGTTTATTGGAGATGAAAAAGCATGTATCACTTCAAATAGAAGTTGACAGGGTTTGTTTATTAATATTTCTAATTGATTTTTGATTCAAACAGTAGCCACTTTGGTTTGAGATATATTATTTAACTGAAATAGGCAACTGAAATAAAGAAAATTAAATCAAAGCCCTGAGTCCTTACAAATAGAAATCTGCAGCTGAAGGAAAGAAATGTTCCAAACTAGTTATGCTTTTAGGTGAGTTTTCTTAAAAGTATTGGCAAAAAATAATGATAGAGAAGTTAACTTTCAATTTCACTCTAGCATTACTTTTACATCAATGTCTACTTCCTTCTTCTAAGGACAAGTTGCAAGGCCTCTCTTTATTGCTGACCCACATGTAAAACAACATGAGAATCAACCACCTGTGTTTCGCCTTTGACAAGTCATTTCACTCCTCTTCATCTCTTTCCCTCAACTATGATTGAAAATAATACTTTCTGATGTATGTCACAGCATGCAATTCTATGGGAAAATGAGCTATTATTAAGAATACCAGAAACTGAAGAATAGCTAAACACAAGTCAAGCCATAGGTTGATTGGACAAAAACTAAATCTACTTTTCTTAATCTGAAGTAGGCAGCATTTGTTAAGTTTGAATTCCCTACTGAGAGTGTGAGAAAATAAATTTTTCTTTTGACAATATACATGATATAAAGTCAAGTCTTGTCTCTGTGAACTAAACAGCAGAATAGGTGTGTATGTATCTATGTGTACACACATACAGAGTATGTATATGTACAAAAATTAATGTGCTTGTATATGCAGGCATACAATACAATCTAATATATACAAATATGTATGAGTATATATGTATGCAGTATGTATATATATATGATACAAATATATCCATATATTTGTATATATGTGCATACGTGCACTGACACATACATGGGGGCAGCTAGATGGTTCAGTGGGGAGAGCACTATCTGGTGTCGAGAAGACCTGAATTTAAATTAGGCCTCGGATGCTTACTAGCTATGTGAACTTGGGCAAGTCACTTAAGCTCGGTTTGCCTTAATCCACTGGAAAAGGGAATGGCAAACCATTTTGGTATCTTTGCTAAAAAACTGTATTGACAGTATAGTCCAAGGAATCATGTAGAGTCAGATAAGATGGAATGACAACAATATATACATGTATGTGTATAAATATCAATTAATAAATAAATATTTAATAAACCTCTATTATGTGCCAGGCACTATGCTGAGTGCCAGGGGATACAAAAAGAGGCAAAAGACAGTCCCTACTCTCAAGGAGCTTAGAATCTAATGGGGGAGAAAAGAGGAAAACAGATATATACAAAGCAAGCAACATACAAGATAAATAGGAAGTAATTAACCCAAGTATAAATAATTCTAGCACCTTTCTTCTGTTGATTATTTTGAATTTATTTTGTATAGATTACTACTGCACATAGTTGGTTGCACGCTGTTTCTCCCATTGAATTGTCTGTTGCTTAAAAGAATGATTTTTTTTTTTAATGTTTGTTTTCGCCTTTCTTGGGATCCTTAATGGATGTGCCGGGCACACAGCAGACACTCAAGAAATGCTTCTTGAATAACTGATTGGAATAGACATGAAAAGAGTAGATAATATAGTAGCTGGATAGCCCCTCAAAGACCATCTGGTTCAATCCCCTGAGGAAATTAAGATCCAGAGAGGAAAAGCGACTTACCCAGGTAATAAATAACAGTGACTGGCACTCTGACTCCAAATCCAGTCCTCTTTTCACTGGGCCATGATGACAATTTAGATATTTTTGGACTATGTCTGCAGCATCTGATGTTTCCATTCAAGTAGTACATGGATTTGATCGTCTACTTCATAACCACTGTTGGGGGCTGGGAATGTGATGATCTGACTTTCGTTTGATCTCAACACCCATGTGTGGTACTACTGTATCATCCTGCCCTTGAGTATGAATATGTAAACATCCCCAGTAGTCAAGAACTCATTCATTGCCCTGGCTTGTTCTTCTTCGTTTTTGCTTTCTCTCCTCATTCTTTCCCCACACCTACCCCTCATACACAATCCCCACCTACTTCCTCCTCCTGTTAGATGACGCCAACTTTGCCAAAATCCAATTAGCAGGTCCACAGCAGTGTCACAACGGGAGGGCCTGATAGTTACCGATCCCTGTTGGATTTGGGGAGAGAGGTGCTTGATAAATGAAGATGTTGCAGATGTGCGCCACTTTGTTATGAGTGCAGCAACTTGCTCCTTGACTTGATACTTCTGCATGAAGTGGAATTTTTATTACCCAATGATATGAACTGGTGACATCTTGAGAGAAAGAGAAATATGCAGGTGGCATTTGCTTCTCAAGAGGATGAAATACCTACAAGATTAAGCCCAGTCGAAGTAAAGCTCCTGAAAGACAAGCATGTTCATTAGGGCCCCAAATAGCAACCTTAATTTAAGTATTTTGACAATCAATTCTAAAAGTCAAGCTAATTTAAAATCTTGTGATTTTCTGATTAACCGCACCAAATAGTCGACCGTAAAACATCACACCGTAAATGGAACTCAGAGATCATCTAATTCAATCCCTCTCCAAGGATGCAGACCCCCCATACTAAGAAGAGGATGTAGTTCGGTGGAGAAAACTTCAGCTCTGGAGTCAGAGAACCTGCAGTTCCGAATTCCGTCCCGAATTCTTACTGCCTGTACAGTAAATCAGTTAGTCTCCTCTGGACTCAAATGACCCGTCTGTAAAATGAAGGGGTTTAATGGCTTCTGAAGGCCCCCCTAAGATCAGCACTCTGGTTCCCCCACATGAGCTCATCCAGCTACTGACTGAAGAATTTCAACAGTGAAGAATTCATTACCTCAAGAGTGAGCCAGTTCCATCTTGGGACGATTGTGTCAATGAACGAATGTTTTTAAGTATGCATTTAGCTTGCATCGAGCAAGGCACCCATTTTTGATCATATCCTACACATGAAGAACTTGTAATCAAGTCCCAAATACAGGGTCTAAACCCAATTAGGCCTAAAGGGCGATGGATATGGGTTCTATTCTCCATTCAGTGACTTAATAGCTACATGACCTTGGGAAAATTATTTCCCCTTTCTTGGCCTCCGTTTCTTCATTTGTAAAGAAAAAGACTGAAATACATGATTCTCTCTCCTTCCAGATAGATAATTCTAGACAATATTATGTACTGGTATTTTAATGTGCTACCTTTTGCAGCAGAAAACAAACAAGATAGCAGGTGTGTCTGTAAAATAATACGGCTAATTTTTTATGACCGTATTAGTCCTTTTTTTTCTTCCAAAGTTCCCCATGGAAGGAGACTGTTATGTTCATTGCTACTGTCAATGCTCCCATTTTCTGATTCTTTTTTGAAAACTGACTTCAAACATCCTTTAGAATCTCCTCTATGGACCGAATCTTCATTCATTGAGAGGAGATTTTTTTTTAGTTGAATTACAGTGATCTAGGGCCAAGTTAAGTGAATAAGGTGTGTGACAGGGATATCCAGATGCCATTATAGCTTTTCATTTAAACATCAATGAAAGCAAAGCAAAATAATTGCCAGGGCACAGAAGGAATTGTACTCATGTGAAGCTCTTAATAACTATATTTCAGACCTTGTGCCACTTTGGGGCTCACTCTAGTTTAGTTATGAGGATCGAGTGTAAGGCTACCATGGCCAGGAAGTGTTCTTTTATTTATTTTAATGGGCCCATTTTGGTTCCACAATAATATTAAAAACTTTTCAAGAGTCTGTTCATTTCTGTAAGTCCCTTTCAACACAACCACCCTGTGAAATGTTCTTTGTGATACAACTGTTGCTATCTCCACCTTGTTAAGATGATGATGCCAACAATGAACTTAATGATGATGATGATTTGAAAATATTCTCTTTTTGGGGGGAAAGAAGGGAGAAAGAATGAGAGAGAATGAATTCATAAACTTTTGGTGATGAGAAATCTCCATTGATTGAGATTTAATTCTACTTGTCCATAGGCCACAAGGTACCATCTTTCCAGGGTAAATGACAGTGCTGCAGATACCTGTGGCCATCCAGGCTTTCCAATTCCTCTGCCCTATTTGCTGCAGTAAAATGTCAAATAAGAAGCTAGCATGACTTGGCGAGAATAAATTTTTACTCATCATGGAGACGGAGCCTTATAGGCGCCAAAGGTGCCGTGCCATCAATTCCTCAGCTATTTATCCTTTGCCATTAGAACTCAGGCCCTGAGCCTGGAAGGCAGTTTAGAGATGGTTAGAATATAAGCCAAGCAACATTTTATAAAGTTATCACAAGGCTGGCTCTCCCTAATCTAGGTTATAGCTCTACTCTGAAAGGTCTTTGGAGTAAAATCATTTCTTCATTAACGAGCTCCAGCCCCAATCCCAGAGATAAAAATGACTTGAAAAAAAGTGTCTTTTTGCTGCTATTTAAATGAATGGGGGAGAAAACAGTGGGTGTTTTTAAAACTGTCCTCCTGTCATATCAGGATGGAGCTCATTAGCGAGGGGAATGATTTTACTGTGGAAAGACTGCTACAATAAGAGAACATAATCTACTCAAGATGAGCCAAATCCAAGTCAATTAGGCTAAAAAAAGGTGCTTCAAAAATACCACCTCTTTCTTTCCATTCATTTGAATAACAGCAAGGGGACATTTTATTTTTTTTAATCATTTTTTTTCTTCACATGAATCAGACTGGATCTCATTAATATAGGAATGATCTCACTTAAAAGAGCTTCCAGTGTTAAACTACTGCTCAACCTAGATTAACCAAATCAAACATGATTTGACCAAAAAAAAGTCAGAAGTATTATATCTATTTCTAAGGCATTACATCTGACTTTAGAAAGAATGTACACATAAGATTTCATATTCTGCAGCTCCATTTGAAGTATCTAGGATAAATTTTCCTAGGTAAATTGTAACTAAAATTTCAATGAGATGTGGTTAGCCACATGAAGTCATTGAAAAGGAGTCAATTCAAGTAATTTACTTATATGGGGTAGGGTAGGGAGAAGGAAGCTTATAAAATTTGCAGGCATATTTTGTTTTCTACACTACACAGAATTATAAAACCAAAGAAGAAAGAGTTAGAAGGAAGGGGCCTTATAATCAGACACCACAGAATGGTAGAAGTGAAAGAGATTTTAGAATCTTAGGATCATTGAAAATCAGAGCATGAAGGGAATACAATGTCAGAACTGGAAGGGCCCTTAGAAAATTATAAAACATATAATGTTAGAGTAGGAATAAATGTTATAGTTTTTCTAGTCCCAAACCCACATTTTACAAAGTAGAACACTGAAGGCTAGAAAGAAAAGAGACTTGCCCCAATTTACATACTAATTACACCATAGAATTAAGACTAGAACCCAGGTCTTTGAATTCCTAGTGCAGTATTATCCTGCCTATATTGTATCCCACTGTATTTCTGATGTTGTTTTAGATGACAGAATGAGGTTGAAGTTAAGCCAACCCCAGAGACCAATGAAAGCCTAAAAGATAGGATCAAAGTAGATGTGGCTAAATTTTTGTCTCCACAAGAAGCCACACCTGTGCTCATGGATGGATGCTCGATGTGTTGTGACTCTGCGGGGCTTTCTCACCAGCTTTGCAAGGACAGAAGCTGTATGTGATCCGCTGAGCAGTGTGTGTGTGTGTGTGTGTGTGCGTGTGTGTTTGCAACAGTCAATTTGGGGGAATTTAAAGTTCATTAATCACATTTTCACCTAATGGCAAATGTTTAATGTAAACATTTGGGTCATTTTATACATACTTAAGATATATTGCTGATCAGCAGATTATTAAAAGTAATTTAAATTTAGAAAGAGCTAATTGCATATGAAGAAAGATATTTTTCATGGGATATTTTCTCCCCTTTCGGAAAAGCATGTCAGTTTCTTTGGCAAATCCACAACCTGGCATGCCAGCAGTCTTAGTATTCATCCACACTGCTAATGGATTTACAATTGCAAATCATTCCTGTGACATGCCTTGTGATATTTAAGATTGTATTTATTATGTCTCTCGCGTGCACACGCACACGTGTGATAATCAGTGTTTCTTCTCTAATAACAATTAGCAATGGGCCAACCTCCTATTGTTCACATTAGAATCAAATCTTTGAAGAGAGAAGGAAATGTTCCCATGTCAAACTTTTCATTCTTACCAATGTACTGTGTCTTTCCAGCAGTGACGATTGATAGGAAGACTGAATGTAGCTTTCCCCTAAATAAATATCCAAGGTGTGATGTGGCTTTAGGGGGAAAATAACTATATCAGATACCCTATTAGCTTAGAATAAATATAGAAGTAAATGCAACAGATGTAGCTTAAGTGTAGAGGAAATAAAGATGCAAATAAAGAAGAAAATGAGGTGTAGTTTTAATTGGCAGCTGTCAATTAACCATACTACATTATTACATAATGATAATAAAAAAACCCTTATATTTTCTGGAGATATACAGTTACAACCTCCACTGATGCAAGTGAAATCCATCAATCAATAAGCTTTTTATTTTTATTAAGCATTTACTATATGCCAGGCATCAGACTAAGCTCTGGAGATTTAAACCAATACACACACACACACACACATGCCCTCAAGGAACTTACAATCTGAATAAACAAAGAACATGAAACTAACTACAAACAGACCATATTCACATAATTACACATAATATATAGTATGTTATAACACAAATTATATAGTATATAATACCATTAATCAACCAATTAGCATTTATTATATTATATATATATTATATATATTATATTATATATATATTATAACCTATATTATATAGGTGCTGGGAATATAAATAAAGGAATTAAACAGTTCTTGCCTTTAAGGATCTTACATTCTTCTGCGGGATTAAAAAATATTCACAGATAAGTCAGGATCCAAAGCGGTTGAGGTGAAGAGCACTGACAATTAGGGAAATTAAGAAAAGCCTCTTGAAGGGGGTAGGACTTGTATTTTGAAGCAAGACATTTCAAGAGCAAAAATGATGAGGGATGATATTCTAGTTATGGAGGAGGGAGGGAAAGGGAGTCACAACCTGATGGGTGAAGGTCTTCAAGAGGAAATGGTGATCAGAGCATCAGCATGGTTTCATCAAGAATACGTCGTTCCGGGCTAACTGCATTGCCTTTGCTGAAAGTTATTAAATTGTCATAGTTTTGAGGCATAGGAAGAGCTTAATTTCACTGTGCTTTGCCCCTGGCAGCGCTCCTCTAGATTATTGTGTTCAGTTATGGGCACCGTGGTTTAAGAAAGGTATTGTCCAGATGGAAGAGTGTTCATAGAGGAACAATTAGAATGAGATCTAATCCCGGTTCTGGCTTTGAGTTGATGTCATCTGAACATTGATTGGAAGGATATATTTTGCTGAAGTGATATAGTTAGTTTTGCATAGAGAAAAAGAAAAGTTGAGGAGAACAAAATAATTGTTTTCAAGTATTTGAAGGGCTGTGTGTGGATGAGGGCTTAGACTTACTATAATGGCCCCAGAGATCAGAATGAGAAACATTAGGTAGAAGCTGCAAAGAGGTCAGTTTCATCTTGATGTCACAAAATGTAGAACTGTCCTTAAGGGGAATGGACTGATTCAAGAGGTGCTGGATTTCCCCTCTTTGTCCATCTTCAAGTAAAGGCCGGACGACTACTTGTCATGTCAAGTCTATTACGGTGGATATTGTTTACAGACTGAACTAGCGATATCTCTTCTAATTCACAAATTCTGTGATTCTGAGGTAGATCGTGCAAATGCCGTAAATATAGTTTAACTGGGTTTTAGTAAATCTTTCATGGAAAAATGGAAAAAAAAAGATGGGTTACACAATAGTAAAACTGGTCAGATTAGAGAATGGACTTCACTCCATGCCAGGCATAATCATGAATGGTTCAATGCTAACTTGAAATGAAAGTTTTACTGAAATGTCCAAGGGACCTGCATTTGTCCCTATCTGTGCAGTTTTACATTTTTTTCTCAATAAAAGGCATAAATGACGCTTATCGAATCTGCAGGTTGGATTAGGAAGTCCTTATTAGATTGCAAACTCCTTGAGGGCAAAGACTGTATTTTGCTGCTTTTTATATCCCCAGTGCTTGGAAGTACCTGGCACATAGTAGGCACTTAATAAATGCTTATTGACTGACACTACAAATGAAACAAAATTGGGCAGAGTAGCTAACTCTAACTCTAACTAAAAGAAAAGTAGGGTTCACGAAGATATAGACAAACTAGAACATTAGTCTTAATCTAATCAGATAAAATATAATGAGGGTAGAACAGTACCTATATGGTAAGAGGTATGATTAAAATGTTACTCAATAAACATTTATTAAATACCTATTGTGAGCTAGACAATGTAGTAAGTCCTGGTAATAAAAAGGCAAAAATGAAACTATCCATATGTTCCAGGGATTTATATCTAATAGGAGAGATAGCATATACATATGTTTATATATAATATAGAAAAATAAATGTAGGTTTTGGATAAAGATAACTAGTAGTTGAAGGGGGGTAAGGAGGGAGAGCCCAATAAAGGCATCATGTAGAAAGTGATGATTGAGCTGAGTCCTGAAGGAAACCAGGGATTTTGAGGGTGTACGTGAGGAGACAGTATGTACATCTGGGGGTTTTAGTGAACTACCATCTCAATTTGAGTCAAAAGTGCAATCAGCATTTAAAAAACTAGCCCAGCAAATAAGCTGTGATAGAAGAGGCATAGTGTTCAGGACTATGGAGTTGGTAGTTCTAATATATTTATACGTTAGTCAAATCAAATTGAGGGGAAAGTATTGTGTTTAGTTCTGAGTACTGCATTTTAGTAAGGACATTGATAAGCAGGAAGATGTCAAAATGAGAGTGAAAAGTCTTGAATTCCTATCATATGAGGATTGGATGAAGGAAATAAAAATGTTTAACCTTTAGCAAAGACAGCTCAAGTGAAACACGAGTGCTGTCATTAAATATTTGAAGGGCTGTTCCATGGAAGAGAGATGATAGCATGTCTACTCAATCATTCAATCAATAAGTATTTATATACCATTAATAACAGCATAGAAGAATATGATTATTAAGTGTTAATTCAAAAAGGACACAAGTAAAGTAGCATGTAAGATGTGAAAGGGTAGGCAATTATTTGGGGTGGTGGCATCGGGTCATTTTTCTTGAAAAAGATGACATTAAACTTGTCTTTAAATGGTGACTTTAATAGTACTTAATAATTCAATACTAGAGATACAAGGACAAAGAATGAAACAAGGTAATTGTTTCATTTATTTCAAAACTTTCACACCTCATCTTTTTTTTGCTCCTGCTTTATCCTCATTACATTTTATCTCAATAGATTATCTTTAGTTCAAGATCATCTCATCAAATCCCTACTTGCAGGGAGTTTATATTCTAATAGGGGTAGGGAGGCAAAATACCAAGACACACATGCACATACACACATACGTTTATATGCAGCATAAGTATAAATATATTTAAATATAGATAACGAAATGCAGCAGGAATATAAATAAATAATAAACATTAGTAGATAATAAATAAATAAATGCAAGTATATTCAAAGTAGTTACATATGAGATTATTTGGAAGAAAGGGCACTAGTATTTTTTAAATTTTTTTTTATTATTTTTTTTAATATGTTTAGTTTTCAGCATTGATTTTCACAGGAGTTTGAATTACAAATTTTCTCCCAATTTCCACCCCCCCACTCCAAGATGGCGTACACTCTGGTTGCCCTGTTCCCCAGTCTGCCCTCCTCTCCGTCACCCCATTCCCCTCCCATCCCCCTTTCCCTTCCTTTCTTGCAGGGCAAGATAAATCTCTACGCCCCATTGCCTGTGCATCTTATTTTCTAGTTGCATGAAAAAAGAAACTGTTTTTACTTTTGAACATCTATTTTTTAAAACCTTGAGTTCCAAATTCTCTCCCCTCATCCCTTCTCATCCACCCTCCCTAAGAAGTCAAGCAATTCAACATGGGCCACATGCGTATCATTATGTATAACCCTTTCACAACACTCATGTTGTGAAAGACTAACTATATTTTGCTTCTTCCTAACCTATCCCCCTTTATTGAATTTTTGGCACTAGTATTTTTAAGGATCATGAAGGGCTTCGTGCAGAAAAAAGAATGTGGTTTGATCTTCACTATCAAAAGAATAGAGATTCTAGCACATAAGTCAGCCAGACTAATCTTTGTACTTGACCCCAAGAAGGTAAAACTAGGAGAAATAACCAGAAGTTACAAAGGACAGTTGAAACATTGATACCAAGGTATTGGTGGAGTGGGTGGAGAACTTCCAAAGAATTAACCAAAATAAACTGCCTCAAGAGGTAGACTCATTGGGGGGCTTCAAGGACAATATGCTTGTTTTACATTTTGCAGAAGGGATTTGATTTTAAGTATGGATTAGACTAGATAGCCTGAAGGACCCCTTCCAACTCTCAGTTTCTGTGGCTCTGTGAATATCTGTGATTAGTCGGCAAGAAGATGGACAAGAAGAACAACTTTTGTAGTTGGAACGATAACTGAAGAGCAGGCAAAGGCCTGATTGTGGCACCAAAATAGTGTCAATTCATTTCAAGGAAAATATGTTGAATGTTAACTTGCATAAAGAAGACTGTACTAGAGGAGATAGGAATTTTTAGATAAAGTTTGATTACAATGCTCGTGGAAATTAAAGTCAAATAGGAAGATTTGACACATACAAAGCTAAAATCCAGTGTTTCATGGATCCACGTTTTCAATAGTGTGAATACCCTCTCCTCCATTGCAGGTGGTACTTTTTGTTTCAATACTCTTCATGTCTTGCCAGGACTAAATGCATCTTTTGTTCACAGGGCAGGCAAAATTCTGATCATGAGCTTTTCTGTGCTTGGTTAGATTTGTCCCTGGACGTTTCCACATTAGTAAGGGCTGTCAGAGCATGGGCTTCATGGACATAGTTTTCAACAACATAGACCGCTATACTGGACCTTTATGCCATGATTAGTTTTCAGTAGATAACTTTAGTAAACGTAAAAAAAATAAGCATAATATGAAAGAATATCATTATTTATTACTTACATGAAAGAGTCACTATAATAATATCATATAGCATTTCAGTAGTGTGGTAAGGTTTGCAAAGCATTTTACTTATGTAAAGTTATCTCATAAGACTCTCACAATAACCCCATGAGATAGAAACAATTGCTATCTCAATTTTACAAAAGAAACAGGCCAAGAGGAAATGACTTGCCCACTGTCTACAAAGATATAGTAAGAGTCTGTGGCAGGATTTGAATTTAATGTTCTTGATTCCAAGTTAACCTTCTATGCTTTGTATGCTCTGTAGTTGCAAAGTACTATTTGGGAGAGGTATGGTGGGCTGGGGGTTCAGGGAGGACTAGCACTTCTGGAGCGAGTGCTTGCTGAACTCTTTTCAGGGCTGCTCATTCACCTTCGGTGTCTATGTTTCACTCAACTTTCACCTGGGGCTCCAAGAATCTGTAGCATGCACAATGGCTGCACCCCAGTAGGGGGAGGAGGGAACATTTTGGCAGACATGCTAAACCAGGTTGAATATAATTGGTAGGCCTCAAAGCTGTCAGTGTGTTAGGGGGATGTCTACCCCAAGCATGTAAAGACTTCCTCCCATGAAATGAGTGGATGAGAGCAATTTGTTCCAATGACCACAAAAGTGGCTGAAGTAGGCACTGTGGGGCCCTTGGAGCTTGGGCAGATATGAAAGATGCCAGGGTCATCCATTGCATAATTGGCCATCACCAGTTATCTTAACTTTTGTTTTGCCACTGGACTTTGGTGACTGAGGCTGATGACTTTGTGCAACTCTGCCTCACTTAAATTCAATTCATATGCAAATCAGGATATTACCCATGATATCCTTGGTCCTCTTCAAAAAATGAAAGATGAGCAACTATTTGAGATATAGAGGTAAGATTAATTACTAACTGAAGGGAATCAAAGAATATTTTGCAAGAGGTGACATTAACTTGGGCTTTAAATTCTAGGATTTATAGTACTCAACAAATGGTGGATGGGAGAGAATTCTTGGCATAGGTGATGGTAAATATGTCTCTCAGAGATGAGAAAATGTATGGAAATTGTAAATAGGCAAGTTTGGCAAGAGCAAAGAACTTGTGAAAGAGAGTCAGATGAGGTAATTCTGAGAAGGTAGGATGGTGTGAGATTATGGAGGTCCTTGAATGATTTACTTAGTAGATAATAGGCACCCCTTGGATCTTTTAGCTAATTCACATGAACAGATCTATGAATAAGGAACATGTGTATGCTCATGGTAAGAGGTATGGATGAGAGGAGGGAGACAGTGCAGTTGAAAAACCTTATACAAATAGATGATAATAAGGATTTATCCTAGAGTGGTAGTAATGAGAAGGGTGGATACTTAGAAGGAGAATCAACAACACTTGGCGACTTCTATGGCAGGTGAAAGAAAAGAACTGGTTGAAGGTGATGCCAGCTTTTGCAACAGGTGTGAGACAAATAGAATGGTATGATCTCTTTCTGAAATACGAGAGTGAATAATCTCTTGAATGGGAGCAGATATTTTGGCAATTCTTTTGCACTTCTGTGCAAGATATCACTAAATTCACAGAGCTAGAAAAGGCACACTTTAATTAGCTTAATATTTTATTTATTTTACATTTTCCCCCTGGTCATGTCTAACAGAGATTCTATTTATAACCTTGCCAAATACCAAAGAGCCAATCAACAGAACATAAATTTACTTTTCTAAAAGATGTTACTTAGAAAGAAAGAATTTACATTTGAAAGTCTGTATTTGCATTCTATTCTCTCTCTCTGCCTTTCCCCTCCACCCTTTCTAGAATATGGTTACCTACCAAGGTTTTATATAGTTGTAAGAAAGGAATGATGATAGGCTTGTAGGATTTAGTTAGAGAGGACTTTGAAAACCTTCTAGTCCAAGGATCATAGGATTACGGATTTAGACTTAAAAGGGATCAAGAGGTTAATATGTCCAACTCCCTCTTTTTACAGATGAAGAAATTGGGGCTTGGAAAGTAAAGTGACTAGCCAAAGGTAAATGTTTTGTTTTATGTATGTGGGTCTGTGCATAAAACATTTACATTTTACTTACATATGTAATGTATTTACATTACTTAAATATTGTATTACATACATTTATTACATACATATATAAAATATTTAATTTACATATACATTTATAACAAGATTTTAATAGTAGACACAGAAAAAGTCTTTGAAAGGATATTATATTTATTTATCTTCAAATCCTAAAAAGCATCATTATGAAAGGGCTCTATGAAGATGACTTGAGATATGCAAACAAAACCAAGAACCAGAAACTTTTCATGGAGGAACACTGTAAACTTTTCTATCATATACAAGAGGAAAGCAAGGATGTCTCTATTGCCCATTATTATTTTATAGATGTCTTGAAGTAAGAGATATGGTAATAAGATAAAGTAAATCTATAATTATCAACAAAATGGAGACACAACTCTCCCTACCTGTGGTAGACTTGATGGTTTACTTAGAAAATGAGTTTTTACTCAAAAAACAAGATTAACAAATAAATAAATCTGTGCACAAAAAACAGCATTTCTTTAAAATACTAACAAAATCCAGGAAGAAACAGTTGGAAGAGAATTTCCATTCAAAAAACATGGAATATTTGAGTGTTAACCCACTAAGACACATTCAAATCTTTTGCTAAAGCATTCCCTTCAAGATTATCTCCAAATTATTGCATATGCATCTTGTTTGTACATAGTTTTCATGCTGTCTATCCATTTGACTGAGTGCCTTGAGAGCAGGAACTGATTTTTGCTTTTTTCTCTTTCTCCAATGCCTAACACAGGTCTCTCTTAACCTCAGTATTCTCATTTTAAAGTAGATGACTACTGCTTGTGTGCATTCTATCAAGCATGAGGTTTGGAGTCAGAAAGACCTGGGTTCAAATCCTAACTCTGCTATATGACCCTGGGCAAGTCACATAATGTCTCTGTGCCTCATCTCTATAATCAAGATAATAACAGCACCCACTTCGTGTAGACGTAGAGGTCAAGTAATTGAACATATATAAAATGTATTGCAAATGTTAAAGCACTGTAGAAATGTTATCTGTTATCATCAGCCCTTCCGGCTCTAAATTTAGGATCCCGTAAACTATTAAAAAAGTTTGCAAAAATAAAGAATGAAATAATTAGAAAACATATTCAATGCTTTTGCCTAGAGTAAGTAAATAGAATAAAGATTTAAATACTTCCAAAATTCTTTTACAAATACAATGTTGTAACTTTTAAAATGACAGATCCTATAGAAATAACAAAATTAATATGAAAGACTACCAAGGGGAAATTGTGAAAAAATGATCAAGGTGGAATGGGAATTTGCAAACCTAGGTGTCAAGTTATAATTACTGTAGAACAGTAATTATCAAAGCTAAAATACATAGAAAAAATAGATCAGTGAAATAGATGAGGCTATAATCAGGTACACGTCTGCTCTTGGATAAACCTAAAATCAAAAACTCTGGGGAATGTATTTTTAATTTAGCAATTGTTGGAAAAGTGAAACAGCAGATTGGAAGAAAATGGGTATAGACTACCTTAAATTCTGATCTTATAGATTACAGTTTTCTGTAAGCTCCCTCTTATTGTCTCCTTTATTCCAATAGCTGATAAAAAAGTGGTATTTTGCTTCAGTACATTGCCCTCATAATTACACCCCCATATAAACTCTTCTTGTGGTTTGCTTTTTTTCCTCTGTTGCCTATTAATGATTCCAAATTTTTCTTGTTAAAAAAAAATCTGTCACTAGGACCTAACATCTGCCTTTCAAGCTCTTATCCCATATCTCTCCTCCTAGAAGAAACTGTCTCCTTTCATTTGTGTTGTTAAGCAAAATTGTCTCATTAGCATGGCTTTTGTTTCTTTTGAGTGGAAGTACTTTCAGCTGTTAAGTGCTAAGTCCCAGGCCCAGGGCCCTGTCAGGTGTGAAACCTGTGTGGGTGTGGATTGGTGACTTAGGAGGGGCCAGCTCGGGAACCAATGGTCTCTCGTCATTAAGGCGGGGCTTGAGAACACCAGAAGCTCGGCTGCCGGGAGACAACTT
>CM053625.1:7423264-7464803 GCA_028646595.1 Phalanger gymnotis
ATGAGAAAATGTATAAATTAATTCAATGCCTAGTTATACCTGGAAGTTATATGGGATGCCATGCCTTCTTGGGGAGGGAGGGAAGAAAATCTGGAACCCAAAATTATGTAGAACTGTATGTTGCAATCTAAAAATAAAAAAAAAAGAAGTGAAAAAAAAAGCATTTATTAAGCCCTTACTATTTTGCAAGCACCATGCTAAACGGTGGGGCTACACGAGCCAAAAATGAAACGGTGATTCTCTCTGGAACTCGTATAGTCTCAGGAGAGACAATCTGTCCATGTATGTATATACACAGTATAACCTGTGCTCCAAAGGTATGTAATTCTCTTCTCATTGGCAGAGAACAATCACCGACAACAGCATGAGGATCAGGACAGAGTTGGTGAGAGCGTGTGAGAGGAGCACCCATTCTCTTCAGTTTTCCTTGGGTTCTTCAGGTTCTTTGGGGTCCACAGTTGCTTTGGGTGCTTTCAGCTTCCAATTTTAGGAGTGAAGATACCTTGCCAGTGTGATTTAAAGTCTCCTTTAGAGAAAGGATGGGAAAAAAGGAGAGAGATGTCTACTTTACTTTCCTTCAAGCCACACAATGCCATCACCATGCTACATACGGGGGGATAGCTTTGCTGCAAGAGAAAAAAATTATAAAGAAGAAATACAAAATGAACACAAAGCAATTAGAGAGGGGAGAGATTAGTTTGGGTGGATAGGGAAATTATTTGTGTAGAAAGTGGTGCTTGAGATATATCTTGAGAGAGAGCAATTGAACCTGTGAGGTGGAGATGAAGAAGCAGAGTCCAGGCATGGTAGACAAACAGTTCAAAGACACAAAAACTGAAAATGGAGTTCCACATGTGTGGTTATATTAAAGTGTGTGAGAAGGGGAAAACTGTACAATGAGAATGGAAACATAGTCTGAGCAGGCTGTGAAAGACTTTAAAAGAGCCAAACCAAGGAGATATTTTTTTTTTTACCCTAGAGGAAATAGAGAGTCACTGGCATTTATTGAATAGTGTAGTAACATGGTCATATCACTGGTCATAGACTTCCCTTTTTAGTTCAGAAGACTGGGGTCTAGGATCCCCTAATAGTTGATATAGAGATTCCCCTCTGCATATTCATCTACCGTGTCTCTTGGACAATACCTCTCTTGAACTGCATCCAGGCCACCAGTGTCCAGAAATTCAGTGTCCAGAAACTCGATATTATGTCACTGCCTCAGTTTTGCCTCTCTCCTTCTAAGGATGATTAGTCAGTCCCTCAGTGTCTACACTTATCATGACCTTTTCTTCTCAAGTCACATACTCCCTTGCTTATCGCTGATCAATCTTATCAGAGGACCTATTCTCATACTTTCATGGAAAAAATGAGAATATTCATCAAAAGCATATTCCTCTAATTCTGTACTTTAGATTGCCTCAAAATCGTGTCACTCTCTTCTCTACTGCTTCGCTCTCAGAGAAGTTGGCCCTTCTCCTTGCCAAGACCAACTTTTTTTTTTTGTACCTTTGATCACATCTCTTCTCAATGCTTCTGTCTCCAATAATTCTCTCTTCTCCCTATTTTTTAATCTCTCCTAGCTTCTTCCCTAGCCACTGGAAATGTTCTTACATCTCCACCATCCTTAAAATATCTTCAATTGTTCCCATCAAGCTATTATCTCACGTTTTATCTTCTCTCCTTTTCACAGTCTCCTAGGATTTCTCATTTCTCTGTGTTTTTGTTTGTTTTTGATGACACGACTCATCTATGCGATGGCACTCTAATGATTTGATACCTGCATCTGACATACAGTTGCCATTTCTAATGGTGGCACCTCTATAAGTTATCTTTTCCTACCCTAAAATAGCAGTGGGAAATACTGGCTGGCTAGAATCCTGTTTGTGCAAAAAGTTGTTTTATTGTTTTAAAAATTGTCCATCTTTTTGTTCTGTAATTCTCTTTATGTACATGAACTCTTTCTCACTCATGAATCTAAAAGATAATTGCTTCCTTCCTCCTCTAGTTCATCTAGGGTTTCATTGCATATGTGTAAGTCAAATATCCCTTTGGAGCTTATTTTGATGCACATTGTGAGATGTTTGTATTTACCTAGTTTGTGCCAGAAGATTTTTGAGATTTCTACCAATTCCTGTCAAATAGTGTGTTCTTGCCCTAGTAAGAGGGATCTTTGATTTTGTGAATCACAGGGTTACAGCGTTTCTTTCTGTATGTCAATTACTGAATTTGTTTTAGTATCCAATCTCTCTATTTTTTAAAGTATTGTTTTTTTTCCCAATTCTGTGTCAAGACAATTGTTAGCATTCATTTTTTACAAGACTTTGAGTTCCAAATTTTTCTCCCTCCCTTTGCCTCTCCCCTCTTCCAAAAAAATGGTAGGCAGTTTGATATAGGATATACATGTGCTATCATGTAAAACGTATTTCCATATTAGTCACAGTTGTGAAAGAAACAAACAAGAAAAAGATTAAAGTAGGTGAAAAAAGTAGGTTTTGATCTGCATTCTGAGTCCAGTTCTTTATCTGGATATGGATAGCATTTTACTTTCTGGGTCCTTTGTATTTGTCTTGGATCATCGTATTGCTGAGAAGAGCTTAATCATTCATAGTTGATCATTACACAGTATTGCTGCTACTATGTACAACGTTTTCCTGGTTCTGCTCATTTTGCTTTGTATCAGTTCATACGAGTCTTCCCAGGATTTTCTGAAATCTGCCTGTTCCTTTTTGAGCTCTTTCATGAGTTCTTTTTGGGCTTGAGACCACTTCCTGTTTTCCTTTGGGGTTTTGTCCATAGGTGTTTTGATATTGTTGTCCTCTTCTGAGTTTGTGTCTTGATCTTCCCTGCCACCAAAATAACTTAATATGGTTTGATTCTTTTTTTGTTGTTTTCTGCTCATTCCTTTTTTTTTTTTTTTTGGCTTTTTCCTTTCTTTTAAATTTGAGCTCTTCTTCCAGGGTTGAAGGACACTGTGTCAGGCTTTTTGTGCCCAGGGCTTCAGGCCCTGGCTGTTTAATTGGTGCTGCACTGATATTACCCTGAGGCCAATGGGGGACACTGAGGTCTAATGCAGTGCTGAGGAAGTGTGGTAAAGGGTGGTACTAAAGTGTGGTAAAGCAGCCTGGTACTGCTGGAGGTGTTAGTGGTCTGGCAGCTTACCTGGTGCTAAGCTGGGGTCCTAGTGCTGGTGTCTGATGTGAGCTGAGGCCACATTTGCCTATTTCCCCAGGGCTACACTGAAGCATGTGGAAGTGCATAGTTCTTCTGTTTGCCTGGGGCTACACTGAAGCACTTGGCAGTTCTTTGAGCTACAGCCTGCCCATTCTTCTAGCTATGCTGCAGCACATAGGGAGTTCTGGTGCTGGCATTCACCTCCTCCACTGCACTGGGGCTCAGGATCTACTGCTGGTTTGCTGAGGTGAGGCTTGGTGCTGGAACACTTCCTTCCTGGACTATGTTCTCCTTTTACCCAAATGAAAAACAGACTTTTCTTGCCAATCTTCCAAGTTTCTTAGCCTCAAAGATTGTTTCACTCCATCTTTTGGCTGGTTCTGATATTCCAGGCTTTGTTTGGGGTGCTATTTTATGGTTGTTTGAAGGTGAATATAGAAGAGTTTTGGCAATTTATTGCTTACTCTACCATCTTGTTTCCCAAAAGTCCAAAACGTTCTATTTCTTTATTAGTGCTAAATCATTTTGATGATTATTGCTTTGTATATCTGGCTCTTTTAGACCTACTTCCTTCCTATTTTTTCTTAATTTTTCTTGAAATCTTTGATCTTTTTTTCCTCCAGAAAATTTCATTATAATGTTTTATAGCTTTATCAATCCTTTGGTAGTTTGATTAGTTTGACTTGGTAGTTTGTAAACTGAATAAATAAATTAATTGGTAGTTCTGTCATTTTCATTGTTTTTCTTAGCCTACTCATGAACAATGAACATTTCTCCAATTTAAATATTTTTAAAGTGTGTTTTATAGCTCTATTCATGTGATTAATTCTTCTGTGTTTTGGTAGGTAGACTCACATTTTATTGCTTCATGAAGGAGCCCAATACATTTTCTAACTTCTCTAATTATTAGTTTTTTTCTCAAAATTGAAATTCAATCTCTACATTATAATTTCTTCCTACTGTTCCACTTTACAAGTGTCAAGTAAATAAATCTTATTTTACATAACAGCACTTCAAATATTTGAAGGAAGTAACTTTGTCCCTGTTAAGTCTTTGCTTTTCTGGTTTAAACATGGTGCACCAAGGAAGATCAGCATGAAGACACAATGAGAAAAGGTAAGAAACATGTTCCCATAGTGTTGGATGTATAAGCTGCCTTTGCCACATGTGTTTCTTACGTGTGTTCTCCTTTATTAAGGTACTCTGTGCATGTGTTCATACTTCCCATTGTTATATGTAGTTGTTTGAGCTTCCAGGTTTATGAAAGAAATGTTTGTTACTATTATTCACAATATGTCATTTCAGTAATTGCCTTTGCATTTAGCTAATTGCATCTGCTGGCTAACTCTTAAAGGTAAAAAGACCAGTAGGGATACATGGGAGCTCATGATTATTAGGAGTACAAGTCCATAGAGTCTCTTAAAATTGGGGTAGCCATAAGAGGGGCTTCCAATCTGCAAGTGAA
The DNA here is from genome assembly GCA_028646595.1 of Phalanger gymnotis. Lineage (NCBI taxonomy): Eukaryota > Metazoa > Chordata > Mammalia > Diprotodontia > Phalangeridae > Phalanger > Phalanger gymnotis. The sequence continues at coordinate 7,427,901 of CM053625.1, forward strand.
TTGGGAAGGGTGTCACAGAGGAGGTGTCATATCTGTGTGTCTTTAGCTATATCTATATCTAATTTATCTCCTCTATATCAATATCTATATTCAACCTGCATCTATAATCATATGTATTTATGCCTTTTAAGTATCACCATATAAGTTTGATTTTCTTTTTTGCTATTGGCAACCCATAGTGGGGCAATTCCTCTTACTCATATAGATCATCACTTACTTTTCAACTTGGAATCTTAGAGAGTTCCTGGGAGCAATGACAGATTAAACAATTTGTCACAAGTCACAATCTAGTCAAAAGTGGGATTTAAAATTAGGTATCCCTGATTCCAAAGCTGATTTTTTCCTCAACTAAATCACATTATCTCTCTTGTAGAGTTAAATGAGGTAGCATATAATCTATTACAATCAAGAATTAGAACTTTGAGAGCTTAATAGAACCTCCACAGCAGTCTTGCCTAGCCTAAAGGGAATGCCCACTGTCAGGTACTCCTCTGCTTGAAGATGACCAAGAAGGAACAATCCCCACCATTACCACCACCACCACCCATTCTGAAGGCAGTCAATTCCACTTTTGGACAGGTTTAATTCTTAGGAAGTTTAATTGATATGGTTCTTCCCTCTGGGGCCAAATAAATCATTCCTCATCTTTACTCCCCATGACAACCCTTCAAACACTTGAAAAAATATTGTCATGCCCTGAGTCTGTCTTCTCTTCTCCAGACTAAATATCCCCATTTCATTCAACTGATACTCCCATATGACAGAGACTCAGTCTTTTGCTATCTTGATTGCCTTACTTTGGATAATCTCTAGCTTATCAATGTCTTTCTTAAATTATGACACCTAGAAATGAATCAAACGTTCCACATCAAGTTTCATCCTCATCTACTTATTCCTGGAATCTATAACACTTTTAGTTCAGTCCAAAATAACATTAGATTTTTTTTCACTTAATATCTCATGCTATGGACTCATGTTGAGTTTACAATCTACTAACACCCCTAGAACTTTGGGAGACAAAATGGTATCCAAATGTCTCCCCTGATTTTGATATTTTTTTGTACCCAAGTATAAGACTTCACATTTATCCCTAATGAACTTTACCTTGCTATACTCCATATAATTCTCTAATCTATCCTGACTGCCATCTAACATATGTCTTTCCCAGCTCTGTGTCATCTGTAAATATACTGGGCATGCCTATGATGCCTTTATTAAAATCACTGATAAAAATCATTAAACACTACAGGATCAAGCATAAATCAATGGAGTACTTGACTGAAGACAACTTTCTAAGTTGACAATGAAACATGAATAGCTCCTCTTTGATTTCATCCATTCAACCAGTTATGAATTTCTCTAATTATATTATCATCATCTAATTCTTTTCCACACAAATATTATGATACTTTATCAAAGGCATTACTAAAATCTATAAACATTTTCACAGCATTGCCATCGTCTTCCTACTTCAGGAACCCTACCTACAAAAGAAATGTGACTAGTATGCTATAATCTATTATTTATAAAGACATGGTGGCTATTTGTAATTGCTGCTTCACTTTCTAGACATTCACTAACCATCACTTTAATGCATTTTAAAGTTTTCCTGGGAATCAAAGTCAGGTTTCCAGATATACATTATGCAGAGCTTGTTCTCTTGCCCTTTTACAAAATATATATATATATATATATATATATATATATATATATATATATATATATATATTTTCCCTTCTTGAATCTTTTGGTACTTCTAACATTTTCTACAATGAAGAATAAACAGTTGTTATAAGACAATACATTAAACATACAGGGAAGATCTAACAAAAAGGCAAGAGAAGTTAGCTAGTGAAAGATCACTTTTAGTCAGATTTAAGGGAGGAGTGACCAGAGGACATTTTATGAAGGAGATGGCACTTGAGCTGGGCGTTGGCACAAGGGAAGGATTTCAAGAGGCAAATATCAAAGATTATGGAGTGGGATGTGGAATCCCCTCCAGTCATAGGGAATGGAATATAGACCATGTGACGTGGTAAAAATGGAAGGGCCATACAAATAATTTAATCATCGGGAATAGTTCTCCAAACCTTTAAGAATGATGTGATTTTTATTATTCCCTACATCTTTATTGTAGTAGCTCTCAAGTGCACTCTTATCTGATCCCACCAGCATTTACCCTTCCGACCTCATATGGCATTTTGTTTTATAGTTCTCTGATACACTTATTGTATAGTTTATTTTATGGTTGTGTGTGTGTGTGTGTGTGTGTGTGTGTTTGCTCCCACTAGACCATAAGCTCTACAAGTGTAGGGAATAAGAATCATCTAAACTCTATATATGCCCTGGCACTGAGACCATTGTCTTACATACTTTAGGTAATGAATATGTGTTTGCTCAATGAATGAATGAATTTAGTGTGAACTCAGAACACAGAGAATGATACAGTTTAGACTTTCTAGTTCTTTCAGATTTGCATTCTTTACTGATGCCCTTTTAAAATAAAGTTCTGGGCTTTGTAGATTGCCTGTTTGGGGAGTACCTAACCTAACTGATTGCATCATTTCCTACTTTCTCTGATGCTAAAAAGTTTTGGTGTTTAGAAATTTCTACCAGGTGAAATGAAGGAAGGTAGAAAGCTTTCCTAAGATGTGGTAGCAGAGAGTAATTAAGAGAGAGCCGTGTGTGTATTAGATAGAGCACTGGACTAGAAGCAGGAAGACCTGAGTTGAAACAGACTATTTACCAATTATGTGATCCTGAGTACGTTTGCCTACTTAAATCTTCTCATCTGTGAAATGGGATAATAATAGCACGTACTTCCTAAGTTTGTTGTGGGGATCAAATGAGATATTTGTAAAAGTACTTTCCAAACTTTAAAGCATAATGCAAATGCTAGCTATCATGTAGCATGTGGTTTTAAAGACTGATTTGGCTTCATCACTTATAGCGTACATATGTGTGTACATTTGCTCACATGAGCATATGTACATATATTTATCTCTGTTTGCATATGTGTACAAGTCTTTCTATACATATGCACACATGCTGACTTGGGGGGGACAGAGAATATCTGCATATATGTTTCAATACTTCAAGGACTCATTTTTTTGATGGCGCTGGTTTTTCCACTCATAAAAGTTACAGTCACTTCAGGCCTTCTAAGATGGACTTCATGAGTTGCTAGGGCATAAACAAATCAGTAATCATACTGATACAGCAAAGTACTTTGCTGTTATGAACTCTGAAAATACAAGGCCACTTTCATGTTAGGAAGAAGGCATTAGCAGACAAACATATTAAAGAAAATAATATATTAGTGTGAACAAATAACTTAGATGATAGATTTTTGAACAAGTAAAGACCTCAAGATTTATCTAATTCAATCCTCTAAGAGGCGTAGATAAATTAAATTACTTGCTGGTGTAATAGAGGTAGAATCAGAAGCAAGATCCTTGGATTCTAATTTTTAAGAGTATTAAATTGGCAGCCAGAGTTATGGGTTTAAATCTCAGCCTTTTTACTTGTTCTCTGCATGTTACATAATACATCAGAATGCCTGAGTGATACTTTTCTATAGAACTAATTTCAGATTAAGGTAGGTGTATCATGGCTGTTTAGATATTTAAAGCACTAAAAGGATTTCATTTTGAGGTGTTCTCCTTCTCTACTCCACCAAAATGAGTGTTAAAGAAAGGGTCTGATATGGGATTCAAAACTTAATACTTCTCTTTGACCCTCTTTGAGACACACGTGCACACACACAACTATAAAATTATATAAACCCTCATTTATACAATGGAGATTAAAATGTAACAAAGTACTTTCCCATTCACCCTTTAAAGTCCAACTCAACTTAATTAGAAGGGTAATTTTACTCATCTGTGTATTGGTTGCATACCCCAGAACAGTGTAAGCTCCTTGAAGACAAACATTGTTTAATTTTGGGCTTTGTATTTCCAGAATCTAATAATTTTTAAAAATTGAAATAAAACTTCTCCAGTTCCCTGTCTGTAATGAGTGTTTTTCCTTGAACCTTAAATAGTACTTTGTTTTATATTTATCACGCACAATTGTATATTTTATTTAACTATGTAGGACTCATCTACTCGACCATCAACTCCATGAGGGTAGGGACAGCGTCTTTAATTATGTATCTGCTCTAACATTTGCCAGATTAGGCGTTTAACAGCTGTTTGCCAAATTGAACTGCTTTGCAGTCAAAAAGTACCACATAAATATAATTTCTTCCCCTTATTCAACATAATTTATTTAGTTTAAAAAGCTATAAGGATTGGATATGTGGATAATAGTTGGTCAATGAATGAATAAATCATATATCCAGTCTCCTATTCTGGTTTATTTTATCTTCCATTACTTTCAGAACTGTTCTTAAGATTCAAGGAACCCCCACTGTTTGGCACATTCTGTTATTAAAGGAACAAATCACCAAAAGTTTCCAAGTCCTAAGAATATTTGCTTGCTTTTCACTCATTTCAAATTCCTTTATCGTAATCCACCAGGCAAATTCTCAGTTTTTTTTCAAAGGAACTGATGTAGCATTTTCTGTGTTAGCTAATAAGTCAAATCTACTCTCTTTTAGAGTAATCAATGAGTCAGTTGTTTTCAACTGGGCAACATAACATGCTTCTTTTTTAGACCAAATCTCTCAATTGATTGTTATGAATAAGGACTTTAAGGCTGCTTCCAAGCCCAAAAGAATTTACAAAGAAAATTTATATCTCAAATTCTGAGTCGTCTGAAACTCACTAATACATACCGTGATACTGGTTCATTGAAACAGCATTGAGCAATGAAGCCAAAATTCCTGTTCAAATGGTTTACTTAAGGCTGTGGAACAAATTCAACATCTGAGTCCTTATCAGGCAGCTCTTTCTGTGCTTGCTCCATATTTGTAAGCATATTTACACTCACTTGGTGTTCTGTGTTAATGCTCATTTCGCATCTATAGGTCTATCTTTAAATTATTCCTTGTATATTAGCCTATCATTGCTCTTCTATGTTTATAGGCCCATCTGTGCTCTTAACACAGTTGTAGAGCTACTGGCGCTGAATAGGTAGATTCCAAAGTCTATCTCTGCTCATTCTGTATTCATAGGCTTCTTTCTAGTTATTCCATGTTCATGGGCCCATCTACACTGACTCTATTCTTATGTGTTTATCTCCTTTGGTTCTATGTTCTTAGGCTTCCTTATCATGTTTGTAAAGTAATCTGTACTTATTCTATAGTCCCAGGCCTATGCGATCTAATTTCATCTCCATACACTTGTCTGTGCCCCTTCTATATCTATAGACCTGTGTTCATAGGATCATGTACTTTACTTCTGTGTTCTTAGATCTGAGTTTATTTTTTTTTCCTATAAATAGGATTTAAATCTCCTTCTACTGTCTTAGTTCAGAAGAGATTCCTTAAGTAGTCTCCATTATGCATACAATGGCCAAAAATAATTTAGTCAGTGAAGAATAACAGTTCTGATCATGTGTCACTCTCTTAGTAAACCAAAAAAAACCCCAAACCTGTCATTGTTTACCCATAAGCTATAGGCTAAAGTTTAGGTTCTATACCTTGTTCACAAAGCTTTCTGTAATCTGTCCCTAGCTCAGTTTTCCAGCTTTATCATGTACTGGATATTGAAAGAAAGGAAGGAAGGAAAGAAGGAAGGAAGGAGTGAAAGGAGGAAGGGAAGGAGGAAGAAAGGATGAAAGGGTAAGATTAACTTAGGAGAGTCATGGGGCAGCTGGAGGTAGGAGGACCTGAGTTCAAATCTGGCCTCAGATACTTGACACATACTAGCTGTGACACCTTTGGCAAGTCACTGAACACTGATTGCCTTGCTTCTGCCCTCAAAAAAAAAAAAAAAAAGCTTAGGAGAGTCACGCTTCCTTTTCCATTTGTGCAATTCTAATTTTTAAGCAGTTGTTTTCCTTTTCCAACCTGTTGACTTTTTTCCACCTGATTCTCTTGCATCACTCTCATTTCTTTTCCAAACTTTTCCTCTACCTTCCTCATATGATTTTTAAGCTTTTTTTTGAGCTCTTCCATGAGTTCTTTCTGGGCTTTAGACCACTTCCCATTTTTCTGTTGAGTTTTGCCGATAGATGTTTTGACACTCTTGTCTTCTTGGTTTTTGTCTTGATCTTCCCCGTCACCATAATAGCTTTCTATGGTCAGATTCTTTTTTTTTTTTTTTTGCTGTTTTTTGCTATCATCTTTGGCCTTTTTCCTTTCTTTTAAATTTGAGCTCTGCTCTCAGGGTTGAAGGGGCACTGTCTCAGGCTTCTTGTGCCAGGATCTGTTTGCTCCAGCTGTTTACCTGGTGCTGCACTAATGTTGTCCTGAGGCCCATGATGCTGTCAGGGTTGGACTGGGGGGGGGGTAGATGGCACTGCTGGAGGTGTTAGGGGTCTGGCAGCTTACCTGGTGCTGAGCTAGGGTCCTAGTGCTGTTGTCTGCCATGAGGCTACTCTGCCTATTTCCCCAAGGCTACACTGAAGCATGTGGAGGTGTAGCCAATGAAGTTCTGTTTGCCTGGGGCTACACTGAACCACTTGGCAGTTCTCTGAGCTAGAGCCTGCCCATTCCCCTGGTTATGCTGGGGCACATGGGAGGTCCTGGTGTTGGCATTTACCTCCTCCGCTTGGTGCAGGGTTTAGATCCTAGTGCTGGTATCTGATGCACGTTAAACCCTATGGATTGTTTCTGTGTTTCCCTGGGGACTACAATGAAGTATGGTTTTGTCTGGCTGCTGTGTCTGCCTGTGTGCCAGGGCTCTGCTGAAGCACTTGATGGTTCTTGAAGCTGGAGTTTGCCCATTCCCCTGGCTACTGCGAGGCAGATGGGGGCGGGGTTGGCATTCTTGGTGTTTGCCTGCTCCACTGCAGTGTTTTTTTCAGGATCTAACACTAGTTTGCTGAGGTAAGACTTAGGGCTGACTTTCTGGGACATTTCCTGTCCTGGATTGTGTTACCTGAGTGAGACAGACATTTCTGCTGATCTTCCAGGTTCCTTGGGCTAAAACATTGTTTCATCTCTTCTTTTTGCTGGTTCTGCTGTTAGAGGATTTGTTTCAGGCTGCTATTTTATTGTTGTTTAGAGATGAATATGGGAGAATTATGGCAATTTACTGCTTACTCTGCCATCTTGCCTCCTGAAACCACATCCCACATACAGCGAACACATGATAGTTGCCTCACAGATGTAACTTCAATACAGACTATTTATTAAGAGGTACAATTTCATAATTTTTTATAAGTGAGAGGCAAATAATCTAGCAGATAAAACTCACTCTTTACTATAAGCAAACCTTTAGATTTTCTTTTTTTTTCTTTTTAACTAGTAGTCCTAGCTTCTCAAACTTCAATATGTGGTTAGCAAAGCTAATAAGGTCTTATGACCCAGTTGAAATAGAAAGGCCCATGGAACCCCACAGATATGGATAACTTAAAGGGGCTTTGCTAATTTTTCTCCCAACATTATTATTGTAATCCACTTTAAAGAAAATATACCCCATTAAATATTTAACAGTTTTCAAACATTTTGACCACATTATTTTAACAGTTTAGCAATTTAATGGTTTATCAATTATTTTAATAAATATTTTAATTATTTAATAATTTTTATTTTATTCATAATCAAAAAACAGCTTTCGGATTAAAAAGAAGTTCTTTTTCTAATAGTATTTCAGATACTGTGGCTTCCCAAATTTCACAATATAAGAAAAAAATTAGTAACACAATGCCAACATACATGATATCATGCATTTAAAACATGAGAAAAAAATGGTGACACCAATTCAGTTTAATGCATTTCCAAAATAACTTACATAGAAAATCATTCATTTTACCACTTTTGACATTTTATACTGTTTGCATTCAAGACCACTATGGAGTGCTTATATGTACTAAAATTTTATATAGTGCTTTTGGTTCTTTTAAAATCATCCAATTAGTCAAATCAATTCCTTTGTGTTCTAACTAAGCTCTCCTGGATACTTCAAGAAGGTAGTTGCTCCATCTAGTATTCTCTGCAGTTTTAACCCTGAAAAAACCTCAGGGACTAGGGGATAGACTCTACATGGCTTATCTCCCATTTGTATCCTCCTGCTTCAGAGGATTGGGACATACCCTTCGAATGATACTCCAAGGACAGAGTATGGTCATGCCACTTAAATAATTTCATGATACAAACATCTCTCTCTATTTTTCATATCATAAAGAATAACAAAAGAAAGTTTCTCATCTCATTCATATATGAGTGAAATCAAAACCCATCCTCAAACCTCTCTTTCCAAAATCTCTGAATCTTTTACTTTCAGGCCTTCTATTCACATTGTCAGTGCAAACTGACTACACCTTTTTAAACTTTTACCCATTTCCTCTTATCCCTACTTTTTAAACTTTCTCTCTCTTTATTGAGGCCCTTCAAAACTGCCCCTTTCTTTCCGTATTCTGATCCAACATTTCTGTTACTTTTTTCTACTTGCTTAATTCCTCTAATGTTTATTTCCCAATTATATCCCAGACCATATATAAAATTAATCTTCATGCCACTGAAAATTGCCTTTAAAATTTACTACTAGATTTTATTATACAAAACCACTTAATCGCAAGTCTGTTGCCTTCAGGATTCTTAAATGCTTACAAAGTCATGGTCTATTCCAATACTTTTTGGCAATTTTGCTTCTAGTTTACCTAAACAATTAAATACTGTTATATACAGGGGTATTACAAAATAGTTTTCCAAATTAGATTTTTATTTACTTTTAAGTTGCTCCCTGACTCAAACAAGCTTTTCTCTTTAAAGAGTTAGTAACAGGCCATTCTTAAATTTAAACTACAAACCCAATTTTTTTTCTCTTTTTTCTCTTTCCTATAATCAATGAAATCACTTTTCTTTCTAAAATAATAAATCTGCCACTCTCCAGGGAAAAGCTAATAAAATATCTAAGCCAGGGGTGGTGAACCTGAGGCTTCCAGGCCACATGTGGACTTCTAGGTCCTTGGGTGCAGCCTTTTGACTGAGTCCAAGTTTTACAAAACAAATTCTTTTATTAAGGGGATTTGTTCTGTGGAGTTTGGATTCAGTCAGAGGGCTGCACTAGAGGATCTAAAGGGCCACGCATGGCCTTCAGGCTGCAGGTTCTCCACCCCTGGCTAAGCACTCTTTCCACGTAACTTTCAGAGTTTTATTATTGTTTTTATTTAAAACAAATTCTACAGAGTCACTCTCAGAATCGCTGAGATATTTCATTCACAATTTGGAAATTTACAGTAGAAAACCTACATTTCAGTCACAAATTTAGTCTCTATTTTATAAGGCCATAAATTTTACCAGACTGAAGGGAAAAGATTACCTTCCCTCCTATCTGTCTTTATCTCTATAATCTCTAACATGACTATGTTTAGAAATGCAGAGAGAGAAAGACTATCTTTCTGAAAACTTTAAAAGTTCCTCAGAAAAGTTTTCCTTCTTTTTCTTTTGGCTGATCAGGTGACAAGAAGAAGTTAGTTTGATTTACCAAGATACAAAACACAGCCAACATGATAAGAGCAAGAAAAAGTCAGTGCATACAATTTTCTAAAAGCAATCCTGAAGCCGTTAATTTGCAGTAGTTGAGAGTCCCCTTTTCAGGACAAATTTGAGACCCATCAGGATTCTTATATAGCTTAGAACAATCATTGCATAATTTAAGAGTTGTATTTTTAGTCTTCCCCTCTGAATGGAAAGTTTCCCCATTCCCAGGCCTGGGAACTCCCTTCATCATCCCATTAGAGCCAGCCCCATGGTACCTTTGTCAGGGGATCAATGTTAAGGAGGTAATTGTCTGTATGTATTTTGGGAAAACCTGAAGGTCCAGGGACAAGTGGTCCTTTGATGAGGAAGTCTATAGGTAGAAATCTTACCAGAGCATCCTTAGGTGTTCCTTCAGAGAAGGTCAGGTAAACACATGCAGACTCACAGGCTCAATTCCTTAATTGGTCACCATAACTTTTATGGTGGACTAAAGATACCAAGAAGTTACATCCAGACAACAATTTATTTAGCATTTCATGTGGTTATTGAAACAAATTGAGTCCAAAGCTCTTGGGAGTCAAGAACACGGACTGTTCATTTCTGCATATTAATATACAATTTGGAAGGAGTGAAAAACTGGGGGAAAAAAGGATCATAAGTGATTGAGACATCTGATTTTTTATTGATGGGGAGTTTTGGGAGACACTGAGGTAAAAGGGAGAGGGGTAGTTTTGTGACATTCTTTAAGCTGAGTGACAATTGGAAAGGTGAGTAGTCTTGTGACTTCTGCAAAATCAAGTGATTTCCAAGAAGTTGAAACTTCACAAAATGGCATACAAGAGCAAAACAGAGTCATCACTACTTTTTTATTGTAATAATACTCACATTAAAATGACTATTAAAGTATACAGTTATTTAATTTGGAGTATTATCAACTTCATTCTGGAATATCTTTATACCTCACACTCTTTCAGATTTTTGTGAATGATTTGTAATTTCCTCAAATACGTTTTTCTTTTCTTTTGCTGATGCTGACCTATGTATATAGCAGTGACCTCAAAATAACAATTCTTGTTGCCTTGGATACATCATGGAGGCAATTCCAACAACCTTTTTATTTGCTTCACCAAGAAGATTATTTGAGCCCCCTAATGTTTAGTTGCAATAACCTTTCTCTTCTGGCCTCAGTTATAGGAAGAATGTTAGTACTGATACTCAATTCAACAAGCCTTTACTAATTACTCACAGAACTCAGCAAAAGAAGTGGGGGAAAAGCTTCTGCCCTCAAGGGGATTATGTTTTAATGATAAAATTTAGTTCCTATTGTGGTATAACTACTCATTGTTCACTGAAGTCAACAAGCCTTTATTATGCACCTAGTATGCGCTATGCCCTTCTAACTATGTTGGATACAATGAAATACAAAAAATAATCCCTGGGCTCAAAGAGTTAACTATTGACAAACACAAAGATTTCATGTTTAGAGTGCCAATAGTAAAGTTACCACACAAATAGTAGACTATTTATGTAGTTTAAAAGTAGTATGATCCTTGCTCTCTATCCCTAGTGACTCATACCTTCTACCCTATTTCTACCCCTTTTCCTCCTTCACTACACTTGTCCAGTTTGGTCCTTGGATGCCAGACAGTGAGGATGGCACTAGCCTCTATACTTGTAGCTTTTCTAGCCTAGCATTCTGCCATTGCTGGTACTCCATAGGCATAGCCTTATAGAACATGAGTCACTTCCCTACTCATGATGAGCTATCAGAGGAAGACTGCAAAAGAGACATTTTTTCTTTGTTTTGTTTGGACAAATAGCTTCTTTAGTTGATAAATTAAAGTGTTGTTTATATATGAATCTCTCCTTCTCTCTCTGTACGTATGTATTTATATGCACATATAGACATATATGTACTTGATTATATAAGTACGCTGCATATGTATACATAAGCAAGTAGCTACCTGGCACAGTAGATAGAGGACTGGAAATTAAGCTAGGAATATCTGGATTCAAACCCAATCTTAAAAAATTACTAGTTATTTGACCTTATGAAAGTCATGTAATCTTTGTCTTCCTCAGTTTCTTAGTCTGTAAAAAGAGATAATAATAGCACCTGCCTCTCAGGAATGTTGCGAAGACGAAATGAGGTAATATTCATAAAGCAATTATATCATTAAGGCAAGATTCATGACCTCTGGGATGACCATGAACATATCTGAATGGTTCAGAATCGCAAAGCATAAAAAACTGTCTAGGTTGAATGCAGAGGAAGTATTTATTTATCCAGAGGATCAAATCCAAGAACCAATACCCTCAATTAACTATAGTAGCAATTTTATTTCAAAACCAGTAAGCCCACTTCAATGTAGCAACAAGGAAACTAGAACACAGTATTATAGCAAGGAACCAAGTCCTCCTGTAACCCCCTGCTAGAGCCTCCCTGTAAACAATCACTCATGAATCCTAACTCTCAGCTCAGCACTCTCTTCTGTAGCTCTGTCAATGCTGGCTCTCTCAATGTCTGCTCTTCAGTACCCTCTTATGCCTTCTTGATGTCTGCTACCTCAACGTCTTCTTGGTTTTGCTGCTTTCATTTCTGTTCCTCGGGTCTCTGATTGGCCAAATTCATGATTAACTAGAACTCAGTGTCATACCATTGGCTCTGGTCTTAGCAACTCCCCTTAGGGCCCTGAGGGCTTCATGCCCAAATAGGCTTAGTACCTGGTAAGTAGAGGCTCATCTTTGATGACATTAATACTACAGTGATCTTCAAACCTTAGCATACATGTGCATATATATACATGCATATATATGTCTATGTAAACATAAATTTACATAGTCATACATATGCTTCAATATATACACATATAAACATACTTTGCACAAAGATTCATATATTCATACATATACACATATATTGTATTGTTGTACAGTTGTTTCAGTCATGTTGGGCGCTTCATGACCCCATTTGGAGTTTTCTTGGCAAACATACTGGAGTGATTTGCCATTTCCTTCTCTAGATCATTTTACAGATGAGTAAAGTTGGGCAAACAGGGGTAAATGACTTGTCTAGGGTCACACAGCTAGTCTCTAAGGCTGAATTTGAACTTAGGTGTTCCTGAAGTCTTCCAAGCCAGGTGCTGTATCCACTGTTCCACCTAGTTGCCATGTATATGGCAACTATATATATATATATAGTTATATATATATATATATATATAGTTATATATATATATTTATATTTATATATATACACACACATATATATATGGATAGGCATATGGATATATGTGTATATGATTCTGCATATACACATATACACACATTTATATGTATATACTTTGAATCCTTTGAGTTTCTGCTCCTAAAGTCCTTTTGATTATCCCTTGTTTCTGTGGACTAAGTAATATTTTAACTTTGGGGCATGTGTTCCATAATGCTATTGTGGGTGAGGTCCTTATTTGTGACACAGGCTAGCTTACAGATTGTATTATACAAATAGTTGAAGCTAAGAGGAGAGGCATACTTTAATCTTTTCCTCAGAAAGCATTTGTAGTTCATTTCTCTTACATTTCATTATTTCACCGCCAGGGAACACCTTCTAGGAGTTATTATGTCAAGTAGTATTTTCAAAATGAGTTTTCACATTAAGAGCAATAATCATTTGGTGTGGGGAGAAGAATAAAGATCCAACACTGTTGTCCTTGCTCCTGCCCGTCATCCTAATGAGGAATGACTAAGACTCCCTGTTAGTGACTATCTAGAGGGACCCCCCACTCAGAGCTCTGTGAAAAACAAAGGCTTACATTATGATTGGCTTTGTGAATTTGTCAATTCCACAAATGTATATTAAGCCCTTAAAATGTGTTAGAAACATCTAGATAGCCCAGTGGATAGAATGCTGGGCTAGGAGGCAGGAAGGCTTGAGCTAAAATTTGGCCTCAGATACTTATTAACTGTGCAGCCTTGGGCAGGTCACTTAACTTCTGTTTTCCTAATCCACTGGAGAAGAAAATGGAAAAACACTTCAGTATTTTTGCCAAGAAAACTCCATGAACAGGATGGTCCACGGGGTATGAAGAGTTGGACATGACTAAACACGAACAAGTAACAACTCTAAAATGTGAGCAGTCCTATGATTGTTGTTGAAGACATATGATGACATCATCCTTCCTTTCAATGAACTTGCAGTTTAATAAAAGAGACAAAATGTGCACATAGTTGAGAACCATGGGAAAAGAACAAAAGACGAATCTAGACTTGGTATAGTAAGAAAATTTGGAAATGAAGGTAGCCATAACCAGTTAAAAAAAAAAAACAAGGAAAAGAAAGGAAAGAAAAAATGACAAAGCAGATAACATTTTATTTCAGATTGACTCAAGTAGATTCCAGCTATCTTTAGCCAACAATGTTTGTAGGTCTATATGCTGACAAAAATCCACTCCCTCTCACTATATGGATCATTACTGTGACTTTCATTTTGACTGGTTCCCGTGAATACACACTTAAACCAAAATCTCAATTTATTTTCTGTTGTATGCATGACAGGACAATGTGACATGAGACTTCTTGGTTCCGCTCTGTATCTCAGAACAGAAATCCTTATAAAATTTACAAGTCATTGAGAAAATAACGAGAAAATTAAACCGTAATTTTTAATAATGATTGGTACATATATAGCATTGTAAAGCTTGCAAAATATTTATATGCATTATTTTTGATCCTCACAATAGATGAGGCTCAGAGAATACAAACAATTGGAATTTAAGCTGGTTAGATGGTTTATGAGTGCCAAAGGATAACCTGACACAGAACTCAAGTCTTCTGAATATTTTTGGGTTGGTGCTACATCCACAACTATAGTAGAAGCTTTAATAAAGAAACTTTGTTTAAAGTAAGTCCTTTATCTCTCTCAGTACTCAACAGAGTTCTTTGCACATAGTAGGTGCTTACTGAGTGTTTGTTAAATTAATATATTAATTCCTTAAATATAAATGCTTCTACTTTTTTCTCTCCCTATCCCAACCCAGGAGTCTTTCTGAATCAAGGCACACAGGTGTACACATGCACACACACACACACACACACACACACATCCATAGCATATGCTGTCTTCTTATTTGCTCACATCTGAGAAGATACCTGAACAGGCATGATAATATTGCAGTTAAAAAAAAAGAGCGCATATCACATTCCCAGAAGGCAAGTTTCTTAGTTAAGGGAGGAATAAACCAAGGATCTGTTTAAAAGTTACAGATTTTTAAAATAAACATTTTGATTTAAGTAAAAGCAAATATTCCTAACTCAGCAGGTCACTGCTGCATAAATCATCTACAGATTCCACATAAATACACGCATCAAAGCATTTATCTTGTAATAAAAAAGACTTAAGAAAGAGAACAAGTTTGGATAGGAAACTCATTAACTTTGCACATCCTTTAGTTCCCGATGATTAGTTTCAGCTCTTAGCTGAAGAGATATAAAAAAAATGACAATCTCATGGTTAGAGGTATGTGCATGTGAGGGTGTGTCTGTGTTGTTTTGTTTTGTTGGTTTGTATTTTTTTCACTCTTCCTCGTCATGGATCAGAGCTAGAAAGAATGTTAGAATCATAAGGATGGGAGCTGGAACAATGATTTCATTGGCAAAAAGACTTCATGAATGAGAAAATTCTACCAAAACAAATCAACAGCCTCTCTGTAATTTGTAGTCTTACAGAGTCATCTAGGACTCTGAGAAATTAAGTGACTTGTCCAGTATCTTAATACTTATGTGAGGTAGATACTGCTATTATTCCTATTTTATGGGTGAGGAAATAGAAGAGAAGAAAGGTTAAATGACTTGCTCAAGGTCACACAGCTACTGTTTAAGGACAGATTTGAATTCAACTCTTTTGGGCTTCAATCACAGTGCTCTGTCCATCGATGCCTTGGTATCTGGTATCTTTCTTCTTGGGTATTTGCAGTTCTTATTCTTTGACCTGCAAACTCTGGATTTTGTCTATGATATTTCTAGGTGTGTTACGTTTGGGATTTCTGTGAAGATCAAAAATCTAAGTCATATGTTTTGAGGAAGGTAATGAGTCAAGTTATCTATCTTCATTGGTTGTTTTTGGTGGCAGATATTTCACTTGTTCTTTTTTCTAGTCTCTTGACTGTGCTGTATATTTCTAATATTGTCTTGTTGAGTAACGAAGTCTTATTTACTCCATTCTCTTTCTTTTTCAGAGTTTACAATTACTTGGGTAAGATTTTTCAGTTTTTCTTCTAAGCTGGTTCTTCTCTAACTGATCCAATTGACTTTTTAATCTCTTGTTCCAGTTCTCTTTTTCTCCCAACTGTTTGGAGGTTCCCTGTGGCCAATCCATCTTTCTGGGCTGGGAGGGGTGGAGGCAGATGTGCTACTGGAAATTAGTTCAGAACTATTTCTTCCTCTGAAAATTTTTTGTCTTCAGATTTCTCAGACCTATACTATTTTTTCTCTGTAGTAATTTTATTGTGATTACTGCTGCTGTTGCTGTCTTCTGTTGGCTCATGCCTACTTCCAAATTTGTTTTAGCAATTTTTCTGGGACTGGGATCTATCCTTCCTGACAGGCTTTGGCTGTTCAACAGTTCTGGCCTATGATTTCAGCCATAGCCTGGGGCTCAGAGTTAAAAGTAACGTTGGCACCACACTCCACTCATTGTCATAATTTGCAGCCTCTGTTCTTTGAGGGTCTCTGTCCCTACCTCCAACCCCACTAGAGAGTGCTTCTCTTTCAGAAGACAGTACTGGCTTCAGCAGAGCATTTACAAACCCCTAGACACACTGGCATTGGAGGGAGGAAAGAAATAAGCATTTCTATAGTTCCTACTATGTGCAAAGCACTGTGCTGGGATCTCTTTTTATCGTCATAAACCCTTGTAAGGTAAATAGGTGCTATTATCATCCCCATTTTACAGTTAAGGAAACTAAGGCCAAAAGGTTAAGTGACTTGCCAGGGTCACACAGCTAGTAAAACCTTAGGGCCTGATTTGAATTCAAGTCTTCCTTACTCCTTGATCAACCTTGTATTCATTGTGCCACCAGCTACCTCTCTTTAGGCCAGGTTACTTTTGCCATCACCTACAAGAGAGGACTTGGCTCCCAGGGTATTGTCTTGCACTTCTATGAAACATTTGAGTAAATCACTATAGATCTTACATCTTATGGATCTGTAGTTTTCTAAATTTGTCACTTCTATTTATGTAAATGTACAATTATTATATTATCAATGTGCAAACTTTCTAATTCTTATTTTATTAAATTTACTTTTTTTTTTACTATGTTAGCATTCTTGTGACTATGTAGACAACTAGGAAATTTCACATCCTTCTTTGAAGATTTTCTCTTGCTTCTATTTTTTTAACATCGATTCTCTGTATTAAAGTTTTTGATTGAAGTTGAATTGTTTCTGTTATTCTTCGAACTACTTTGAGTCCTTGTTTTGCCTTAACCTTTGGACTTTTGCATTGAATTACTGATTGAAAGTATCTATTATTTTTGATATGCTTTTGTTTTCTGAATTCCTTTCTACGTGTTTCTTTTCTGCTGCCTTTAATTGAACAATACATTTAATTTTTGAATTGAAATTACTATGTTAGCATAATGACTATATTTATAATTAATTCTTCTATTATTATTATACAACTGTGTCATGATTAAGTTTATTTCTTAAACTTGTCCTTGCTTCCATCATCTAGGCATCATGGAATAGTGGACACTCAGGTTTACGCTATGCCTCTGACACTCACTGTACATAACGTCTTTGAGCCTTGGTTTCCTCATCTGTTGTTCACTTCAGTTGTTGTGACACTGAAATAAAATGGTGTATGTAAAGCACGCTGGTTTTCTTTCAGGTAGTTTGGAGATTATGAGTAGTCAGTACGGTGACATCTATTTAAAAACAGTTTGTAAAATGCTATGGATTATTATTATATTTGGAAAATCATGAATGATATTGTTATTAAGTTTTTATGAGGCGTTATTATCTGAGTCATTTTAGGCAACAGTTTGGCTTTTCTTAATAGTTTCGTTCTAATACAGGCGATTGTTTGAGGTGTTCCAGCTTATTGTGAGCACAGGGATTTGTTATCTGCCACTAGATGAAGGAGAGTGAATTTCTGAGGTATAATTCTAGTCACCACATCATTCTTGCTAGGCATTGCTAGGTAGGTGGAAATTTTCTACAGTCCTGCAGTAATATGCTACATGGTTTTAATTTTTTTTTTGCATGGGTCTACTTGATTATTAAGCCTAGGAACCTAAAGATAACCATTAGGTCATTCCTGGCAGTAATGATCTGACTGCCACTACTGCATTAAACACATACATAATGCATACATGCATACATACATATATACATGCACAGGCATAATCACAATACATACACACACATGTTACACAAATGCAATATATACATACATATGTGTATGTGTGCATATATATGTGTATACATATATGTGTTATACGTATTTTGTATATATGTATGTGTGTCTATATCTCTATGTATCTATCCATCTATCTATAGATGTATCTATGTATCTATCTATATATCTATCTATGTATCTATCTTTGTATCTATCTATCTGTTTATGTATGTATTTACCTATGTATCTATCTATCTATGAATTTATATATGTAGGTGTGTATCCATCTATCTATTTATCTATCTATCTATCTATCTATCTATCTATCTATCTATCTATCTATCTATCTATCTATCTATATCAGCTGTGTGACTCTGGGTCACTTAACCCTGTTTGCCCAAGTTTATCCATCTGTAATATGAACTGGAGAAGAAAATGGCAATCTACTCCAGTATCTTTGTCAAGAAAACCCCAAATGGGGTCACAAAGAGTTGGGCATGACTAAAATGACTGAAAAATAATAAATTTATTACCTTGATTAAATTTGTGGTTGCTGATTAATTAGACTTCTAAAACTAAACTATTGTATTACCTAGATGAGGAAACCAAGGCTCAGAGAGGTTATGTACAATGAGTATCACAAGTAGAGATATTAAAGATGTTTAACCTCTCCTTTCCAATGCTCATTCCTTAATGTTATCATTTGCTAAAGACAGCATTTTTAGAACTATACCAAATGCTAATGGTGAGATTAGACATTTTTTATAAATGCCTTTTTGAGGAGAAAATATCTACTGTCTTAATGATTGTATATAGTAGGGACAGTAGACATTTAAATAGGAATAAAATATTTTTGAAATGAAATACATTTTTTATTATGCTAAGGAAAAATCCTTATGCTCTTATGCTTTTTAAAATTTGTGTTTTTTTTCATAAAACATGATACGATGGTATTATGATGCTGTGTTTAATCAAGAATTTTTTCCTCATTGATTCAAATACATTGTTGTTTGTTTTTCTCATTGATATGATGTATTATACTAATTGTTTCCAAGTATTGAATCATCCTTCCTAGTGAATATCTTTTTAACTTATAGCTTAATTGTGTTCAATATTTATTCATCTGTAACCAATGCCCACACAAATTGCTCCCCTCTCTTCCCCTCTTATCTATTCTAGATGCCTACATACCCAACAGCTCAGAGTGATTTTATTTGGGGAATGAAGTAGATACAGATAAGAGTATGTTTCTAATTTTCTTCCTATTGAGATGCAACAAAACAGAGAAAGCAGAGAAAACACAGAGGGTCACCTGAGCTCTCCCAAATTACCATTCAGACAACATTGAATGTTTCGAAACAAATTCTGGAGTGGCAAAACCCGCAAAACCCACAATTTTTCAGCCTATGACAACTTAGAAAGTCACAAGGAAAGATCTATCACCTATCACCTGGGGTGAGAATGGGGCTCAGGGTACACCAGTGCAAGTTTTGGAAGCAACTGAAGCATTAGCAGCAGTGGCTGCTTTGAGAGCTCTCATTTCACTGATGATAAGGCGATCAGACAACTAGTTGGAAGGAGATCACAAGGGTCCCTTTGCTGGCACTGAGTAAAGGATTCTGTTGCATCACCCATAGTGAGATCCATGTCACATTCCCAAGGCAGAAAAAGGTGTTTGTGGTCACTAACAGACCAAAGCACAGGCCAGGAGAGTAGTAAACACACCTCTCCTTAGATCATTCCAGGTTATTATGAAGTCTGTATCTTCCTCATTTCTTATAGTACAATAGTATTCCATTACATTCATATACCACAACTTGTTCAGCCATTCCCCAATTGATGGGCATTCCATTGATTTCCAATTCTTTGCTACCACAAAAAGAGCCACTATAAATATTTTTGCACATACAGGTCCCTTTCCCATTTGTGTGATCTCTTTGGGATACAACCCCAGAAGTGGTGTTGCTGGGTTCAAAGGGAATACACATTTTTATAGCCCTTTGGGCCACTTCCAAATTGCTCTCCAGAATGGTTAGATAAGTTCACAACTTGTGTTGTTAAGCAAAGTTGTCTCATTAGCATGGCTTTTGTTTCTTTCAAGTGGAAGTACTTTCAGCTGTTAAGTGCTAAGCCCCAGGCCCAGGGCCCTGTCAGGTGTGAAACCTGTGTAGGTGTGGATTGGTGACTTAGGAGGGGCCAGCTTGGGAACCAATGGTCTCTGGTGGTTGAGGCGGGGCTTGAGAACACCAGAAGCTCGGCTGCGAGGAAAGGCGAGACAAGAGACAGTTTCAGCGGAAGCAGAAGCTGCTGCGGAGGCCGGAAGCTGCAGAAGCCAGAAGCTGCAGAAGCCAGAAGCTGCGGAAGCCAGAAGCTGCGGAAGCCAGAAGCTGCGGAAGCCAGACGCTGTGGAGGCAGGAAGCTGCGGAAGCAGGGTTTACCTGAGTGCGAGCAGGAACGTGAGGCCAGTGAAAATGATTCGGCTAAATGCTATCTTGTTTTTCTGTGGCCTCCTGGTTGCTCTTGTGAGATGGGCTTTCTGGGCCTGGAGTCTTTTTGTCAAGATGTTGGAATGGGGAGGCTGGCTCACGGTTCTGCTGCAGCGGGGCCTAAATAAATTTCTTGTTGTTTTCTCCTTAGACAATCTCTCATACCTTGTGATTTCAGACCATTCAAACATATACATGATTATATTTGAGATTATAAATTCGGCCTTCCTACTACACAACTCCACCAGCAATGTAACCATATTCCAATGTTCCTATATCCTCTCCAGGATTTATCATGTTCCTGTTTTGTCATGTTAGCCAATCTGACAGGAGAGATGTGGTACCTAAGAGTTGTTTTGATTTGCATTTCTCTATTCAGTAGCAATTTAGAGCATTTTTTTCATATGCCTATAGATATTTTTAACTTCTTCCACCAAAAACTGCCTGTTCATATCCTTTGACCACTTCTCAATTGGGGAATGACTTGTACTCCTATAAATTTGTCTCTGTTCCCTGTGTATTTTAGAGATGAGGCCTTTATCAGAGACACTAATTGTAAAGATATTCTCCCAATTTTCTGCATCCCTCCTAATCTTTGTTGCACTGGCTTTATTTATACAAAAACCTTATAATTTAACATAATCAAAATTATCCATTTTGAATTTTGTAGTGCTCTCTATTTCTTGTTGTGTCATAAATAATTTCCTTTCTCATAAATCTGATAGGTAAACTATTCTTTGCTCTCCCCAACTGCTTATAGTATCAGCCTTTATTCCTAAATCATGAACCCATTTTGAATTTATTTCAGTATATGGTGTAAGATATTGGTCTATGCCTAATTTCTGCCCTACCATTTTCCAATTTTCCCAGCAGTTTTTGTGAAATAGTGAATTTTTAGCCCAGGAGCTGGATTCTATGTGTTTATCAAAGAGTACATTGCTATAGTCATTCAATACTGTGTCTTGTGTACCTAATATATTCCACTGATCCACCACTTTGTTTCTTAGCCAGTACCAAGTAGATTTGATGACTACTGCCTTATAGTACAGTTTAATATCTGGTATGGCTAAGCCACCTTCTCTAACATTTCTTTTCATTAATTCCCTAGATATTCTGGACCTCTTGTTATTCTAGATGACTTTTGTTATTATTTTATCCAACTCCATAAAATAATCTTTGGTAGTTTGATTGGTATGGCAATGAATTAGTAAATTAATTTAGGTAAAATTGTTATTTTTATTATGTTAGCTTGGCCTAACCATGAGCAACCAATTTTTTCCCCTTTATTTAGATCTGATTTTATTTGTGTGAAAAGTATTTTGTAATTATGTTCATATAGGCCCTGGGTTTGTCTTGACAGGTAGACTCCCAAATATTTTATAGCATCTATAGTAACTTTAAATGGAATTTCTTTTTCTATCTCTTGCTGTTGGACTTTATTAGTAATGTATAGGAATGCTGAGGATTTATCTTATATCCTGCAAGTTTTTTAAAGTTGTTTATTATTTCAAGGAGTTTTTTACTTGATTCTCTAAATAAACTATCATATCATTTGCAAAAAGTGATAATTTAGTTTCTTCTTTGCTTATTCTAATTCCTTAATTTGTTTTTCTTCTCTTATCATTACAGCTAACATTTCTAGTACCAAATTGAATAGTGGGGGTGATAATGGACATCCTCGTTTCACCCCCGATCTTATTGGTAATACATCTACCATATCCCCATTACAAACAATGCTTGTTGATGGTTTTAGGTAGATACTTTTTATAATTTTAAGGAATGCTCCATTTATTCCTATGCTTTCTAGGGTTTTTAATAGGAATGGGTGTTGTATTTTGTCAAAGGCTTTTTCTGCATCTATTGAGATGATCATATGGTTTCTGCTAGTTTTGTTGTTGATATGGTCAATTAATCTGATAGTTTTCCTAATATTGAACCAGCCTTGCATTCTTGGAATAAATCCTACCTCATCATAGTGTATTACTAACCTGATAAATTGCTGCAATCTTTTTTGCTAACAATTTATTGAAAATTTTTGCATCAATATTCATTAGGAAAATTGGGCTATAATTTTCTTTCTCTGTTTTGACTCTTCCAGGTTTGGGTATTAGTGCCATATTTGTGTCATAAAAAGAATTTGGTGGGACTCCTTCTTCATCTGTTTTCCCCAATAGTCTATAAATTATAGGAATTAATTGTTCTTTAAATGTTTGATAGAATTCACATATAAGACCATCTGGCCCTGGAGATTTTTTTCTAGGGAGTTAAATGACAACTTGTTCAATTTCTTTTTCTGAGATGGGGTTATTTAGGTATTTTACTTCCTCTTCTGATAACCTGGGCAATTTATATTTTTGCAAATATAAATTTTTGACAACCTTAGGGAAATGGATGAATATTTCCCTAAGGTTGTCAAATTTATGGGCATACAATTGGGCAAAATAATTCCTAATTATTGTTTCCTCTTCATTGGAGCTGAATTCACCCTTTTCATTTTTGATACTGGTAATTTGGTTTTCTTCTTTCTTTTTTTAAAATCAAATTGAACAAAATTTTATCATTTTTATTTATTTTTTCATATAACCAGCTCTTGGTTTTATTTATTAATTTAATTTTTCTCTCAATTTCAATTTTATTAATCTCTCCTTTGATTTTCAGTATTTCAAACTCGGTATTTAATTGGCAATTTTAAATTTGCTCTTTTTCTAGGTTGTTCAGTTGCATGCCCAATTCATTGATCTTCTTTTTCTCTATTTTATTCATGTAAGCTTGTATAGACATAAAACCTCCCCTAAGAGCTGCTTTTTCTTCATCCCATATGTTTTGGTATGTTGTCTCATTATTGTCATTCTCTTGAATGACATTATTAATTGTTTCTATTACTTGTTCTTTGGCCCACTCATTCTTTAGGATTAGATTATCTAGTTTCCAGTTAATTTTAGTTTATTTTTCCATGATTCTTTATTACGAATAATTTTTATTGCATCATGATCTGAAAAGGATGCTTTGACTACTTCTGCCTTTCTGCACTGGACTGTGAGGTTTTTATGCCCTACTACATGGTCAGTTTTTCAGTATGTGCCATGTATTGCTGAGAAAAAAAGTACACTTCTTTTTACCCCCATTCACTTTTCTCCAGAGGTCTATCATATCTGCCTTTTCTAAAATTCTATTCACCTCCTTCACTCTTTCTTGTTTATTTTGAGATTAGATTTATCAAGTTCAGAGAGGGGGAGATTGAGGTCCCCGAGTAGTATAGTTTTACTGTCTATTCCTTCCTGTAATTCCCTTAGCCTCTCCTCTAAGAATTTCCATGGTATACCATTTGGTGCCTATATGTTACATAATTATATTACTTCATTGTTTATGGCATTTTTGGCAAAGTGTAGTGTCTTTCCTTATCTCTTTTAATTAGATCTATCTTTGCTTTTGCTTTGTCTGAGATTAGGATTGCTACCCCTGATTTTTTTTTTTTACTTTAGTTGAAGCACAATATATTCTACTCCATCTTTTTACCTTTACCCTGTGTGTATCCTCCTGTTTCAAATGTGTTTCTTGTAAACAGCATATTGTAGGATTATGGTTTTTGATCCATTCTGTTATCTGCTTCCATTTTGTGGGAGATTTCATCCCATTCATAACATTTCTTTTTAAAACTTGAGTTTCAAATTCTCTCTTCTTCCCTCCTCACCAACCCTCATAGAGAAGGCAAGCAATTTAATATATGCTATACATCTGTAGTTATCCAAAACACTTCCATAAAAGTTATATTGTGAAAGACTAACTATATTTCCCTCCAACCTATCCTGAGCCCAATTTATTCTATTTTCTCCTTTGACCCTTTCCCTTTTCAAAAGTGTTTGCTTCTGACTACCTCCTTCTCCAGTCTGCCCTCCTTTCTATCATCCCCCCATCCTTATCTCTTTCTCCCTTACTTTCCCGTAAGGGATGATAGATTTTCATGCCCTATTGAGTGTGTGTGTTAATCCCTCCTTAAGCCAAATCTGATCAGAGTAAGGTTTACTCATTCCCTTTCACCTCGTCCATGTTTCCCTCCAATATAAAAGCTTCTTCTTGCATCTTTTATGTGAGATAATTTACCCCATTCCACTTCTCCCTTCCTCCTTCTCCTAGTACATTCCTGTCTTACCCCTTAATTTTATTTTTTTAGATATCATGCTGCAATATTCAATTCACTCTGTGCCCTCTGTTGATCTGTCTATCTATCTATCTATCTATCTATCTATCTATCTATCTATCTATCTATCTTCCCTCCAACTACTCTAATACTGAAAAAAGGTCTTATGAGTTACCGATATTATGTTTCCATGTAGGAATGTAAACAGTTCCACTTTAATAAGTTCCATATGATTTCTCTTTCTTCTTTGAAATTTGTGCTTCTCTTGAGTCTTGTATTTGAAACTGAAATTTTCTGTTCATCTCTGGTCTTTTCATCAAGAATGCTTGAAAGTTCTCTATTTCACTGAATGTCCTTTATTCCCCTGAAGCATCATACTCAGTTTTGCTGGGTAGGTGATTCTTGGTTTTAATTCTAGCTCCTTTGACCTCCAGAAATATCATATGCCAAGCTCTCTACTCCCTTAATGTAGAAGCTGCTAAATCTTGTGTTATCCTGATTGTGTTTCCACAATACTCAAGTTGTTTCTTTCTGGCTGCTTGAAATATTTTCTCCTTGACCTAGGAACTCTGGAATTTGGCTTGCATCACTCTCATTTCTCTTCCCATTTTTCCTCTACTTCTGTTACTTGATTTTAAAAAAATGAGCTTTTTCATTGCCTTGACCAATTCATATTTTTCTTGGAGGCTTTTGATATAGGAACTTTGACTTTGTTGTCTTCTTTTGGTTGTATGTTTTGATCATTTTTGTCACTAAAATAAGATTCTATAGTCTGAGTTTTTTTTTCTTGCTTTTGTTTTGTGTTATGCTGTTTGCTCATTTTCTCAGCCAATTATTTAACTTTTTAACTCTTTGTTAAGGTATAACTCTATTTCCACTGTGGAGGGTGTCCTTTCCCAAGCTTCTGGGATTTAGGACAGCAGTCTTCAGAGATACTTCTGCAGGTCTGTAAATTTTCAATTCTTCTAAGGTGGCATTATCAAAGGAGAGGTGTTTAGTCCTTTCTTGGACTGTGCTCTGGTCTATGAGTGACCAAAAACACTTTCTTCTGCCTTGGAACTGTGAGGAGGATTCCCTCTCAACAGCAGCCACAAGCTCTGCCATGGTAGCACTCCTCCTCACCCCAAGAATGCCACCCAGGAATGCAACCCAGATCCAAGCAGGGCAAAGCAAGAGAATCCTGCCTCAGGGCCAGCAAAGTGATCCCTTCAATTCTTCCTGATCAGCTGATTGATTCCTCCACCATCTGGGGGTCAAGAACTCTAGAAGTGACAGCAGCAGCTGCTGCTGCTGTCGCCACTGCCTCCACAACCCCGAGGACAGGGGCAGGACTGCACTCCTCTCTCACGCAGGTCTGACAGTGTTTTCCCACTGACCTTCTAAGTTGTCTTTGCCATTTGTGAGAAGTCTGGAAACCATCACAGGTGCCAGTGATTCAGTCTCACTCAATTATCTCTTTTCCCCTTATTTATGGAGCAGACCCTAAGTAGGCCCCGGATACACAAGCCTTGATCACCTCTACAACCTTAGATGCGTAGAGCAGTAAGTTGAACTGTTCCCCCTGTACCCGAAAGGGAAAGCAAAGAGAAAGCTTTGGAAGACAGTGAAAGTGAGAGCAGTTTGTAGTAATTTTACTATAATTTTGCTTTATTTAATAAACCATGGGGTTCTATAGAGTTACTTACTTTTCCATAATACAAATTTGGCAGGAGGTCTCCAGTTTAGTAGCTCAGTAATATAAATATAGATTAAGACTAAGGAGATCTGAGAAATGGGGACTGGTGTGATAAGTTGCACTGATTATCTTATAATCTTCCAATAGTTCAGAGTAGCATTTCATTTGCACATCCCTTAATTGAAGATTTAGACAAGCTTACAACTATAGGTTTGAAGGCTTAGTAGATTTTAGATTATTTGCATATAGGATCAGAAAAGATCATTCTCATTGGTTATTTACTTAAAATAATAAAAAGCCTTACCTACAAGCCTAGAGAAATCAGAAAACTAGCTCTGTTCTGCAGCAACACCAGTACAAAAAACGTTACGTATAACAACCTCCCCTCGAAAAAAGCATATCTTGTTTGAATTCATAAGCAAATATGAGTATCTACTTGTGAAATTTATATAGAAATAGATATTGATATACATATCTTTCTCTGACTCATTCCTGCCAGGTTTGGGAATCAGAAACAAATTCATTTTAGAAATTCTTGGATATGGAACAGTCTTTTTTTCTAATTCTGAAAATGTTGAAGAAATAATTTAGTATATTATTCATTTTTTCTCATTTACTGAAAGCATTTTTATATTTTGCATAACAAAAGGGATAATCACAACAGTGATATGAAAACAGGTCTCATGATTTTGATCTATTTAGATGTGGAGTTTGGCTAGATTATTTATAGCCTTACAAGTATGTTGAGGACAGAAATATAACTAATGGTAGTATAGAATATATTAATGATAGATGAAACAAATGAAAAGTCCGAGGCAGAAGATTTCTGGGTAATTAATAATCAATTTATTAATTAAGTTGACAAATAAATTGATAGTCAGTGGTTTCTCCTGATGAACCTTGGAGAATAACCAATACTTAAAAATCTTTGGTAAAGTGGGCATCTCTGACAGGTGAAAATAAACCTTAATCTTCACATCCTTTTACATAGTAGCTCATTAGTGGCATAAGATTATTATCTTGTCTATTTGTTGCTTTATCAATTTAGGTATTCTTCTAATTATATATTCATTGCTTTTATATTTTTAGGTTTTTTATTTGCATTTGTGGAATATGGTCTAATGACATTCTTTATTACATATTATGACAATATGCTAACCTAGTAAATGAAGGGAATACTATGGTTCCTTTCATTTTATTTTAGCAAGGCTTTTGATAGAGTATCTCATACTACCATCATGGAGAGAACACAGCAATGAGTAAGAGATGGTAATACAGTTAGATATATTCAGAATTGGTTAGCTATCTGGATGACAATCATAGCTGTCAATGATTCAGTGTAAATGTGGCAAGAGATCCACACTGGAGTATTCACAGATATGTGTGAGGTCTATACTGCTTAATGTTTTGTTTTGTTTTTTTTTTTTAATTAATGGTTTTGGTAAAGACAATGATGGCATGATTATCACTACAGATGACAAAAATGGGAATGAGAGGTAACCTACTGGATGGTAGTCATGATACATAAAGATCTTGATGGGCTAGAGTATTAAAAAGTCTTGTGCTTATGTCCAAAAAAAAATTAACTTCAAAAGCTCAAGATGTGGGAGTCATGGTTAGACATCTGTCCAGAAAATTAAGTCAGGGTTTTAGTGAACTATAAGTGTAATATGAGTCACCAGTGTGATATGGCAATGAAAAGACAAATACAGTTGTCAGCTGTGTTGAAAGGCAAAGCTTATAGAAGTACTAAATTAATAATTCCATAGTATTCTGACTCAATTGACATATTCTAGAATATTGTGTTTATTTATTGGTGCCATGATTTAAGACAGACTTTGATAAGCTATACAATGTCCAGAGAAAATGATTTGAAATGAGTCCATCTCATACTGAAATTGATTGAAAAGGTTGCTTCACTTGAACAAGAGAAAAGAAGGGGCTCCATGATACTTGCCTAAATATTTGTAGGTATTGATAGATATCAATAGTGCACTAAAGAACCTATTTTACATCATCATCTCCAGCATTTGTCATTTTCATTTTTTTGTTGCCTTAGTTAATCTGATAGAAGTAAGGTTGCCACAAAGTTAATTTGATTTGAATTTCACCAATAATTAATTATTTAAACCATTTTCTCACCAAAAGACTTTTAATAACTTGGATTTCTTCCTTTGAAATAGTCTATTAATTGAATCTGATATATATGAAAATTATAATGAATCTCAGCAGCCATTGAGTCTTTACCATATATGAAAGGATTTCCAGCTACAATATAATTAACAAGTCTTTGACACATTATTTAATTCATTGCCTTATTTCTTCATTATTTTTTAAGTTGATTTCCACATGCTGTTACTAGAAGGATAGTCTTAGAAGATGATCATTTTTCCTCCCACCTAAGCCTTTCTATAGCTCAATTAAATTTTACTTTAAAAATATAGGATCATGATGTTACATTATGTATAAATAGTTAAGATTGATGTTCTTATGCTGTCAATGTCCTCTTTAAACATGACAATATCCTTTTTGATCTCTTATGATATTAATAATTAAAATTCAGTTTTGTTAAATATTATGACTATAATTCCTCTGTTAGGTGAAACATAGTAAGTTTTAGTCCATTCTTTGATTTCTAATCAGGATGTTTGTTTTTGCCTTAGTTGCATTTTCTGTAGCCAATACGTGGCCAACATATGTGCCTTTTTGTAGTTTATATAACTTCAGCAACACTTTTATTTTTTATAGGAAATTCAGCCCATTTATATTATGTATTATAATTGTTAAATTTGGCTCTCCCTCTATACTAAAGTTTTATATCTTTTTCTAATCAAGAAGTACAATATTCCTTATTTCATTATTACCAATATAACACTAACATGTTGTACAATGCACACATATAAGACTAAACATTGAGTTAATTGCAAAATGGATTCAATAAATTGTAGTGCTGTCACTGTAAGTTAAAGCAAATTAAATCACACACACACCATATTAGTTAGGATTGCTGATCTTTACTAATCTATTCTGGCTTATATCTCTCCTCATTTTTTCTTTTGCATATTTGTAACAGTCATAAGAAAATCTACCTCTCTTGACTCTATTTTTCTTTTAAAATATTTATTTAGGATTTTCATTCTTGTGAGTTACAACCATTTCTTTAGTCATCAATGCATGCAGAAGTTACTGTTAATTTCCTCTCATGGGGTTTGCATTGAAATGGTTGCTGATCCAGCCAAAGATTCAGCTGCTTGATGTTCTTCTAAGATGCTTACACTGAGATAATTTTTAATGAAGCCAACTCCTTTTCTTTTGCCCCAACACAACTGCCAAGTAATTAAAATGAGATAATTGTTGATTAAAACAAAACTTGGATTATTTGCAAACTCTCTTTAGAGTTTACATACTTTCGATGATTAGACATTAATAATTCTAAATGTTATTCTGAATTGATTTTGGTTCCTCTTAATGGATTTGTCATTCCAAGGATTTATATTGCCTCTATAAATTCCTAAAATTCTTAAGTTGTTATTAAAGACTATATTTTGTCTTCAAAATATATGCTCATTTTGTGTAACTGATTTGAGGAAGAATCTCAATATATCTTGATTTCTTTCTTTTTTTTTCCTTCCTTCCTTCCTCCTCTCCTGTCCTCTCCCCCCTCTCCTCTCCTCTCCTCTCTTCTTCTCTCCTCTTCTCTTCTCTTATTCTTATCTGAAAGAGCAGAAGCTAATTATGTGCCCAATCCAAATACAGTTGTTTACAACCTGGGCTGATTTATTCATTCTTAGGCAACCTGAATGCCCTCAGTTCCTGGGAGTTTGTCAAATTAACGTTGAATTTAAAGTTGAGTATTTTTGCTCATTCCAGCACAGAATTTCCAAGATCAAGAGAGTCTTCAGCCTCAGCTTTCCTGTCAGGAAGAATCACAAATGTGAGCTATCATGTCCAACCTCTAATTTCCAATAAATCCTATTCTACCCCTTTCTATCAAGCTACTCTTTAGGTGAAAAACTCTCATTATTTACACTGTTTTTTGTGATATATATTTTTTTCTTTCTCTCCTTATCTTTATCTCTTTATCCATTCATCAACATTGATATCTTAGAGTTGGATAGTAAAGTATCAGATGAGTTTAAACTGGAGCAATTTTCTATTGGTGGACTGTTGACTCAATCTGTATCTGATCCTTGATTTCAATAATTCAAGGAAATTATCCTACACATATAACTAAAATTAGTTGATAGAATTTTTCTCCACATTTCTTTCTTCACATAATTTTTGGGTTCTTTCTCTAAGCTATGCTCCTCTATTCTATGATCTGTGTTTTAAAATTATAAATTATTTTTCGAGTTGTCATTTTCTGAGCCTATTTTGATTTTTCTTCCACTACTTGGTGACATCATTTTGTCATCCAGTGGAAATTCAAATTCTAATCAAAACTCTAGTTTTACTAATATTTTATCAATATTTCAAGGATATTATTTTTATCTTCTATTGATTTAATGCTAGTTCTTTTTTACTGATATCTTATATTTGTCATGATTATTAGCCACTTTAACATGTCTTATAATAATTCCAACTCCATTCTCAAAGCTGTTATTAATGTTAATTCATTATTTATTTCATTCATTGTCTCCTTTTCAGTTTCTTTTTTACAACCCATATTCATTATGTCAGAGGTTTATTTGCTTGTTTTATCACTGACCATTCTTTTCCCTTTTCCATGAGTTAATTTTCTTTTGAAGATTTTTTGGATTCTTATTGTTTGTTACCATTTCTCTTTCTGAGAGGTATATTTTTGATAGGGCAGTAAGCTGAGCTTTTTAATGATTTCTCACTCTGATATATAGAAAAATACTTTATGTTTAAGTCTGCTTTCTTCAGAACCAGCTAATGAAGTTTCAGTAACAATATCAGACAGTGGCAGGAGGATAGATGATGGAGCAATTTTACAATTCAAGGTCATACAGAGGTATAATTCCATCTGCTAAGGAGTTGAGAATAAAATCATTCTGCATCTAAAATTTATATCACCCCCAGAACTTAGCATACTACTCTACATAGAGTTAGAACTTATATAATATTTGATTGAAGAATTTAATTTTGAAGTTGAAGGTTGGCTGCTTCAGGTGGCTGTTGAAGTAGAATTGATAGGTTTTTGGAATTGAGGAGCTCACAGAACTGGGAGAGCAGTTCCATGAATCATCATTACGAATATTGAGGACTTTAGCAGGCAATGGGCTACAAAGAAAGATTCCAGTATAAAGGTAAGAGGATTGGTCTGGGAATCAGCAAAAATATGATTCTAATTCTTATCTTTCCAGGAACTTCTCATACGTCCTCTCGCAGATAATACTCCTTTTCCAGACTCCAATTTTCTCATCCTCTTAATGTGGGGATTCATAGGATATAGAATTATAAGTTACCTCAACACTTCTAGTGCAACAACCTCATTTTACAACTGATGTCTAGAGAGATAATGTTCCTTGAATTCAAGTCCATTGACTCCAGATCCATGACCTCTACTATAACTTAGTGTTTAGGTTTCACTAAAGTGTCTCTGAGGTCCCTTCCAAATTTGACATTTTATAAGTCTGACTCTTCATATTGGAACTATGAATATAGGTTGTGATGTAAAGTGTATCCTTTTATAATTCTTAAGTCATACACACTCTTGGTTACACAAACGGTAAGGTCAAGATTGTTGATTAATAAAGATAATTTGCCAACCATGAATAATCCATAGTTACAGAAGTCTCCAGATGGGAAATGATGAAGGAGGAGGGCACTGCGTCAAATGTCGGATTGAGCTTGATGCTGTGAAAGGAAGATGCTGACCTGATCTTATGGAAGCCACATATCTTGTCATAGCTGATCATTTCTCACAAATCCCCAGTGTTCCATTTGCACAACCCTAAAAAGTTATTGTTCTTTAGATCTTTTTTTCCTCCAACCAATAAAATAAAACTAATATTATGGTGTCATTTGAAAATGTATTTATGTTTGTTTTCCCTATAAAAAGAGATAATAATGTTATGTTCCAATAATATTAAGTTGCAATGTTATTTGCAAGATTGCCGAGCTTTTAATTTTCTGATTATTTCCACAGTGGGAGTTTCAGCTCAATTTCAATGAAGACACTTCTATCTGTTTCTGTTATATTTTTTTATTACAGCTAGAAGCAACAATAATTGCCTTTAGTGCAGGAAAACATCACTGAGGAGCCAATTGTTGTCCCTAAAGACTGTAGTCACCAGCATGCATTTTTGATGTAAATTTTTATAAATTAATGGCAGAGGCAGAAAAATATGATATTTGATAAAAATGTGTTGTCTACTGTCTTCAAAGATATCATCTCTCTTGTTTTGTTTTGTTTTAAAAAAACAAAGGAGCCACCCATTCCTGGAGGTGGACTTTTACTATTGTATACAAAGTCAGAAGCAATTATTCCTTTTTTTTTTTAAAAAAACAAAGTGTTTCAAGAACCAGGAAAATAAGATGAGCTTCCTATGAACATTATGAACAAAACAAAACAAAACAAACAAACAAAAAAAACTTAACGAAAGTAGGCTTCCTTGAAGTATTCAAATATTGTACTGGGATTAGCACAGGACTAATAGTGTGGAGACCTGAATTCTTGTTCTAACATTAATGGGCTGTGTGGACTATTTAAAACTAAAAGGATTTTATGAAATTATTTTGTTCAACACCTTCAGGTAACAAGAGAAGAAACTGAGGGACAAAGAAGAAAAATTGATTGGTTAAGATATGGCACATAATAATTGGAAAGACCAATTCAAACCCAAGTCCTCCAGCTACAAAGTGCAGGATTTGTTAAATTTGTTTGAGACAACACTACTTATGGGTCTCAGTTTCCTCATTTATAAGATAAGAGACTGACTCGATCCCAAAAATCCCTTCTAAGCTTCCAAAATCTAACAAGTGGGGAGAAGAGTGAGTCAATCAGTGTGCGTGTGCGTGTGTGTGTGCGTGTGTGTGTGTGTGAGAGGGGGGAGAGAGAGAGAGAGAGAGAGAGAGAGAGAACTGAGACTGGGTTGAGAAGATTTGCACAGAGGACAGGAAGTCTACATGAATCTTTAAAAAGGGGTGGGGAGGGGAATGGAAGAGTCCAGAGAAAATATATTTTCTCCACACACCCTTCCCTCTTCCACCAATTTATTACACAAATAAGCCACTTCAAACAATATGGAGGAAAAACAAACCAAACAAAATATTTGGAATGCAATCTGGGAGTTAGCCTGGAAACCTTCTACTACTACTCTTCCTTTACTTCCTATGCTCTAGTTAATGAAAACTCCCTCTTATTATTTTTCCTCTCTTACCTGCCCCTCCTAAATTACCTGAAAACACATTAATTCTCTAATCAATTAGCTGATATATGCCACCATTGTCCTGAGAATTGCCATCATCTATGTATGAGGATATGACCAGTCTGTATGGTTTATGTCTACACAGAATCATAACAATCTATGGAAAGGTGACAAATTCAGTCATAGCAGTGGCAATTAGAAAAATGAGCATTTATTAAGCATGTACTAAATGCCAGGGATCATGCCAGGTGCTGGGAAAACAAATATATCTCTTAATGATTAGAACATCCCTTTTGCCCTAGAACATTTCACTCTATTTGGGCATTGTCAGGAATAATTGGGCCAAATTAGTGCCAAAATGGAGAATGTTATATGTTATATGCTTTAGGCTTATGCCATGTATGGTGAATTTCTAACTGCCCACAAGAAACATTAAGGTTTATGAAAATAAAAATGTGTAACTTTTGTTTCTTACATCACACATAGTAATATTATTTCTAGAATCATTAAATATTAGATAGCAAAATAAGTGACCTTCCTGTTCAACAAAATTTCAGTGTTGCTCTATTGTCATCAAAACCATCTGGAATTCTTAGCTAGATGTTCACCTGTCAGAGTGCCATCTGTGATCTGGCCCCAACTAACTTTTGAAGCATAGCTTGCACTCAAGTCAAACTGTAGTAATCACCATTCCCCCAAATACTTCTTACTCCTGACCATCTCCACACTTTTGTCTATACTATTTCCTAAATTTGGAATGTTTTTATCCCTCCTCTGCTTCTCTCACAACCACCCAGGCTTCAATTCTCAAACTCTATCTGATTCCTATCTGTAGGAATCTAGTAAGCAACTTGAAGGAAGAGACAATTATTTGATTTGGGCGGGGTGTCTTTGTATGCCTAAGGGCAGTACATTTTTTTCCCCATGGTAAATTTTTAATAAAAGTTTATAGAATTTGAATCATAAAACTTTCTCTGACCCTTCCTTGCAGCTAGGAATAATCTCTTCCATTTTAGATCTCTCAAAACCTTTTCTGCCTCTCTTCTTCATTTATCCAATTTTATTATGCATTCTGATTATTTGTAAGACATGGGATGACTGAGAATATATGTTGCCCTTGGATACAGGAAAAAAAAATCAAGTTTCACTTAAGTACTATTTACTTGAATTTGAAAGAGTCACTTCACAGGGCCATCATAGTGCAATAAGAATGGAAAGGATCTCAAAGGGTAAGCTATGTCAACTTCCACATTTTTCCACATAAAGAGGCAAGAAAGGCTAAATATGGCATAATTGTTCATTGAATCAAATTAAATCTAGTCAAATGGGGGGGGAGTTGGGATCATATAAACTATTATGTGGATTTTGAATAGACAAAATACTTGGATGACTGAATTTTTCATCTTTCCAAAAGATGTGCTAGAATCATGCAGCCTTAAAGCATGACAGGCTTTCATTGCCTGGTTCATAAATAAGTATTACAAGACTGTCTTTGGGTTATCTGCAAGCAGACAGAGACTGGCATGGGAAAGGTGATTTTTGAACTTGATGTCTGAATGAGCCAGGTTCAAGTCCCAGATATTCCTGATGCTGTGGGGAATTGACTTTGCTTCCCTAAATTAGGAGGTCACCTAGCAATTCCCATTCGCGTACTACCAAATGCAATCCTTGCAACTTCAACTTTAAATCTTTCAAGTAAAGAAGAATTAATTCATTATGTTTGTAGGCAGTCTATTCTCCCTTTTTGTTGTCCTTACTGTTAGGATGTTTTTCTTTGCATCAAACATGTAACTGCTTCTCTGAAATATTCAACCACCACTCCTAAATTAACCTTTGAAGGTCATGCAAAGCATGTCTAATGTCATTTCCTTCACCCTACAAATACTTGAAGATAGCAAGCATTGTCCATACATTTTCTCTCGTACAGGAAAAACAACTCCCAAATTTTCATGGATCCTCATAAAGCATGCTTTTAAGTACTCTCTACTTCTTATATCATAGGATGATAGATTCATAGATGAGAAAGAACGCAGAGTTCAACTAGATGAATATTCTCATTTCATAGTCATCCTCCTCTCTTTTGAAAACTAATTGTCTAATTTGTTGTACTTAGAATATTGTCAAAATTTCCTTGCATCCTCATGTGGAAAGTGCTTTATATACTTAAGTATATTTGTTGGCTAACAATTATCAGTAAGATTAATATTAATAATAACCTCCTGCAAACCTCAGTCAACCTGTAACTTACATATTTAGGGAAGGGAAAGAGATGCAAGGAAATTTCAGCCCAAATGATGGTAATGTGCTTTGTTAGCAATTAATGCCCTACTGTAAAACATTTCAGTCAATTACTATTGATCTTAACTAGTCCCACAGCATCCTACTTTTGCAGAAAGGCTAGAGTTTCAGCTACCTCCTTTGATGCAACTGTTTCATTATTTATTACATTATCATTGCACAAGCTTTTGGGCTCTCCTTGGTTAAATGTGAATTTTCATTGTGTTGGATTTCTTATTCCACATAGATGGCCAGATATTTGCAACTTTCACTATCTTTAGAACTATTCTTTTATCTCAGATTTTTTTTCTTTTTTCTCCCACTTAATTTTATTTTCTTCCATATACAAGTAAAGGTACTTTTTTATTTTATTTTTACTTTACAGCACATGGTTCTACATAATTTTGAGTTCCAGATTTTCTTCCCTCCCTCTCCCTCCCTCCCTCCGCAAGACAGCATGGAATCCCATACAACTTCCACATATAACTTCGCATTGAATTAATTTACACACTAGTCAAGTTGTGGAGAAGAATTATGACCAATGGAATGAATCATGAGAAAGAAGAAACAGAACCAAAAAACAATGCAACCCGAAGACAAAAACAAAAGAAAAAAAAGGGGGAGAAAAAGGCAAGCATGAAGTGTGCCTCAATCTGAATTCATACTTCATAGTTCTTTCTCTGGATGTAGATAGCATTCTCCATCGTGAGTCCTTTGGAGTTGTCTTTGTACCTTGTGTTGCTGAGATGAGCGAAGTTTGTCAGGGTTAGTCTTCACAGAATCCATATATCTGTGGTTGTATAATGTTCTCCTGGCTCTGCTCTGCTCACTCAGCATTATGTCGTGTAGGTTTTTTCAGGTGGTTATGAAGTCCGTATCATCCCCATTTCTTATAGCACAGTAGTATTCCATTACCTTCATATACCACAGCTTGTTCAGCCATTCCCCAATTGATGGGCATCCCTTTGATTTCCAATTCTTAGCTACCACAAAAAGAGCCGCTATAAATATTTTTGTACATATGGGTCCTTTTCCCACTTGTGTGATCTCTTTGGGATACAACCCT
>CM053625.1:7465303-7487849 GCA_028646595.1 Phalanger gymnotis
CCCACACAGGTTTCACACCTGACAGGGCCCTGGGCCTGGGGCTTAGCACTTAACAGCTGAAAGTACTTCCACTCAAAAGAAACAAAAGCCATGCTAATGAGACAATTTTGCTTAACAACACACTGCCTCAATGTGCTTGTTCAATTATTAATTTAAATTATTTTCCAAAGGCTTTTTTAGAAAAAATTTAGCTAAATATTTCATTACTTAAAGGACCCTTGGCTTAATTTCCATGGGCGCTTCTCTGCTGACACTGGTCTTCAGCAAATTCGTATCTCAATCGTTGGCTTTCATAAGTCGCTGTGTTTGAAAAATTTGAGAAAGCAGCAACTCATTAATCCATTGCCTTGAGTTGATGTACACAGAGTCATAGAGTAGAGGTAACAATCAAAATGAACTGCAAATTCTAATTTAAGCAGATCGTTTTGACATCACCATGATTTGGTGGGATCAGTCCAATGACTAGAATAAGACTCTGAACAGCTATAATTTATTCATGAAGAACAGGCTATGGAAAAACATATAGGTAGAAAAATAATGTATATTAGTGAAGAACCCCTCTGGGAAACTTCTAAAGCTTGCATTCGGACTCACAATTTGAGTTGCCATTGGGTATAGTCTATGTTTGGACTTATACGATTATAGCTCATGAGCCAACACTGTTGAGCTTCACCTTAATAGGAAGCAAGGAGACAGAAATTCTCTCATAAAAAAGATGTTTATTAAGATGTATATTAAGAACAATACTGTTCTCCTCTCAATAACCTGGGGTATAGTGACCCACAAAAGTACAGAGCATTTGTGGGAAGCGTGACCACAATTTGGAGAGCAGTGGCCGGGAGACATATTGGGAAACATACTTAGCCCAGGCCGCTCATGCCCCTAATGTGGCAAGGACTAAAGGTCCTTTCTTTTAGAGCCCCCTCCATAACTCAAATCTTGATTACCAAAGCTAATTCTCTCCTGGATGCATGGTAGCCTCTCCTTTTTCTTACTCCTCAAGTATACCTCTAATTCTTCCCAACAGATTGACTCTTTGACTATGGGATTGACTGTTTTCCATTGGGTGAATAGCTCTTCTAGTAGTTGCTATGTCTAGTGGGAAATGGAGAGCATAATCTTCCTTCGCTCACCCATCAGTTCCACTATCACCCTCTGTTATAAGCCCAAGGGTCTTATCCATATGTCTTATTGCAAAACTGAAAGGCTCCAACATTTTAAGGGGCAATCCATGAAGTGGCCAATTATTTTCCATCAAATAACATTGTCCCTGCAAAATTAAATCAAGTAGAAATTTATTCACACTTCGTAAAGGGGTAACCAGACAGAGACACATCTTTTCAGTTACTTTAACACCTCATAATCTGCTCATTACGTTTTATGATTAAATCAACTACTGGGCTGGGGAATTAATGGTTCAGAGGTCAAATAACTCCTTCCCCCACCCTATTAAAATATATATTCATTCAAGGAAATCTAGCAACTGTTAGGGATTAGATAGCAGGCAGGTGGCAGGAGCATTTTGATGACTATAAGTGAAGCCAGAAACAGAAACAATATTATTATTGGCATATTTTATGGATCTACAAAGAAAAAAAAAAGAAGACCAAAACCTAACAGAGTCATAATGTTGAGACTGAGGACTTCAATTATCCAGACTGACATCATTGCTTTTTCTATCACAAGCAGAGCAGCTAATAACTTTCTGGCTTGCATTAAAAAATCAACATTTAAGAGGTGGCAAAAATGAAAAGAACTGCTAAAATGGACTCCATTCCCATCACCAAAGTAAAATTGGTTGTTGAAGTAAAAGTAATGGGAACTTTAGGAGAAAGTAACACCATTATCTAAGAATTTTTGATAAATGAGTAACAGGATGTCATACAGAGACTGAGATTCCCAATAAATAGGAGAAATCAGATTTTAAGGAGTTTGGAGAAGGTTGGCAGCATGTTATAGAAAATTCTACATGGAAGTCACATCAAGAGAGATGGTAAGCTCTCAACAATTCAATTCTGAAGATGGAAAAAGAGAAGATTCCACCAAAGAATAAAATGGAGAGTTACCTAAAGTAAATGATGTAGATACAAAAGCAACTCATTGACCAATTTAGGTTTTAAAAATGCATACAGAAGTTAGAAACAAAGGAAATAAAGAACAAAAACAAAAGTGTGAGAGAGTTTTATAGGAACAATGACAGCATTTCTAAAATTAAGGATGAATTATGTCTGGCAATGATATAAGGTAAAGACAGCATTTTTTTTAATTATAAGAGAAAAGATAAAATGCATTGAAAATAGCATAACTGCTCAGAGATACTACCAACAGTGGAATTATTCAATTACTATTTTGCTTCTGTTTTCTCTGTCAAGCAGAGTAATCTTTGGAATGGACAGGACAAAACAAAAATGTCTAATAGGGAATCAAAACGAAAGATAAACAAGTATCTAATAAGACAAAATCTGGACTTCTGTTTAATACAGCATCATGAAAAGTATCTTAAAGCCCAGCTGTATTTCTATTTTGTGAGCCACATTAATGATTGATCTAGAAATATAATTATAAAAAGCTCCTTTATTTAACTGAGAACTAGACATAAGATAGCCAGAAGGGTTCTGCCATGGTAGCCTTCACGAGTTTAGTTGAAGATGCTGAAAGTGTACGCACTAGAGTCTTGACCAGGGAATTCCCAGGACAGATGGAAGCCTGAAGCAATACCCTAGGCTGGGATGGATGTATAAAGAGCTGTGGATGGGGACACCAAAGTTTCTTAGTTCTCTTAGTTGAGACAAACCAGGAGAGATAGAAACCAGGGTCAAGAGCCCATGAAATTAAAGTCAGTACCAAACAAGAATGAATTGTACTGTTCAAGACTTCAAGAAGGAACAGAGTTTGGCCCCAATGCAGAGATCCAAACCAGAAACTGAGGTTAGAAGTATGAGTAAGGAGAAGATACTGAACACTTTTAAGAAATATTAGAGGTCAAGAGATAAACTGTGAAAAAAAAAAGAGTAACACACAAAAATTATAAGCAAAGGCTCTTGGTGAAAATAGTACCTATGAGAAACAAAGTAAGGAATTTTTAAAGAAAAACTAAATAAAACTCTGAAAAAAATAGATGGAGGATAAATATTTTAGGACAGAAGTTAGAACATATGAACTGATTAGCAGGCTCCCTAAAAGTTACAATGATCCAGACAGAACTCATTGAGTCTATGAGACAATGAGAAATACTAGAACAAAATGAATGATGGAAAAAGAAAAGAAAAGGAAATACAAGGTCCTAGATTTATTTGATAACAATTTGGAGTTAGAAGGGACCTTAAAGGCAATCTTCTACAATTCTCATTTTACAGATGATGATGAAAATAAAAGCAGGGAGGTTATCTTACCTAAGATCATATATGTCAAAAACAACTGACCTGGGCAGGGGAGAAAAGGTCAAGGAGGGACAAAACTTTCTAAAAACAATGATAAAACATTTATTTCAAGATTTAATAAATAGAAATTTCCCAGGTTTATTAGAATCAGGGAGTAAAATGTAAATCAAAAGAATTCACCATTCATGCCTTGAAAGTAACCCAAAAATGAAAAGTTCTTGGAATCTCACAGTAAAATTCTGATTTCCGTTTTCTCTGTGAAGCTTTCCCTTACTTCTCCAGACTAGAATTAACTAAGGCATTCTTGACTAGAACACCATTTGTGCAACTGCAGACTAACCTATTTGGGGTTGTTTTGTTGTTTGTGCAGTTTTTTCACGGGTAGCATCTCCCTCACTAGAACGTAACCTGGTAGAGGGCATTAAACATGCGTTGTATTTCTCTCGTGCTTCCTTTCTCCCACAGTGCCTAGCACTAATCTTCCCACATAGTAAGCGCTCATCAAAAAATTGTTAAATTGAATCTTGGAAGTGTCAAAAATGAGTGGGAGGGCAGTTTGGAGTCAAAGGACTGAAACTGGGAGCAAGTTCAAGCTGTGACACTTCTTAGCGACCTTAACAGGTTTAGAAACACAAGCTTGCTGTATATCATTTTCCTTGGACTACACTAAACTCACTTCTACTATTAATTAGGGATTTGCAAAGTGTGGTACCTAGCTAAGGGGGAAATGAACTGGACTTCTTTACAAGACCAGTTTAAAGAATGTTCACATTTGGAAGTTGGACATTAACTATGTTTGATACTTTTTATTCAGCAGATAAGCCTTGTTGAATGGAAGGGAGAGAGGCTGCACAAATGTTCTTAGCTTATGTTGCTTTTATTTTGGAGACCCACTGGCACTAAAACTGGAGGCTCCCTCCTTCTCTCCCCACCCTTTAGTGAGCATGCTGTAAATATTTGCTGCATATTGCTCTACTTATGTAAACCTGAATAGTTTTCCTCTCTTTTCCCTTTTCCTTCCTATCCTTGAAAAAGAACCAGGAATCTTATCACCTTTTTAATTGTATCCATTT
The DNA here is from genome assembly GCA_028646595.1 of Phalanger gymnotis. Classification (NCBI taxonomy): domain Eukaryota; kingdom Metazoa; phylum Chordata; class Mammalia; order Diprotodontia; family Phalangeridae; genus Phalanger; species Phalanger gymnotis. The sequence goes on from CM053625.1 coordinate 7,469,757, forward strand.
CTGTGAGAACTAACCCTGACAGACTCTGCTCTTCTCAGCAACACAATGTGCAAAGACAACTCCAGAGGACTCACGATGGAGAATGCTATCTACATCCAGAGAAAGAACTATGAAGTATGAATGCAGATTGAGGCACACTTCATGCTCACCTTTTTCTCCCCCCTTTTTTTCTCTCTTTTGTATTTGTTTTTGGGTTGTGGGTTTTTTTTTTTGGTTCTGTTTCCTCTTTCTCATGATTCATTCCATTGGTCATAATTCTTCTCCACAACTTGACAAGTGTGTAAATTAATTCAATGTGAAGTTATACATGGAAGTTATATGGGATTCCATGCTGTCTTGGCGAGGGGGGGGGAGTGAGGGAAGAAAATGTGGAACTCAAAATTATGTAGAACTGTGTGTTGCAAACTAAAAAGAAAAAGAAAAAATAAAAGAAAAAAAAAAGAAATACATGATAGTAAACATGGAAAGGTCCATGAACATATCTAGTCCAGCTCCAAATGAGTGCATGAGTTAGAAATAAAAGGTCATATCATAAAATAATCAAGAAAAACAAAAGATGATGACTTTCACAAATATGTATAGAGGAAGAATTCTTGACTAAGCAAGGGACAAAGACAACATAAAATGTTTTTTTTTTTTACAAGGAACATCAATGAAAATTAAAATTAAAAGGGAAACAGTAAACTGAGGGAAAAATCTTTGCAACTATCTCAAATTAGTACTGCTATTTATGGTTTTTTTTGGAAATTGATTAAACTATATAAGAGTGTAAGAACTATTTCCCATTAGTCAAATGATATGAGCAGAAAATAAGCTGTAAATCATTAGTAAATAAAATGCAAATGAAAACAACTCCAGAGTTTTCTCCCCCACACTCAGCAATTGGTAATGATGGAACATCAAGAAAGAAAACAATCATTTGGAAGAAGGAAAATGGATGTGTATGCACACTAATTCACTATTGGTGCATTTTCCCCATCATTTTGAAAAACAATTTGTAACTCCAATGGTCATCACATAGTACGTATATTTGATTGGAAGATATCAATTAATGAGTATTTATTAAGCCCTGAATTTATTTCAGGCTCTAAGCAAGGTACTATAGATACATACACACACGTTTTACATACATACGTACGTACAAGATATACACACATACGTACATGCACACGCATACACACACAATCTCCTAATCTGAAAGCGAAGGAGCCAGCATGTTCTAATGAGGGGACTGACAAAGTCCTTCTAGAGAAGGTGAGATTTGAGCTGAGCATTCAAGATAGCCAGGGAATCTAGGAGTGGGAGTCAATGAAGGGAACAATGACAAGCACGAAAGAGAGCTAGTGCAAAGATGCGGAATAAGGAGAAAGAGCAGTTCTAACTACATGTTTCCAAAATTCAGTTCACCAAACATTACTTTGCACCATGTTCCCAGCTTGGTAATAGAGATACAAGGGGAATGAATGATAGTGCCTGATCCCAAGGAGCTCATATTCCATTCAAGGGAGATATGACACATCCACAAATAAGTATGATCATAATAACTCATATTTCTATAGTTGTTTGAAGTTTACAAAGTATTCTCCTCAAAAACTGCATATTAGATGCGGATTCATTACCTCCATTTCATAGAGAATACTGGTGGACACACACATATGTATATGTATATGTATGTATAGACAGATACACATACATACATACATACACACATACACATATGCATAGGTATATATACACACATGTATATATGTATGTATTATTTCAGTATAATTGATTTCCTTTGCAAAGTTATGTATTTTACTTTTTGCATTTAAAAATATATAGTCTGAGAAGAAATCCATAGACTTCACCAGACAGCCAAAGAGGTCCATGATCCACAAAATAAAAATAAGAATCCCTGGTTTAATCAAGGACAAAACAATTTTGTCTTAATAGTTCTGGTGGGATCATTTAAGCTTTATTTATACAAGATATGGATGGATGGAGTTACAATGGAATGGTATAGAGAGCTTATGAAGATTTACCTAAAATAAATGGGATTGTGGGGAAGAGATCTACCTGGCACCAAATAACTGGTTGAACTACTTTTATTTCTTTTTACTTTCTACTTTTAGGCCTCCATGTCATGTAGACATAGCAATCCATTTGTCATTCCAATAATAGAGGAAACACATCTTTTCCTATCCATGCTCTGCTGCAATTGCAGAGGTCAGTCCTGCAGAGTGGCAGTGATGCCCTAGAATGACATCCATCAGGAGCCGAGTCCATGTGTGGAAGATATAACCACTGTCAGAAAACTCGGAGGCCTCTTCACGCCTCCATTGTGGTAAAGGTCATCCCTCCCCTTGATTTGGAACACAGCTGGTGTTCTGATCATGCAAATGACAGGCCCCCATAGAATTAAAAAAAGAGAGAAAGAAATGTTTACACAAAGAAATGCATGACTTCCCTTGCATGAATTATCAATTTCTCTCACCTGGTGATTTAATTAAGAAGGTGTATGATTCTTAAATATATTTTTTTTAAAAAAATAAGATTAAGTCTCTGGAAAGAATAATACCAGAAGAGAATACAAGTCACAGGGTGAGAAATGTAAAATGCATTCAACAATGGTAGAGACTGTTATCTAGAAAAAGACACTCTTTTATTAAATTCTCAGAAAGCATTGCACTGATTACAACTATTGTTAACAACGATTTTTTTTCCATTTTAGATAGGATTAATCTATTTCAACATTCCTCTTGATATTGTGACTACTTCTCTCATGTAACCCGTGCCTCTTTTAAAACTATGCTTCAATCTTTTGCTTGGGCATATTCAGGAAACAATCAACCTAGGCTAGAGTAGTTACCTGGGTTCCAAGAAAACAGTTACTCATGGACAAGGCCCAAGAAATCCAGACAGAAAGACAGAAAGATGGGGAAAACCACAGAGAGATATTGGAAGGAAAAAGAGATAGTTATCCTGCTGTTCCAGGGAGAATCTATTTAGAAGACTGGGATCATTCACAGATAAAATGCTGAATCTAAAAGAACAGTTTCCAATGGTATCTTTGAGCATCCTATTCAGATCTTTCAGAGCCTGTTACAAGACGGTGTCATGGCAGGTAAAAATCAATCGCTCGAAAGTAAATCCAAGTTTGTGGAAAAGGAAGAAGGGGAAAGGAGGGAAAAAGGATGGGTGGTGAAAGAGAGAGGAGAAAAAAAAGGAGAGGAGAGAGGAGGAGGAGAGGGGAAAGAGAAAGGAGGAGGGGAGAGAGAAAGGGGAGAGCAAAAGAAGGGTGAGAGAGGGAGGAAAAGAGGGAGAGAATGAGTGAAAAAGCATTTACCAAGCCCTTGCTCTGAGCCAAGATCTTTGTTGAATGCTAGAGATAGAATTAGAAGAGTGAGACAGTCCCAGCTCTCAAGGAGTTCATGAGGTGTCAGGTATATAAGAAATCTTAGCTACAGAGCCAACAGACAGGCTAAGGGTGAATCTTCAGTGCCAGTGGTCCAGGGGACCTTACAGTGACAGGTCAAATAAATGCCTGTGGATCTAGAGGGTGTAGTGGCAGGGTAAATAGCAAGAGCTAGGTGTTCTCCATTTTACTGTTAGGACTGTGATTAGTGACTCCTCTTTTTATCCCCTCTGTGGCCAGGGGAGATTGGTGCTAAAAAGGCCTAGCCCACCGCTATTGGGAAAGAAGAAGTAAGCCTCAAGAATGGAGACAGATAGGGCACTTAGCACAACACCTAGCACATAGTAGGAGCTTAATTAATGTTTATCAGCTGACTGAATGAGATAGGGATCAAAGAGGGAGCAGGGAAGGACAGGGACAAGAGAGCCAGAGGAAGGAAGAGAGAAAGTGACAGAGGGAGACAGAGACAGAAACAGAGAGCATAAGCCCACAATGGCAAGAATAACTTGTATCTTCCCAAGTAAATTAAAAACAAACAATGCTTTCTAATCTTCAGATCAACTGACAACTGAGGAAGATGCAATTTATGTTCAAAAGCTCTATTTTGTAACATACATTTTAAATTGGAGCTTTTGTTTATGTGACTAATCACTAAACACTAAGTAAATATAATATAACTATATTTTTTCTTTAAAAATAATAATTTATTGGATCTTGTACTGAAAAAAAAACCACTACATGTTTCTATTACCTTTAAACCAAAAGGGCTTCTTTAGCCAAGTTACAGGACAGAGACGCAGTTGTGAAATATTCACGAGCTGATATGTCTGTGGTCCTGTGAGACTGGTGAGGAGATCTTTGCTGCTCGAACCACTCCCACCCTACAACACACACACACACACACCCTCTTACTCTCTCCAAGTTAAAATAATGAGCAGTCAAAAAGGTATGAGGCGACATGTCTAGGTGGCTCCTCTGAAATTTTTTCTTACATTATCTTGTTATCTGTGTTCAAGAGGGGAAAGTATTCTAGAAGCTCAGAATAAATACACAGCAAAACATCAAGCAAAGTAAAGCGCTGAGATGTCCAGTTTATGTGTCCAGGTGCAGACAAGAAGAAACAGTACCAGAAAAACAAAGAGGTAAGGAGAAAAGCATTTTCACTTCACCATCCCAAGCCTCCTCTCTCAATCTAAGTAGCAGATGGTTGTATTATTAGGCTCAAGTTATCCCTACAAAATATTCCTTAAAATCTTTTTGGGTGCCAAGTTAGAAGGGGACTTCGGAATCATCTAGAGATCAGGAATTCTGAACCTGGGGTCCCTAGACTCCCAACATCCCTTTGGGGTGATTTCAGATACTTCATGAATTTGGATGAGAAAAAAATACGCTTTTATTTTTTTCTAACCTCTAGCTGAAAATTAGCTTTTCTTTCCATTATGATTTTTTGTTTAATGCATTATTTTTGTACAGGGTGCCATAGACTTTGCCAGACTACCAATGAAATCCATGATAACCAAAATGTCAAGAACTTCTCATTTAAGCAATCCTGCTTTCAGAAGAAGAAACGAAGGTCTTAAAAAAAGCGATTTGCTTATTGCAGCAAGCAATAAAGTCACATTTAAACCAAGGACTTGTTCCAAATGCTCTTATCTCTTCATTAAATTTCCACTGGCTGGAGATATAAATTCAAATATACTAAACCAAACACAACTTTACTAACCCTGTGAGTTAGGGAGCAAAAGTGTTGTTAGCCACATTTTACAAATGTGGCAACTGACTTAGAGAAACGATGGGCCCACGGTCATATATTTAGGAAGCATCAGAGACCAGATTCAAACTTAGGTATCTGACTAGAAGATTAATTAATGCTCTTTCCTGGATGCCACAAGGCAAATAGACTTAAGTACCCTTTTTCTTATCTTTTAAAAAAATTTCTAAGCCAGATCTGTGATTTCCCTAATTGTTGGATTAAGAAACTCCAGTGGAAGACATTCCGTTCACCAGTACAGACTGATCAGCACCTTTTCTAAAATTTGTGTAAAGGCACTAAGAGGAATAATGACTTGTTCTTGGTCAAGCAGCTGGATCTTTACCCTGGTCCTCCCAACTCTGAAGACAGCTATCTAGTCACTGTGCAACCCTGCCTATTAACTTTAATTCCTAGAGTAGTATATAGTTCAGATGGGTTCAATTAGAATTAGATGCCCTCTACGCTCATTCTATCCAGTTCTCTCCGTTAGGTTATATGACTTGCCTGATAGCACATGGTAAATAGTGGAAAGCAGGATTTGAACTCATATTGGCAAACTCTAAACCCTGTTCACATTCCATCCTATCAAGATGCCTTGTCAGTAATATATGAAAAGAATAATTTGATTTCTTTGGTGGAGGGCCAGAGTGAGATATGGTGTTTGTTTGTTTAAACAAAATAAACTTAATTCACTAACATAAGGAAATCCCCTTTTCCTCTTTGAAAGTAACTCCTTCCAAAATGTTATTCTACTCTGTGTAAATAAAGACACTCTAATAAGATTAACTTTCCCTCATGGACTATAAAGCTTGGATTTTGTTAAGTGATGACTTCACCTAGGTAAGAGTCATTGCAACACATAAGCAACTGTAAATCAGGTCAAGTTGGAACGAAGGACTAACACTGACACGTGTGGGATTTTCCATATGTGTTTGTGTGTGTGTGTGTGTGTGTGTGTGTGTGTGTGTGTGTGTGTGTGTATTCTTGGAAATCTGCAATCAGTAAGGAAGGGCTTTTGTCCATGCATGTCAAAGATAAGGCAGATGCATTTCTAATAAGGTGAAGAAAGGGGGGTGGAAGTACAGCCCAGTATGAATAAAAAAGGTGATTGTTTTATCCTTTTACTAACTTTTCTTCAATTTGCTAGCCATTTTCTCTTTGGGGGCCTGCCTCTTTTAACATTTTCAAACCTTTAACTCTAAGGGATTTGGGTAAAAGACCGATTTGCTATCTTGTGGCAGTAATGAGAGGCAGCTCAATGTAACGGGGAAAAGTGCTGTATACAGTGGCAGGAGTCCTCAGTTCAAATCCTAGCTTGGGTGCTTCTTAACTGCATAACCTCACACAATTCATTGAATCAATTTCTTCATTTGTAAGGAGTGGTAGTAATATTTGTATTATCTACCCCACAGGCCTGGGGCGTGTGTTGTAGGGGGGTATGGGATGCTCTATTGTTTCATCGATTATACCAATCAGTGGACAAATATTGATTAAGCACTATGTTGTTATTCAGTTATTTTAGTTGTGTCCAACTCTCTGTGACCCCATTTGGTGTTTTCCTGGCAAAGATACTGTAATGGCTTGCCATTTCCTTCTCCAGCTCATTTTACAGGTGAGGAAACAGGGTTAAGCGACTTGTCCAGTGTCACACAGCTAGTAAGAGAATGAGAACAGATTTGAATTCAGGAGGACAAGTCTTTCGAACTCCAGGCCTGGCACGCTATCCATTTTTCCACCTATGTACCCTGGTTTAAGCACCAGCTCTAATACAAATAAATATTCATATTTACTGAATTCTTTAAGCTTTACAAAGTACTTTCTTCACAACCACTCCATGATGTAAATAATGCCAATATTATTATTTTAATTTTATAATTGAGGAGGCAAGCTCTGAGAAGTTGTTGTTCAATAACCAATAAACTTCTAAAACAGAATTCAAAATCAAGTCTCTTGTTGCCAGGTTTAGCACTCTTTCTATTAAATAATGCTGGATTACGCATGGCAAATGGAATATGTATCTTTCTGTTTCCCTTTCTCTCTCACTCTCTCGCTCTCTCTGTCTTTCTCTCTCTTTTTCTCTTTCTCTCTCTTTCTCCCTCTCTCTATCATACCATCATTGACCTTCAAAAATTTACAAACCAGTAATAAAGAAAAGATAGAAAGGTAGCAAAAATCAGCTCATAATAACATGAATTCGCAATGACAGAAACCCCTTGCCTACCAAAATGTCATCCCCATAATGGCAGGGACTATGTGTTATGTAGAATTTGAATCTTCCTCAGTCCACATAGTTGGTGGAACATGAATGAGATAAAGGAATGAAAGCCTTAAGAATCTGTCATTATTGATGAGTTAATACAAAACATAATTTCTGATAAATGATGGGATTTTGTAGAGGGAAAAAATAATTTTAAGTTCACCAATTTTTCTAGATTGGAACCCAGATTCCAGTTGATATATTTTAACTTCAGCCAATATGAATTACACACTTTTTATGAGCAGAAAATTGGAGATTAACCACAGAACAAAATCGACTGAATCCCTGGCCACATAAAGCTTATGGTATATTAGGAAGATATGAGGATAAGGGCTGAGTTTGTAATTTTATGGTATAGGGTACTGCCAATGGAGGTAACATCCTCTAACAATTCAGGTTGGCACCTTCTTTGTAATTTGCAATCCTAGAGAGTTACCTAGAAGAGAAATATCAAACTCACCAGCCCCTGCAACCCACAGGGGTCCAGTAAAACTCCCAAGTGAAGGGTTACAAGATTAAAATGTATTTGGGAAATGTTTAATGAAATTATAATTAAACACAGTTAATGTTAATTTGTGATTTTCTAAGTCAATATGTAGCTTGCAGGAATCAGTTTTTACTTGAGTTTGACACCACTGGCCTAGAGAACAGAGAGGTTAAGTATCTTGTCCAGGATTACTCAGTTACTTGGAGTGAAATGATATAGATAAATAATTACTAATGCAAAATTATACGTGATACACACATTTTGTCAAAACACTTCAGTGCTCCACCATATAAAATTCAAACTTATTTGATTTGCATACATGATAATTATGTTAGAGAGGTATAAACTAAGTTCTATTTAAGTCCTTAAGGTATATATAAGTCTTGAGAACACAAAGATCTTTACTGACTAGAAGGAATTAGGAGAGATTCTGGAGGAGAAAAGGATTTGGGCTGGGTCTTAAGGATAGGTTGACTTTCAACAAGCAAGGAAGAGAGAAAGGAGGTTATAGCCAAAGGGAATACAGGTATGAGCCAGAACAGGGAGAACATGTTCAAAGAATGAAGAATAATTCACTTTGGCTAGGACACAGTGTGTGTGATATCTAAGTAGGGTTTGGGGGCAGGGAGGGCAAGAAGGAGGGAAAACAGTGTGAGATAAGGCTGGGAAAACAAGGGTTTTACCCCGTTAGATTTCAAGAATCCTGGCAAAGGAGGGGCGGTTAGGCATTTGAGTCTACAGAGGAACTTCTGTGACTTTTTATAGATTACAGTCATCCTTTGGGTTTCTCTGAGAGTTATAGGGATTTCTTCTCCATGTTGGTATTAATCACTTCCCTGTGAAAACTAGCCCCTGGCCATGGCTATAAGGAACTCTAAGTGAAAATTTATGTTGAAGGCATTTAGCTCTGTTTCAGGAGGTCTGAGTTTGGGCATGAGAAAAAGGCTGAGGGAGTGTCCTGTAGGCTGGAGCCCCAGAAGTTCTGTGGAAGAGTAAGAGTATTATCAGAAAGATAGATAGCATGAATCAGCATATGGGAAAGAGAAATCGTATCTTCCAAACCCGAGAGAATTAGTTACGTGAGGACATTCAGACAGCTAGGTGGCACAGTGGATAGACTACCAGATCGAGATGCCGAAAGACTTCAGTTCAAATCCAGCCTCAGACTGTTACTAGCTGTGTGACCCTAAGCAAATCATTTGATTTCTGTTTGCCTCGGTTTTCTCATCTATGAAATGGGGATAATTACAGCACCTACCTTCCGGGGATGTTATAAGGATCAGATGACATAACGGACATAAAATGCTTCAAACCTTTAAATACTATACGTATGTTGTGATGGTCACTATTATTTAAAGGATTGTAGTATGTTTTTCTTTAACTGGTTCCTTTTTGTTTCTTGGTCTGTTTTCTTTCACAACATGACTAATATAGAAATATGTTTTGCATGACTGCACATGTATGGCCTATATCAAATTGTTTGCCTTCTCAGTGAGGAGGGAGAGAAAGAGAGGGAAGGAGAGAATTTGGAACTCAAAATTTTAAGAAATGAATGACAGAAATTGTTTTTACAAATAACTGGAGAAAAATAAAACATTAAATAAATATATTTTTTTTTAAAAAATAAAGACTTGTAGCCCCTTTGTATACATGGAGATTTGGGATATGTGTGTGCGTGTGTATTTGTGCACGCACAACAGCCATAGGAGTTAGACTTTGCTCTGTGTTGCATTATTGCTGCCCCATTTTGTTAGTATCAGAACTGGGGAACAGTGATGCAGTTAATTAATCAGACTTAGTCTCATACCATTTACCTGAATCGGCAACTTTTTTACCTCAGTGTAATCTCTCCAAAAGGGTCTTAGATTTAGACCTGGAAGGGGTGTTGAAGTTTATCAAGGCCGACTTTCTTATTTTGCGGTTGAGGAAAATGGAGGCCAGAGAGAGCCAAAATGACAGATGTCACTAAGGTCATACTGCCAATAGGTTACAGAACCAGGAATTGAACCCAGGTAGGTCTTTGTACTACAAATCTAGCTTTCTTTCCTTTTATCATGCTAACTCCCAAAAGGAAGAATAAGTATCCAGAAAGTCTCAGAATGTATAGACAATTACAAGTGACAATGGCATGTTTGAGACTGAGGTGTCCTGGCTAGTAGCCAGGTTATGAAGGGCCTTGAATATCAGGTTAAAGAGTTTTGACTTTTGAGCAGTCTGCCAAAAAAAATGTGTGTGTGTTTGTGTGCGTGTATGTATGTGTCTGTGTATGTATGTATACACATACATATATAAAATTATATCATATATTTTATTATAATACATTATATATTATATGAGATATATAACTTTTGAGATATATAGTATATATATATGTATATATATATATATATAAATTCTCACCAATTATTTCTGGGCACTATGGTAAGCTCTGGAGAATAGAAAGAAAGGTAAAAGACAGCTGCTGCTATCTGTAAGAAGTACACAGTCTAAGTGGGGAGACAACAGGCAAACAATTATGTACAAAAAAGCTGGAGACAGGTTAAATTGGAACTAATCTACAGAGAAAAAGCACCAGAATTAAGGGAATTAATTCCCACTTGTGATCTATGCCGGCTCTGTGACATGAGGTAAGCATTGAACTTCTCAGTGACCTGGGCAATTTATTAAAGCTAAAGTTGAAAAACCATTGTCATTCTGTTTTGGTGGAGGGACTTTCCTTCACTGAGAGGTCCTACATAAGTGAAATCACATGGCAAGGCAAGATTTCTAAATAAAAGGAATGAAGATTTAACCCTATGCCTTACATGATTATCACAACTGCCACTACCATTAGAGAGGATTTCATATTTATTTATAGCCTGTAAAGTCTTGGAACTGTGGTTTAGTTCCATAACTCCACCCTAATTCTAAGGTGCATGCTTAATACAGGCCATCATTATCACCTGCTTGGATAATTGGAACAACCTCTTATAACTGGTCTTCCCGCCAGTACTTTCATCCTCCTCCAATCTATTCCTCAAACACCGATGGACTAGACTTCCTTATATATAACTATAAGATACATTTGTTCATTTCACAAACATATCAGTTTATCCACATACTCATCAAACACCTACTGTGTGGTATATACTGCTTAGCAACAGTGTTACAAATATAAGAGCATGACAGTTCCTCCCCTAAAATAGCTTACATTTTACTGCAAAGGATACAACACGTTCACAGAGAAGTAAATATGATAGTGTTGTTGTTGTTGTTAATACCGGGTCCCAGACTGATCATACATTTTTTTGAAAGCGCTGAGGTGTTGTAGTTTGTCCTCCGTTTTCAAGGAAGACCAATGACTCCTGTCTGAATTGAATTTAAGTGAGATAGAGTTTCATAAAGTCATCAGCCCCATCTCACTCTCTCTTCCAATGCCATTGAAGTGCAGCAGCAAGACAAAAGTCAGGATGACTGGTGATGGCCTAGGATTCAATGGATGAGCTTGGCATCATCAATGTCTGACCAAGCTCTAAGCGCTCCACAGCATCTGCTTCAGCTGCCTTCATGGCTATTGGAACAAAGTGTTATCTGCCCATTCTACACGTGCTTGGGATAGACATCCCCTTAACTCACTGATGGGTTTGAGGCCGGGCAGTTACCCTCAACCTGATTTAGTCATCTCAACCACTGCACAAGCTATGGCATTTTAGAGCTAAAGGTGCAAGGTGGGTGACTGGTAGACACCAAAGGTGGATGAGCATCCCCAAAAAGGACTCATCAAAGCATTGCACCACAGGTGCTAGTCCTCTCCAAACAGCCCCATGCACTCCAAAATACAATATAAAATAAATGCACAGTAATGGGAATGAGGGTTACAATTGTGTAACTAGGAAAAGAATCTTTAAAAAGTGTCATTTTAGGAGAACCTTAAAGGGGAGAAAGCCTATGCAATGGTATGGGGGTGAGAGATGGGGTACAGTGTACAGGAAATAGTAGGATAATTTGGCTAGAATAGAGAATGTGTGAAAGGAGGTGATGCATAACCAGCCTCGAAAGAAAGGTTAGAAATAGACCATGAATAGTTTTAAATATAAAAAAGAGGAGTTTGAATTTTATCAAGTCATGGGGAGCCAATGAAGCTCTTTGATTAGAAGAATAAGATAAGAAGAATACGAAGCTCTTTGATTAGAAGAAGCTCAAACTTGCTTAATACAAAAGTTCCAAGAGTATGGTGTGATAGGCACAGAGAAAAAAGCAGTTTAGATAAAATATGCCTCCTGTTTTTTCATTGAGGTGATAATACTTTGCTTAAATCCCACAATGTTTTCCTGTCACCAACTTTATGACCATGTAAAAACTAAACTTTCATACAAAGCATTCCACAACATGACCTGTCACTGTCTAATCAGAGGTCAAGAACCTGTGGCTTCGAGGCTACTTGTGGCCCTTTAGGTCCTCAAGTGTGGCCTTTACTTCAGGACCTAGAGGGTCATATGTGGCCTTGAGGCTGCAGGTTCCCCACTCCTGGATATTGCATGTACTCTATTCCCAAACTTTAGTCAGCTTGCACTGTTTACCTGTATCCAATTTCTCATACCCCTGCCTTCACTCTCAATCTTCACAATGTCTGGAGTTTTCTCTTTGTGCCCACCTTCCCCTACACTTTTGGAATTTCTACATGTTGTTTTAAGTTAGACTAAAATGCATCTTCCTCCAAGAAGCCATCCCTGATTCTCAGTCAGAACCAACCTCACCTCACTCTGGATATGACATAGCACTTAGCTTGGCCCATTTACCCTGATGTATTATTTTTATTAGGGTTACTTGTGTGTATGTATGTATGTCTTTCCTCCCTACTCTACCATAAGCTCCTTGTGGGCAGGGGACTTTGTCATATCTAAACATTTTTTCTCCTCCAGTAGATAGCATAACTCCATGAATATAGTAGGTGCATAATAAATATATATTGGATTTAATCCATCATTTATGTGCAGGGATCCATAGATGTGCTTTCAATGCACCTCAAAATATGCAGGAATTCATTATACCCCTCCACCTGATATCCCTGAAATTTCCATACCTTTTATTAAAATGCAGGTTTCTCCAAGATGGAAACTTTAGTCATTATTTTCCCGTATTAATGTTATTGTTTTCCTGCAGCTCCTGTTGTTCTGTAATTCAAGGAGCCCTTGTCTAATCCCATATGTAGCATGTTTATTAGATGTAATATTTTATCTCTCGGACTCACTGGCTGACACTATCATTTCGTTCTTATTTCAATAAAAATGATCTCCTTCTTCACGGTTCTGACAGGAGCTAATGGTTTTCTTTATCACAAGAGAAAGTAAGAGAGGTGCAGCTCTAAAAGACAAAATGAACTGTATATATTTGTGCCTTAATTCAATTTACAATGTAAACTCCAATCTTAATAAAGTAACTTCATAATATTAGATATAACAAGAAAGGAGCAGCTCTTAAAATATATGGGCTTCCTGTTCCACTGTATTTTCAGTTTGTTGATATGAAAACCTGATTCAAAACAAATCCTGATGGAAATAGAATAAAACAGTAACAAATGCTCAAATGATTTCTGATTTTCAGTGGGAATTTTCTATCTATGTACTTTAATCAAGTGATAATAGGAAGTCGTCCAACTCCAGCTGACAAAAGTATACCATCCGCTGTTTGATGAGAACTCCTCAATGGGCACAAATTCCAGGTGGATGCTATCCAGTTTGGTACATTTATTAAAAAATAATATATTCCAGGCACAATTAGATCATGAATGTTAAGGCGGTGTGCTGAGGATTTTTATTACTAATGCTGAACAATACTGAAAATAAAGATGTTTAACAAACAGCACCTTTAGCTTGCTATCAATAGAAAGAGCCTGGGATGGGACATTTTAATCCTTTGTAGTTGCATGTGTCTGGGAAACATTTGGTCCATAACATGAATAACCTCTTATAGGTAAGAAAAAAATTATCTCCTCCAACTTCTGAGGAATCCAGGCATGCTTCACTCTCTGGTCTTTTCTACCATCCTTCAGTTGCCTTCTTCTGCCCCGGAGGCTCCCTCTTTCCACTGGGGAGTCCTTTTGGAACCTCCATTTTGAGGAAGGGTCCCTATCAGCCATCCTTGGCTCTCTAGCTTTCACCACTGTGCCAGGACCGGTTCCTTCTCTCATCCCTACTCTGGCATCTATTTTTATGTTTTATGATACCCTTTTATGTTTTCTCTCCTCCCCTTAGACTATAAACTCCTTAGGGAAGGGACTGTCTTTCTTTTTGCTTGTATTTATACTCGCAGCATTTAGCCCAGTCACTGGAACATCATAAGTGCTTAGTGACTGCTTGCTGACTGGACCACAGTTATAGTGTTAAATAAGTAAATTCCTTTCTTCCTTCTATAACTGTAAGATCATAGAATTAGAGCTAGAAAGGTTTTTAATTGTTATCTAGGTTAACTCAGAGGTTATCTAAGTAACTCTCTACCACCTTTGTTGGATGAAAAACTGAGGCCTAAAAGCTTGGCAAGGTCATACAAGTATTTACTGTCTTTTTAAAGAACCTACCATGCACAGTACCCAGTATTAGGTGATAGAGATATCAAGAAAGAAAGAAAGAAAGAAAGAAAGAAAGAAAGAAAGAAAGAAAGAAAGAAAGAAAGAAAGAAAGAAAGAAAGAAAGAAAGAAAGAAAGAAAGAAAGAAATGAAGGAAAAAAGGAAGGGAGGAAGGGAGGAAGGAAAGAAGGGAGGAAGGGAAGTAGGGAGGAAGGAAGGGAGGAAGTGAGGAAGGAAGGAAGTAAAGAAGGAAGGAAGGAAGGAAGAAAAGGATGAGACCTCATCTCTGATCTTAAGGAGCTTATGATGTAATAGGAAAGATAAAATATATGTCCAAATAATTATAAAATTATTAAAAATAAAACATAAAATTATAAAAGAACATGTTAAACATATAAGGAAGATAAAATGAAATGACATGAGATCATATGATGGAAGGATAACTATTAACTGAAGAAGTAAGTTGTTTTCATATCATTTAATATTAATTTCCAATAACTGGTCACTATTTGTCATCATAGGTCTCACAGATGACAAATTTGTTATTGTATTCCTGGATAGTGGAGGGATGGAAAATTTCATAACTAGTTAATTTATTGAACACAAAATTATGAAATATTTACTATGCAATATTACTAGTAACTCTGTTTTTAAATTAAGAAAAATTATCACGTGTGTTTTCCAACATAACCTTCCCCCTTTCTTCTCCCAGAGAGCCATCTTTTAGAACAAAGAATTTAGAAAAGGAACCTAAAGAGGAGCAAGATGAAATATATATATATATATATATATATGTATATATATGTGTATACATGCCACCATATTTGTGTATATATATGTACATACATGCACACACACATATATGTAAAAATTGCATACATTATTCTCTCCCCACAGTGCCCCCATCTCTACAAAGCAGGAGGTAAGGTGCCTTTTCTTTGAGTCCAAGTTTGGTCATTCAAATTTCCCAGAATTCCCTTTTAATGGTGTTGTTTTTGATCTTCCCATTTACACCACTCCAAGATTCCCCACAGATGTACGCTGAATCAGTTCAGTCTAAACTCCTCCCCCCAAGATCTTACCAGGATTTCCCTTCCTTTCTCAGCAGTGAAATCTCAAAATGCTGAGGGCCTTTTCGTCAAGCTTGTAGCTGATTCCTTCTATTTATGTTCTCCCCCAACTAGAATATGAGTTCTTAGAAAGCAACAACTATCACACTTTTCCAGTGCTTAGCATAGTGTTTGGAAAGAAAACAAAAGGCATTTACTAACTGCCTACTATGTGCCAGGCATGGCGATAAGTGTTTTACTGATTTTTATCTCATTTGAGCCTCACCACAGCAGAGGGGAGTGCTATTGTCACTTCCACTTTATATTTGAGGAAACTGATGCAAACAGAGGTTATGATTTGCCCAGGTTCATACAGCTAGTAACTGTCTGAGGACTGATTTGAATTCAGGACTTCCTGACTCCAGGTCCAGCCTTCTATATACATATATATACTATGCCAACTAGCTACCTTAGAGTAAGCACTTAAAAAATGTTCTTGTTGTTTTGGTTGGTTTTATTTTCATTCCATGAACTGAATTTTATCTGGCCTTTCCTTGATCCATGACCACCTACTTTGTTTCCAAGAACTTTGTTACCACAAAAAGGGTGCCAATCAACATTTGGTTGTCTGTGGCACAATAAGCTCATATTCGTAGAGAGCTTTGATATTTAATCAGGACTTTCCCAATATTTACAATTTTTAGTTTTCCACCTTTCCAAATGTGGAAACAGGAATTTAAATGAATCCCATCTAGGTCCACAGTGTCAGAGTTGGAACTTTATCTCAGGTTTTCTGACTCTAGGTCCAGAGTCTATCCTGGCATTCACTAGATGACGTTGATGAAAAGATGAATGGGATGGAGACCTTTTCCATGGGTGCTCTGCAGCTGGCTTGTGAGCCAATTGTGAGCCAATCAGTTTTTAATATGAACATTCACACATTGAAAACTGGCAAAAGTACAATTCAGAACTTGATTTATTGTTTCGTTGATTTTTAGACTTAAGAAAGTGATCGAGATAATTTTTAAAAATTTATTTAGTTTTCATTTTCATCATTCACTTCCATAAGATTTTTAGTTCCAAATTTTCTCCCCTTCTCCCCTCTATTCCCCCCCCCACCTTGCCCCAGCATATAATTTGATATGGGCTGGCTCTCTCTCTCTTTCTCTCCCTCATATATATATATGTATATATATATATATAATATATACACATATTAAACATATTTTCACATTAGTCATGTTCTAAAGAAGAATTAGAATCAATGGAAGAGGCCACAAGAAAGAAGAAACAGAGAGAGAGAGAGAGAGAGAGAGAGAGAGAGAGAGAGAGAGAGAGAGAGAGAGAGAGAGAGAGAGAGATGGAGAGAGCAAATAGTATGCTTTTATCTGCATTTAGACTCTTTACTTCTTTCTCTGGATGTGGACAGCATTTTCTATCATGAGTAATTTGGCGTTGTCTTAGATCCTTGAATTGCTAAGCAGAGATGAGTCTATCAAAGTCAGCCATTGCACAACATTGCTATTACTGTGTAAAATGTTCTTCTGGTTCTGCTCACTTCACTCAGCTTTGGTTCCTGTAAGTTTTTCCAGGATTTCCTGAAGGCTGCCTGTTCATTATTTCTTATGGAATAGTGAATTCAGCCATTCTCCAATTGATAGGCATACCCTTAATTTATAATTCTTGGCCACCACAAAATGAGCTGCTATAAATATTGTTGTACATATAGGTCATTTTCCTGGTTTCTTTTTTTACTTCTTTGGGATGTAGATCTAGAAGTGGTATTTCTGGGTCAAAGGTATGCACAGTTTTATAGCCCTTTGTGCATAGTTCCAAATTGCTCTCCAGAATGATTGGATCAGTTCACAACTCCACCAACAATGCATTAGTATTCCAATTTTCCCACATCTTCTCCAACAATTATCATTTTCCTGTTTTGTTATGTTAGCCAATCTTATAGCTGTGATGTGGTACCTCATTTCTCACCTCAATAGTTAATTAGAACATTAACTTATATGATTAGAGATAGCTTTAATGTCTTCATCTGAAAACTGTGCATTCATATCCTTTGACCATTTATCTATTGGGGAATGACTTATATCTTATATATTTGACTCAGTTCTCTATATATTTTAGAAATGAGACCTTTATCAGAGACACTGGCTGTAAAAAATGTTTCTCAGTTTTCTGCTCCTTCTAATCTTGGCTACATTGGCTTTGCTTGTGCAAAACTTTTCAGTTTAATGTAACAAAAATTATCTATTTTGCATTTCATAATTATCTCATTTGGTCACAAATTATTCCATTGGAGTAAGTCTTTTTTTTCTAATTTTTATGAAATTATTTTATTCAGTGAGCTTTTGGACCTCCATTTCCATTTGGCCAATTCTGCTTTTTAAGGTATGATTCTCATTGACGTTTTGGATCTATTTTACCACTTCACCTAGTCTATTTTTTTTTAATTTTTTTTTATTTTTAGATTGCAATAAACAGTTCTACATAATTTTGGGTTCCAGATTTTCTTCCCTCCCCCCCCCCTCCCCAAGAAGGCATGGCGTCCCATATAACTTCCAGGTATAACTAGACATTGAATTAATTTATACAT
>CM053625.1:7488349-7506780 GCA_028646595.1 Phalanger gymnotis
GTTGGGGCCCTGCTTCCCTCTGCCACTTTGTGGGTTCTGCAGCTCTAGAATTGGTTCAGAGCCATTGTTTTTTAGGTTTTTTGAGGAACTTGGTGGGGAGCTCACGCCAGTCACTGCTTCCCAGCCGCCATCTTGGCTCTGCCCCCCATAAATTTATATTTTAAACCCATGTTGACCATAGTTACCATGTCTTTCTATTAAGCAAATAGATGGAGTGTTTGTTTGATGACTGGTTGTCTTTGTATTTGTAGTTTTGTTTCTTAGTCATCTTTGATCCTTTGATTTTGGTGGTTAGGATTAGATTATATATTGCCTCATGAGATTGTAAATTCCTTGAGGATTTGGATTGTCTTTTGCTTCTCTTTGTGCCCCAGAAGTTAGAGTAGTGCTTGCCTGGTATGTAATAGTCACTTAAAAATATTTATTGATTAATTAATTGGTAGTTGATTTTCACTGGTCAAATTTTGGTTAAAATAGTTGTACTAATCTCTGACAATATCTTGTCTTTTAACCATTTCCAATTTTTCTGTATCATTACAGCTAAGAATTCATAAGTGCAATTAATGATTTCCCTGAAATGGTCTGACTATTCAAATTTGGACTGCATATTTCCATTGGGCTATAACCAATTGCCATATTTTTTCATAATTATAACTTCAAATAGTGTGAATTAGAATATATGCAACCACTCAAGGGATTCATATATTTGTACTAATTGGGACTTAGCTGTACCTGATTCCAATAGGTCAGGTTGAAGTTGTTTTAATTGCATGCCATATATTTATCTCAGTTTTATAATTTCCTCTAGTTTTGTATTCAGTTTGAGTAATACTCTAGACATCCAGGTAGCGCAGTAAAGAGAGCTCTGGATCTGTAGTCAGGGAGACCTCAGCTCAAATTCTGTCTCAGACACTAGCTGTGTGACCTTCAGAGTAAGTCACTTAACTTCCATCTTCCTCAGTTGTCTCATCTGTAAAATGGGGATAAGAATAGCACCAATGTTCCATGGTTGTTGTGGATCAAATGAGACAGCATATGTAAAGTACTTGGAAAACTTAAAGTGCTATTGTTATTAACAAGTCAGTGGTTTGACAGTAAACAGCTGATTGAGGAATGATTGAATAAATGAATTTCTTCTTGACTTTAGTTATAGTTAATTTCAGTTTGCGATGTGTTTACCAGGAACATGACTTTCAGCTCCTTTCTTGAAGAAAAATGTTGTCATGTCAAATATGAAACTTCTGTATATTCTGTAAGCCTTTAGCCTCCTTTTCCTTATTTGAAAGATTTTTAATGCATTGACAACATTTCACATAAGAAGGATTTTTTTAAAGGAAGAAGAGGAGGGAAATCAATAAAATGAATAAACACATTGAAAAATATCTGATATCGCCAAGAAGTATTTACTAAGAGCTTACTATGAGCCAGGTCCTTTGTTAACTACTGGGTATGAAAAGGCAAAAACAGTTCTTTCTCTCAAGGAGCTCATCATATTTTAATGTGGCAAAAGTCAGACACAATATGCACAGGCTAAATTAAATTTAATCTCAGAGGGAAGGCACTAGCAGTAGGGACATTTAGAAAAAACCTTTATGTCAAAGGCGGGACTTGGGCTGACAATTGCAGGTAGCCAGGGTATCTAGGAGGTGTAGATGGGGATGGGGGGCGGGGAAGGGCATGGAAATCTTAATATATGCACACTTCTTGTTGGTAGAAAGCCTTTAAGGTAGAGTTTTCCTTTACTTATTTTTTTATAATTACTAACGGTAAGCATTAAAGGGCTTTATATCCTCTGTACCTTTCCATCGCTTATGTGAATGTGAAGATATATTCAGCTCTAAAGAATCAGCTCAATTTAACTAAACTCAGCAAACATGTTCAACTGCTTTATCTGCCTTTCCATGGAGAATCTATGAGTTGTTCTTTAATTTATTTGAAATGTTCTTTCTTTCAAGTTTTGTTTATCATAAGAATAGCAATATCAATATGGTTCATTTCTTACATAGGTTGGCAATATAGTGCTAAAAATTTTGTTTTCCAGTCTCCGTTTTCTTGAGAATACCATCATTGATATGATTCCATTCTTACAATAGTATACCATTTTTGTTGGTCATTGGACTTCAAGTTCACATTTATACCACTTGTAATTAAGTTAATATTTATAGTTTTAAACCTTTGTTTTTGTTTTTAGTATTCTCTACCCTCTTTCTGCTACTCTATCACTAATACTACAAAAGTTGAAGAGGAATATATATAACTGGGGATCATTTCTTAGTTTTACTTTTCATGAGTCAAACACAGAATTTGAAAGTTGAAATAGACGTCAGTGGCCATATGATACAAGACATACACTGAAGGAATCTCTGATATATCATATCTGATAAGGGGTCAAGGCTTTATTTCCAGATCTCCAAGAATGAGGAAATCACCAATTCTCTAAACATCTCATTCTATCTTTGAAGAATTTCTGATCTAGAAACAAGACTACTAGAGATATACCTTTCTATTCGTAACTAGTTTTAAGTCACACACAGTAGACTTATACCTAGTATACTTCAAAGTTAAAACTGAAGTTAGATCTTCTTGACTCCGAGGCTATCCCTCTAATCACTACATTATGCTTTCCCGTGTTGCACCTGATAGATACTCAATAATTATGGAAGTGGACTGGATTGATATATTACTTTTTGGTTACATGGCACTTTACATATAGCCTTACACACAGGGCATGTAAGAAATGCTATTCCCATTCTGAAGATGAGAAGCAGAGCAATGAAGTGACTTGTCTAAGTTCTCATAGCCGTCAAGGGAAAAAAGTGAAGACTTTTTGGCTGCCAAGGCTATTGTTTTCTTATTAAAATTGGTATTATTATGACTAAATCGATGTCATAATTACTATTATTGTTATTTTACCACTGTGTAGCTGTAAGTATTAAGCTCAGCCCTGAAAAAAAAAAGATTTTCAAAATGAATTTGCCTTCTTTCTCAAGAGTGATAGGAGCCAGTTTGTGTGGTAGATTGCGAATACTCTTCAGCTACGTGGCCCAGTGGAGAGAGCACTGGATTCAGGGAGAAGTGAATTCATATCCAGCTTGAGACACTTATTAGTTGTGTGACCCTGGGCAAGTCACTTAACCTTTTTTTTCAGTTTTTCATCTGTGAAATGGCAATAATAATAGCACCTACCCCCCACAGTTGTCATAAGAATCAAATAAGATCATTTTAAAGCACCTACTACAATGCCTGGCACATAATGAGCACTATATTAATGGCACTCATCAACCTCATCACCGTCGTCATCATCATCCTCTTCATCATATTGGTTAGGTTTGCTGGACTGCTTTTTTCCTTCTTTCCTTTCCTTTTTTTTTGTTGTTTTAAGGGCTAGCTTGCTGGGTGAGGGTATATTAGGAAATGAAGATAATGTAAAAGCAATATATCAAGAGATGTCGCTAAAACTAATTAAATACACATATGTAATTTCAGATATGCATCCCAAGAAAGATTATGTGTAAGTCTGTATTTTGTATGGATTATATTTTACAACTTGCCAAATTCAATACAATTCAAATTAATTCATTTCAACTCCACTAACATTAAGCCCCCTTCTATTCCCCCAAATGCACACACACACACACACACACACACACACACACACACACACACAGACAGAGCGAGGCACTGCTTTCTCCCACAAAATGGTCTCTGCCCTCAAGGAGCTAAAGTTCTGTTGAAGGGTCCATTGATAAGTAAATGCAAGCTAATTTGAGGACATACTGGATTACTGTATGGAAGGAGTATGACCAACTAGGACAAGGGTTAAATTCCTCTTCTCACTGTCTTCGGCTTATTATGTCAGCTACCTCAGTTGCCTTCAGGGAAAATTGCTCATGGGTTTCAGTTTGACTCATGTCTAGAGTCTTCTCACAGAGAGGGAGGGCAGAAAGTTACTTAATATCTGATATGAATTGGACATGAGACAGATATTTATTTCCTACACCCAGAAGAAATGCTAAAATGAAAAGACCTCTCATGGGGAGGGGGGAGACTTAAAACAGGATTAAGTGATTTCACTTCTAACTATTGTTTTACTCTGTCTTCATAGGCTGAGCCTTAAAACTCATCATAACATGGCTTGCAAGACTGATTATTAGGCATTTGACATTTCACATCTGTTAGGCATTACAACCCTTGAAGACAATGTCTTCTGGAAAGCCAGGTTAGAGATTGGGCCCATCCTCTGACGAGTGGTCAGATGCAACTTTGGCAGTCTGGGATACTGAGGTAAACTCCTCACTGAATGGGAAGAGCTCAGAGGACCTTTAAAAACACAATGACTCTTCCCAGCCCATCTTTTCCTTCAGTGTGGCATTACGTAGCTCTGACACTTCCTGTGAGAGTTGAGGGCAGATAGTTGCCCCCTGGAAGACAGAAGGAAGAAAGGCTAAGGGCAGAATCATCCCCCCCCCATTTTTTTAAGGATTCACTGACTCATCAGCTCTTCCTGCTTCATGTGGGGATTGCCTTCTAATCTCAAACTGCTGAAAGCAGTCAGAGCTGAGTCACACACAGGTGGTCAATTAGAAGCAGAATGGGAATGCTTTGAATTCTCTGTTGAACCCCTGGTTATATACATGTTTATGTAATGTACAAGGGTGGACAAGACAGACACTGACAGACAGACAGATAAATAGACAGAAGAATAGATAGATAGACAGATAGATAATAACAGCTAGTGCTGTATGTGTGTATAATAAAAAAAATTAATAGCTAATCAAGCTGTGTGACTATTTTTTAAAATTTAAGTTTACTTTATTTTATTGATATACATGTTCCATGATTCAAAAATGTGAAAATTCCTGGTTTCTTGTCACTTCCTTTTCCTAGAAATTTCTCCCGATTAAGTAAGACTGAGTACATCAGAAAGTTGTTCCTAAATAAACCAAGAAGCTATTTAAGCACTTATTTTAAAATCTCAATGACCCAGAAGTTTAGCTGTCATTTAAAAAATAAATACATTTCAGCAAAATAACAAGATGTGTCAGAAACTCAGTTTATAACATGACCAAGTTCCTGCAGAGAGAAACTGCAGCATCCAGCTTGATTTTGTGGCTATAAATGTTCTATCCTGTAACCCTTCTGCTGACCCTGTAACCGAGTAAATTCCAACTGCATTAAAAAAAAAAAACTAGCCATGTATTCCAGTTTTCATTTCAATCTGAGTCTTTCTTCCACATGCTAACCCTATGAGCTAGGCAATTCACTTCATCTCTCTCAGCTAAAGTTTCATCATTTGTAAAATGAAGATGCCAATATTTGTACTGCCTACTTCATAATGTTGATAGGAGGAGCAAATGAGATCACACATTAAAATCACTTCATAATTATAAAGCCTTTATAATAGAATATATTATTACAGCTAGACTAAAGTATGTTCAGTTTTCTCTCTCAGGTTAGGGAGTAAGCTATTTTCAAAGGAAACATTAGGTACACTGTTATTATTTCATCCACATCTCAACCTTTCACCCACAAAGAAATAGAGTCACGGACTCATGAGATAATCACTTTGAAGTGTAACATGAATAACAATCGTCATCATCATCGTCATCATCAATAGAAGTGTTTGGTGGATCATCTGCTCTAGAGCTTCACTTTACAGATAGGAATGAGAATCCCTGAGGGTTAGAGTGACTTGTACAAAGATGCTTAACTAAGTAGCACAACCAGATTATGAACAAATTTGAAATGAAGCCTTCTGACATCAAACTCAGCGCTCTTTTTTTCAGATTACAATTTTTTTTTTAAAACCAATGCCTTCATTTTACAGATGAGGACACAGAAGCCCAGAGGAATGAAATAATTTTCCCAGAACCACAGCTCTAACTCCTAAAGAAAAGTACTTAGGATGGTAAGACTCTCTGGGTTCAATGGACAGACCACAAAGGCCGGCATTGATTTTTGTCAGCTTTGTAAAGCCAGACAGTTGTATAAGGAAGTATACGGTGATCTTTTTTCTTGAGACAGCACTTTTCCAATTTAGAGCACATACTATTTAGGAATCTTGAAATTTCCTAGGCAGCCGTGTGCATGTATGTGTATGTGCAGGGAGGGCAAGGAGGTACTCCTTGTTATTTTTTAATAACGTAAATGAGGAAGGGGATAAGAGAAACAAATGCATTCATTAGGGTCCCAATGTGCTTGCTCTAGTTGTGCAGTATATAAAATATTAACCTTATTGCTGCTTTTATTTTAATAAGAATCTCTTGGACTAAATAATGGCAACCAAGTATAGTAATATACTTTCCAAAAGCGCTATGGGCAGCCTCCTGGGACTATCAGGGAGGACTTGGGAAGTGACACTTGTACAGGTTTAAATTTGAAATTGCATTTAATTTGTCTATCCTATTACTTAGTTGAAAACATGTACCTTGAAGGCAAATGCAGAAGGAGATGGGCATTCTGCTAAAAATATTTGAGAGGCAATAATTTGATTTAATGGCTTCCACACCTCCATGGAGAAAGTAATGAAGCATCTCCAGGGAGGGATTTTTTTTTCTTTTTGCCTTTTGCCTTCATTGTGTGTGCATTTTTTTATGTGCCAAGACCAGGTTTCCAACTTAAGAAATTCCAAAACTGTAGGAATTCACCTGTAAGGGAGAGTTGGGGTGGCTAGCAGCTATTATCCATGAACTTGACTTTGGGTAGGAATCAGGGGGATGACTTACTTTGGGGAATAGAATATGCATTTATGGAGGGAAATTGGGGCTCAGTATGTTAAGATCACGGCCAGCATATGGTAGTGGAAAGAACATTGTTCTGGGAGTCACAAGACATGTCCAAGTCCCAGTTTTGTGCCTTGACAATCATGTGACCATAAAAATTATTTGCTAACTCTTATCCTGTTACACCCTGCCTGAGGCAGGGCCAAGGTATACTGGTGATTAGAAAAACCTCTAGGCAGACAAAAGGGTATACCTTGCTTGGAGTTGAAGGGAAGTTCAAGTTGGGAATAAAGTAGATAAAGTCCTAAAACCCAGGACTAGTAAGTCACAAAATTCAAGGCACTGAGATGACTAGATGAACCAGTCCCAAATCAGATAATTCAAAGATCTGCAGAGCATTAGTCAGATTCATGCCAAAATGTAAGAATCACTTTGGAACCTATGGTTTGTTTGGCTCAACCTGATCCCCTAAGATTAGATGTTTTTGTTGCATCAGATGACCTTGGCAGAGTTCCGAAGAATCCACTTATTGACAACTGGACAGTTACATCATTGTCTCACTTGGCTATTCCCAGTGAACTGTGGATCTTTACAAAACCTTAGCCCCCTCATCTATCAAACTGAATAAATGAATGAATGTATTAGGAACTTGTACTAAGTGTTGGAGACATAAATAAAAGCAAGTAAGCCACTTCCTACCCTCAAGGAACTTGTTTTCTAGTAGAAGAAGACACCGTGGTGGCCAGGAAAGAGTGTTTTGGTCAGTAAAGCCACAGGGCAAATACTTGATATGTCCATTCCAAGAATGATAGTGATGCTAGGATCACCCCCAGAAAGTGATGTATTGAGTCTAATATCAGGCAAGCTAAGGTAAATGCCCACAGAAAAATTATGAAGAAGGCTTCTTGTAAACAATAAAAAGGTCATAGAAATGTGTTTATTTTTGATTAAGCTATATCTTGGAGTATGATGCAAAAAAGGAAAAAAAAAGAAAACTTGTTATTGAGCTTGTTTGGACCTCTGCATTCCCACACAGCTGGTTCCATTATTGACAAATAACCTTACCCCACCCCCACCCCAACCCGACCCCATCCTCTTCACTCATCTCTAGATAGAACCTAATTCTCTCTTCTATTTTCCTCCCTCCCACTCTCTCTTCCTATTGATGCCCAATTGGAGTTGTGAGAGGACTCAACTATAAAATGTTTCATTATCGTTCTTCTAAGAAGCAGGTAGTACACTACAGAGAGCAGTAGATCTGGAGTTAAGAAGACCCAAATACATATCCAGTCTCAGACACTTACTAGCTATGTGACCCTGTGCAACTCACTTTACCTCTCTCTATCTCAGTTCCTTCATCTATAAAGGGCTATGCAAACATTATTTAGGGTAATATATAGGTATAGATGTCAATAGCTATCTATCTCTCTATCCATCCACCCACCCATCCATCCATCCATCCATCCACCCATCCATCCATCCATCCATCTGTCTATCCATCCATCTATCTATCTGTCTATCTATCTATCTATCTATCTATCTATCTATCTATCTATCTATCTGTCTGCACATAGTATTCTTAATCCAGGATACACAGTCCTAGGAGTTAATCTCAGCTTTTGCCATTCAAAAGAAGCCTCTTGCTCCCAACTCAGTGAATCTTCCTTGAACCAAGTTAGCCAACCAATAACTCTATACCATATACAAAAACATATCAAAACAAAACAAAACTATTCAACCTTAGCAGACTCAAGATCTTGGCTCAATTCAATTCAACAAATATTTATTTAGCATCTATTCTACATAGGTCACTGACTCAAATTCTGGAGAAACTCACCAAATTAAATAGTGCTAACCCTTCAGAATTCACAATCTGTGGGGGAGAGAAGCAGAGACAACTGATGCATGGGACTAAGGGTTGGAAACAAGGACAACTGAAGGGAAAGAAAATGGGATGAAGGAAGGTACAGTGAGTATATGGGTTGCCTCAAGGAGAAAAACAAATGAACAAAAAAGGTAAAATGACCTTTGACATGAAAAAGATCTACCCTTGCCCTGTCACCACTGTCCATGTTAATATCCATGTCTCATAGTGACTAGTTGAAGGAGTGAGCAAAGAGGAAGCTAAGACTATCAGAACTTGCAGAGCAGAGCAGCAGACAATGCAGAAAATCCATTCAAGGAGGAATCAAGTCAAAGTTCAGAGGGTCAGTGGCTGTTCTTGAGCAGGGAACTGTGATCTGATCCTCCAGTTTGGGGTAGCTAGGTGGTGCAGTAGATAGAGCACTGGGCTTGGAGTCAGGAAACCTGAGTTCAAATCTGGCCACAAACATTGAGTAGTTATGTGACCCTGGGAGAGTCACTTAACCTCTGTTTACCACAGTATTTCTCATCTGTAAAATGGGATACCAATAACATTTATCACCCAGGGTTGTTGTGAGGATCAAATGAGATAATAATGGTAAAGTGCTTGGCACAGTGCCTGGCACATAGTAAGTGCTGTATGTCAGCTACTTATTATTATTATTAAGTTCTCCAGATGATTTAACTGTGATGTTCTAGGAAGGAAGGGAGGGAGGGAGGAAGGAAAGAAGTGGGGAGGAAGGGAGGAAGGGAGGGAGGGAGGAAGAGAGGAAGAGAGGAAGGGAGGGAGGCAGGGAGGAAGAGAGGAAGGGAGGGAGGGAGAGAGGGCAGAAGGGAGGGAGGGAGGAAGGAAAGAAGGAAGGAAGGGAGTGAGGGAGGAAGGGAAGGAAAGAGTAGAGGAGGGAGGGAGGAAGAGAGGGAGGGAAGGAGGAAGGAAAGAAGGAAGGAAGGAAGGAAATATACATTTATTAAGCATCTATTATGTGCTAGATACCGTACTATGCACTTTACAAATATCTCATTTAACCTTCACAACAACCTTGAGAGCTGGGTACTATTATTAGCCCCATTTTACAGTTGATGAAATTAAGGTAGAAAAAAGATCAAGTGACTTGTCCAGGATCACACAACTAGTAAATGTCTGAAGTTGGATTTGAATTCAGGTCTTCCTGACTCCCACCCTACAGCTCCACCTAGCTGCCTCTGGGAGACTGCAAGCGGAAAAATTCATGGCGGATGCTTAGGCTGTGAGTGGAAAAACATGGGAGATGACTGTTCAGTGAAGCAATGAGAATGCTTGTCTGCCCCTAGTGGGAGAAGCTGAGTCTAGGCACATGAACGGCCACTGAGAAATTCTGGGTTTGGGGCTAAGGGCTGCCTAGGTCTGGGAGAAGCCACATCAAATAATTCAGGTAGCTATTATTTACATCTAAATTTAATGTTATTCCTCTTTGTCTGCATCTTTAGTTAGAAATAAACAAATTGTACACAGTGAAACCATGCTTGTGTGATTAATTCCACTATATTCGTGAAACAGAGTTCTTTGAATGAAATATAGCCAACGAGACAAGAAGAGTAGTGCTTCTGGTGGGTGAAGACTTGGCGATGTTCCAACTGCAAAGAAGTACACTGACCCTCCCTAGTCACACAATGTATTGGAAATCAAAATGGGTTTGTGTGACATGTTTGTGACATCAGAGGCTTTTAGACCACATGGGGTTAAGTCACATTTTTGTGATGATTTTAGATCACATGGGTGAGTGTCATGTGTGACTCACCTTAGACCCTGAACAAAACATATAAAACCAGGGGTTGGCTTTTTTTTTTCAGAGCTCTGAGCTGCAGCAATAGTGATGCATGACTCTGAGCCAGCCATTGTCGAGCTCCCCGGCTGAACTCAGATGTTGGTAACTATGAATTGTATTTGGTCTGTTTGTAATTTGTTTGTATGTGCTCTGAAGTTCAGGGTGCTGGCTTTTTCTCCTGAATTAAGTGAATGATATTGGTATGCTGGATTAAAGTAAGATTGTTAACCCCTTAACGTTGCTTTCCTTAGTAAAGCAGATCAGAAGGACCTGGGCTTGTAGCCTTCTGTGAGCTGGTTGTTGTTGGTTTTACACCCACACAGCAGCTGCTAGCCTGATTGTTGAAACACACAGTCACAAACCTCTTCCAGATTAATATGGTAAGCTGTTAATACTCACAAAATGTCGAAACTGAAAGATAGAGGTAACAGCTGAGAACCATAGAGACTGGTATTCTCTTCCAGTGCCCTCTGGTATAGGATGGATCATATCCATTAAGGTTAAGGTGGGACTGCCAATACTGGAACCCTAGCACTGAAAAAAGCCAAGTTATTAGACCAAGTACAATCTGGCAGGTTATACACATTTAATAAGAAGAAGGTGATTTTAAATGCTACTGTTTATGAAACTTAGATTCCCCATTTGTAAAATGGGGATAATGATACTCTTACTATATAACTCATAGTGCTTCTGTGATGAATGGTCTTTGTAAATATTAAAGAGTTATAGTAATTTGAGTTATTATCACAGTTGATGGAGTTTGGTGAGTTGAATTTATAACACATCTTTAGTACAAAACCTTATTTTCTTGGTTTGTGGCAATGAAGTTTCTTTCCCTGCCACCCATCCCCCCCAATCATCCATTCAGCTATTAAGTTTCCAATGAATTAATTAATTGGAAGTCTTTTGAATACCAATCAATCATATGCTTCACAAAGAGAGCACTTAAAACCTTTTTTAAATGCACACACTCAATTTCTGAAAACCTACAATGTTCATTTTTAGCTCCAAGTGTCCCAGTTTGGATGGATGGGTGGATGGATCGCTTTCCTCAGCAAGGGCTATCCACGTGGGAAATTTCAATTTTGTTGGTTCAGTCACTATTCACTGTTCTTGAGAAAATCGGTGGATATACTTATTTAAATGGAAGCAGGAAATTCTTTATTCTCTCTGAGTAGAAAAATGAATGAATAATTAACCCAGCCCAGTTAGAAAAATGTCACCTTTGAACTAAAATTAAACAGCCAAATATATAGTCACCTGTTTGCAAAAATGAACTGATGGGTTAGAATGTATAGTTTCAAGGAAAATTACTCAGATATTCAAATATTCATATATAGAATTCTGAACATTATAGAAGTAGATCTCTAAAGAGTTAATATCAGTCAACTTGCATTTATCGAATACCTACCATGTTCCAAATGTTACTCTAAACTCCATAGGCATAAAAGGAGATATGAAACAATCTCTAACCTCAGGAGTTTATAGTCTAAAAGTCATCAGGAATGGTGTCATGTAGAAGGTAGCACTTGAGCTGAAACTTAAAGGAACCTAAGAATTCTAAGAGGATAAAATGAGATAAGAATGCATTTCAGGTATGGAGGACAATTTGAAAATGGATGTTTCAAAGGAGCTGAAGTTTTATTAGTTGAAAAAATTAAATTAAGTTTAAAAAATAAAAAAAATTGCTTGACCATGCATGTTTGTTGAAAGGTTTTTGTTTTTCATTTTTCTTCTTTCAATGAGAGGAAGGAAAATGTTTTTCTTAAGTAGAAATTTAAATTTAAAACATAAAAAATTCAGCTATATTTATATGGTGTCAAATCAATGGGTGAATTTATAAAAACATATCAGCTAAACCAAGCTGCAGATGAGGGTGGGGCAGAAGGAAAAAAATAACAAGTAATTTTTTGGGTCATTTTTCAGGTGGTTGTTTGGCTCCACTTAGGGGTTTTTAAATAGAGAACTGAGACAACATTAGGTCCGTGAGAAGTGTGTGATCCTTGAGGGCAAGAAAGCTTTCAATTCATATGTATTCTAATCTGGGCTCTGACACTTCCTATCTATGAGATATTGATGGAGGCATTGAAATTTTCTGAGTCTCGGTTTACTTATTTGTATTATGAGGATATAAATGTATGATAAAGCATTTATTAAGCCATTACTGTATGCACCAGGCACTTTGAAAGGTGCTGAAGATATAAATGCAAGTATACAAGATAGTC
The DNA here is from genome assembly GCA_028646595.1 of Phalanger gymnotis. Taxonomy (NCBI): domain Eukaryota; kingdom Metazoa; phylum Chordata; class Mammalia; order Diprotodontia; family Phalangeridae; genus Phalanger; species Phalanger gymnotis. Next base: position 7,500,965 of record CM053625.1, read on the forward strand.
TCTGCCTTTAAGGAGCTTATCTTCAAATGCGGAAATATTTTATAATAAAGAAATCAGGGGAGCTACACTGCTGAGAGACACCTGGAAATATCTCATCTCTACTGCCTTTGGCTCAAGCTACAAACAGCTATGTTTCTCCCATGATTATAGATGCCAGCAACTAGCCTCTCAGTTCTACTTATCCACTGGAAATCAATTGTGATTTACAATGGGATATTTCCTAAGATATAATAAGAACACAAGTACAAACATTTCCTCCAATACCTCTGGGTCTCACCCTCCTATCTCACTTACTCCCTGGGGAGAGTGGGGTCACTCAACACAATTTCTGCCTAACTTTAATCTCATCCAGTTCATAGATACATCTAGCATGAATGTTGCATGAGTCTTCATCCAATCTACTGATGTCTAGGATTCTGAAAGTCACTCGCAAGTTTCCAGGCTCACACGTCTGAGTCTCCAATCCCTTTCCCTAAAGAGGAAAAGAAAAAATGCTGTGGCAAAGAACTGAAACCTGTCTGCCTCACATGACCATGTGTTGTCCTTAAAGAGGAGAAGGTCCAGGTCCTCTCCCTTTGAGGCACTGGATCTCACTAGGCACCACCACCAGCAAAGGAGTCATAGAGAGAGAAGCCAAAGAATATGGCCACAGCATACCAAAGGTACCTCCAGGTCTGGCTATTCAGCCAATCAAAAAGACTCCTCTTAATCATGTGGCTAGCGATTGGGCCGAGTTACAAAATGCACATACACACTTTACATTCTCCCCAATCATTCTAACTTTCCCAGAACCAGGCTTCTTAGCCTGTCTGTGTTAGAGGTACTCTGTTCATGTGCTAGTCCTTATTACATATACTACCTTAACTTGAGTTCCTTATATGTAAAATAGAAATGATAATAATACCTCCCCAGCCTGACTCAGAGGGCTGTGGTGAGTAATGAATAATATGAAAATATGAATATGACCCAGCTTTTTAAACTTTAGAGCACTGCAGAAAGTTAGAATATTAGGACTATATAAAGTGGTCTAATTTTTTATGACATTACAAAAATGTCAGTCAGTAAGTTTTGAGTAGTTTCAATTTTTTTTAAAGAAGTAATTTGCTCATCAGAGTTTTAATCAGTTTAGATTTTATCAAATGACTAAGCCAGTATTCAGGATCTTTTTTTTTTTCTTTTCTCTTTAAATTCCAAAGAGCAACATCAAAGCTTATCAAACCATCCCACAGAGGCCAGAACTATATACACATCATGGAGAGAAATAGTAATGTGATGATCATGCTAATTAATTATGCTAATTAGCTTACCCCCCCAAAAAAAAACCATCATGACCAGATAATTTTGGGGGAGGGAACACCTTCCACTGAGGGATTTCAGGATGTTTCTGTTGGAAATACTTTCAATGTGAACTCTCTAGTTGAAAAATAATCTAAATATAGCTCTATATTATACATCCGTATGAAGAAATGGAAAAAAACAGTGATGTGGGTTTTAGTTCTGCCTTTGCCACCTGCTGCATTTGTGAGCTGCGAGCATTTTAAAATCATCTTCTATTCCCTAGGCACTGGAACCACAAAGACAAAAATGAAACCATCCCTGCCCTCAAGAAGCTTTTTGGCAGAATGGGGCTGAATCAGGCTATGGAGTGGTTAAGAGCAAGCACATCTACTGCCAGTCTGTAAGAAATGTTCACCCTAGGTGCTGTACCTGGCCTCCAGCTAAACCCTCACCGAATGGAAGATATGAGAATCACCCTACCAATTCCCTGTTGGCTTCTCAGGCCAGATGGAACCCCTCACCTATGCAGGCTGCTTCTACCTAGCGTTACGGAAGACTTCTTTGCAAGAAAACAGAAAAACCACTCATTCTATATTTTTGTATTAATACAAGCATTCCACAGAGATTTTGCGGGTTCAGTTCCAGACCACTACAATAAAGAGAATATTGCAATAAAGCAAGTCACACAATTTTTTTGGTTTCCCAATGCACATAAAAGTTATGCTTATAATATACTGTAGCTTATTAATTATGCAATAGTATTATATCCAAAATGTATATGCCTTAATTAAAAATATTTTATTGCTAAAAAATGCTAACCATCATCTGGGCCTTCAGTGAGTCATAATCTTTTCATCAGTGGAGGGTCTTGCCTTGACGTTGATGGCTGCTTACTGATCTGGGGTGGTTGCTGAAAGTTGAGATGGCTGTGGTTGTTTCTTAAAATAAGATAGCATTGAAATTTGCCTCATCTATTGCCTCTTTTACTTGAATACTTAGAGGTTATTGTAAGGTTATTAATTGGCCTATTTTCCATATTGTTGTGTCTCAGAGAGTAGGAAGGCCTGAAGAGAGGGAGAGGGACAGGAACAGCCAGTTAGAACACACACAAGATTAAGCTATTAAATCTGCCATCTTATATGGGTACAATTCATGGCACCCCAAACAATTATAATGGTAGTATCAAAGATCACTGTTCATAGGTCACGGTAACAGACATAATAATAATGCAAAAGTTTGAAATATTGCAAGAATTACCAAAATGTGACACAAAGACATGATGTGAACACATGCTGTTGGAAAAATACTGCTGATAAACTCGCTTGATGCAGTGTTGCACAAACCTTGAATTTGTAAAAAATGCAGTATCTGTGAAGTACAATAAAGCAAAGTACAATGAATGAGGTATGCCCGTATGTTCCTTGAGGGCCTGTAGTAGGAAGGCCGAATTTATGATCTCAAAAAGGATCATATAAATATCTGAATGGTTCGAAATCGTTGGGTATACAGAATTCTCCAAGCAGAAGGCATCAAAAAATTTATTCAGGGCCCAGAGCAACAAATTAGCAAACCAACCTCCCCATTCCAGCATTGTGAACACAAGCCTCCAGGCCCAGTAGGCCCACCTCACAAGAGTAGCCAGGAGGCCACAGAAAAATAAGATGGCATAAATCATATTCACCGGCCTCAAGACCTCACTTGAACTCCTGGGTCCACACAGGGGTCAGCTCTGCTTCGGATTTTTTTCCAGCTGTAGTTTCTCACCTCTCCTCCCAGCCAAGCCTCTGGCGTTCTCAAGCCCCGCCTCAACGACTAGAGACCAGAGTCCAGAGACCAATGGGTTCCCGAGTTGACCCCTCTTAAATCATTGATCTACGCCCACACAGGTTTCACATCTGATAGGGCTTTAGGCCTGGGGCTTAACATTTAACAGGTGAAAGTATTTTCACTGTAAACAAAAGCCAAACTCCTCAAGGGCACCCATTAAACTAAGCCCATTTTGCCTTACTGGCACAGGGCCGCAGCCTTTGTAGTTCAGTAAAGCAGTCACTTGTTTGCATACCTAGACTCTAAATATGTCAAGGTCCCACGTATGATCAATGCCTAATGCAGTTGTTTTTAATGGAAGGAACTGGTACAGTTGCTTGTAACAACAATGGTGCTTGCCACTACTGTGGCTAGGCAAGGCCAATAACACCAGCACACATAAGGCTGCTAGCACAGATTCTTTGATCTGCTTTTCTAAGGAAAGCAACTGTAAAGGGTTAACAATCTCACTTTAATTAAACATACATATGCCATTCACTTAGTTCAGGGGGAAAAGTCAGCACTCTAAACTTCAGAGAGAATACAAACAGAAATTACAAGCAGAAATTATATAAACAGAGCAAATAACAGAATCCAGCAGACAGGCTTCTATCTGTCTGACATCTCAATACATAGTTACCAGAGAAGTACCAACACTGGATTTTTCAAAGCAGGGGGGACTGCTTCAACAGCTACCAAGTGTCTTGTCACCAACACTTTTTCGATGAGTATATCCCCAAAGGTAAAACGCTAACCTCTGAGTTTATATACACTTCTTCGGGGTCAAAGGGCATCACAACCATGTGGCTCAAACTCATGTGAACTAGGCCTTCCCTTGAGGTAAGCAGGTCATCAAAGACTCTCAATTCAATCAAAGATTCCCAAGTGCTGGGAAGCACTCCAAAACAAAGCAACAAAAGTCCACTTTGCTTGCCATTACACTTGAAAAGCAAAACTCGTCCAAGGTACTTGATTACCTCAGCATTCCAAAAGAGAAAATAGAAGAAAAAATCTCATTCTAATTACCATAGCCTTAACTTTTTGTTCAGAAGGGTCAGCAGTTAAGACAAGAGCTTTCAAATGCCTACATGACTAATTATGGAAGAAATATGAATTCCATTCAATGAATCCCATCAGAAGGAATGAGAAGGGTGTCATTAAGGCCCAGAACAGAGAATGATGGATAAGGAAAGCAATCAGGAGATGGGGCAAGGCAAAGAAGACCATCTCCTACATAGTGCTTATAGTAATAACAGCTAATAATAAGGATCATTAACATTTATATACTGCTTACTATGTGCCAGGCACTTTACACAGTGATTTACTCACTTGAACTTTACAACGAGCCTAGGTAGTTTCTGTTGTGGTGGTGGTTCAGTCGTTTTAGTCATGTCTAACTCTTTGTGACCCAATTTGGGGTTTTCTTGGAAGAGATATTGGAGTGATTTGCCATTTCCTCCTCCAGCTCATTTTACAGATGAGGAAACTGAGGCAAACAGAGTTAAGTGACTTTCCCAGGGTCACATAGCTAGCAAATGTCTCAGGCCAGGATAGTCTTCCTGACTTCAGATCTGGCCGTCTATCCTCTGTCCCACCTAACTGTCCTCAATTATCTCACCAATAAAATGAGCTGGAGAAGGAAGTGGCAAACAATTCTAGTATCTTTGCCAAGACAAGTGCTATTATCATCATCCCAATTTTGCAGAGGAAAAAATTGAGACAGAGATTAAGTGACACTTGCTCAGAGTCACAGAATTCATAAATATCTGAGGCTAGATTTCACCTCAGGTCTTCCTAACTCTAGGCTTAGCATGCTAACCACTGAGCCACCTAGTTGCCCCTAATAAGAGAATCAACGGATGTAAATAACTCAATTTTCATGAGATAAAGGTAGAGAGGGACAGGGAAGTATACCCTAGTCTAGGGGTTACCACAGGACCTGGTAAGCACTAGATTGTATGTCAGATTTCCAATATATTCATATACTCTAAAGGAATTATACAAGATGTGGTGTATAATGAATGTATGCATACATGTATATGCATAAACATACATGTATCTATGTACAGATTTACATATGTGTATACATATGCATATGTGTATGTGTTTTTGTAGATACAGACATAGATAATTTTTATCTTACGTTATTCCTTTCAGCTACTCTGATAGTCCTTGTAGCCAAGCCATTTTCCCCTTAAGCCTCCAAATTTCTACTTGTATTTGTTATGGGTTTACTCTTTTCTTCTGAGTTTGCCTCCTTAGTTTCTCTTCACATATTACACTTTTTGGTTGTGTTCAGTGTTTTGTGTTGTTTTACTCAAGTATTTTTTTTTATTTTTTAATTTATTTTTAATGTGTTTAGTTTTCAGCATTGATTTTCACAGGCGTTTGAATTACAAATTTTCTCCCCATTTCCACCCCCCCACACTCCAGGATGGCATACACTCTGGTTGCCCTGTTCCCCAGTCTGCCCTCCCCTCCATCACCCCACTCCCCTCCCATCTCCCTTTCCCTTCCTTTCTGGTAGGGCAAGATAAATCTCTATGCCCCATTGCCTGTGCATCTTATTTTCTAGTTGCATAAAAAAAAACCAAAAACTTTTTTACCTTTGAACATCTATTTTTTAAAACCTTGAGTTGTTCCAAATTCTCTCCCTTCTTCCCTTCCCATCCACCCTCCCTAAGAAGTCAAGCAATTCAACATGGGCCACATGCGTATCATTATGTATAACC
>CM053625.1:7507280-7534294 GCA_028646595.1 Phalanger gymnotis
GGCCTGTGGCCAGAAGCTACTGCAGCTGTAGTTCTAAAGCTGCCCCACCTCCTCTGCCCCAGGGGCGGTGGCCGAACCGCAAACTCAGTCCTGCAGCTTTTCCCACTATCCTTCTGTGTTGTCTGCTGTTTGTGCATTGTGAGGTCTGGTAAATGCCACAGCTCAGTAATTCAGGATGCTAGGGCACTCTCCGCTCGGCTCCTGGTCTGGTCGGTCCTCGCTGCACACGCTGGGCTCTGCTCCACACAGCTCCGCTCCCCTCAGCTGGGAGCTGGGAGCTCCGTGCAGGACAGACCTTACCCAGAGACCATCCAGGCTGTCCTGGGCTGGAGCCCAGCTTCCCTCTGCCACTTTGTGGGTTCTGCAGTTCTAGAATTGGTTCAGAGCCAATTTTATAGGTTTTTGGAGGGACTTGGTGAGGAGCTCTCACCAGTCCCTGCTCTCCAGCTGCCATCTTGGCTCCACCCCCATACTCAAGTGTTTTTTACTCAGCTTCAGTTTTTGGATTGGGATTTTGTGTTTGGGCCAATTCCCTCCTGACACTTTTGGAATCGTTATGTCAGCCTCTTTTGATAGGGATCTCTTTTGTAGTCTAGATCCTATCACCAAAACTGGTCAATGTGTAGTAGCTGATTTTAGTCCCTACTCTCACCTTAATCCCTGGTTTCTGTCTCAGTCTCCTTGGTGTTTGACTACAGGTTCTGGCCTTGGCCAATCTCTGACCTTCCCATGCACAATTCCCAAAGTTGAGTTGTTTTCAGGACCTGATATGGCTGTGGCAAGCCTGGTGGGATGTTGGAGATCATGATGGGTTCAGGCCTGATCAATAGCCCCACCCTAGAATTGGTGCTCAAGGAGTCAAATTAGTTTTATCTCTTGTTCTGGGTCCAAATCTTCTAAGATGCCTGGCTGGGTCCCATTTCCATGTGTAGCGAACTATAATGGAAGGTTCCATCCTCTATTCTCCTAAGGACAGGATCTGGATTCAGGTCTCCAAATTATTAGTACTTACACTGTCTTATGAAGTATCCCCCTCAAATGCTACTTCAAAGTTTTAACTTGTTTGGAGCCCATTTGAGGACCTTGTATTGGCTTCCTTAGGAGATATCTTCTTCCTGCTCTCCTAAGTTTCCATGTTTTCCTGAGCTTGTGCTGGCTTCCATAGTTGTTGTTCAGTTGTATCTGCCTCTTCATGACCCTGTGGACCATAGCATGCCAATACTGTCCATGGAGTTTTCTTGGCAATGATAATCAAATGGCTTGTCATTTCTTCTGCAGTGGATTAAGAAAAAGTGATTTACTCAGGGTCACAAAGCTAGTAAGTGTTTGAGGTCAAATTTGAACTCGTGCCTTTCTGACTTTAGGCCTAATTCTCTATCCACTGAGCCACCTAGCTGCTCCTGGTTTCCATGATATCAACACTCTATTAGCCTCTGATACCTTTTGTCTGTTTTTATGCAGCATTTTTTCACCCTTATTCTCATTTTTTTTATCACTTGCTTTTCTAGATCCCTTTTCAGATACTTGCTGGGATTTATGTGGGAGGGCTAGGTTTCTCTGTAACCTTTCATATTGCCATTTTAACTGGAAGTTAAGGTTATGTTCCTAATAATTCCTGTCCTGACTACTTCACAGAGTTGTTGTGAGAATACATTAAAATAATGTATTTGAAGGAGCTTTATGAACTATTGAAATTAGCTATTATTAACATAAGGAAATTGACCTAGGTGATTTTAAAGTTATTTTTAATAGTTCTAATATGCTACATTCTTTGCATTCATATCTAGCTTTTTATGGTAGGTTCCTACGTTCTGTGCCCTAAGGCCACTGCCAATTTTGTTATGCTATAGTTCTGTTATTCTGAATTTCCTCCCACGTCTAATACTTTATTAGTCTACTTAATTCTTTTAAAACAGTGCTCCACAACAAAGGAAATATTAGACTTATTTCCTTTTAGAAGCTCTGTATCCAAAATTCAGATCACCTGTTAATTAAATGTTTACAATTATCCCTTCAGTATCATAGTGTGGTCAGAAGCTGAAGGTTGCAATTTACTTTATAGTCCTAGATAATATATATATATATATATGTATGTATATATATATGTGTATATATATATATATATATTTAGTACAGTTATACATGTAGAACTCCCTTTCTGTAATTTTGACAAATAGATTCATTATAGGCACCTCCATTTTACCTTTACCTTGAGGCAGTTTTCATTTCAATTCTCTCTTTAATAGCAATAAAATCTACCACTTCTTATTCATATTCAGATCTTTCATTACAAGCTCAGGAGCTTAGAACATTCAATAACAGATCACCAATCTCTTGCTCACCTTCATGTATTTGAATGGCTGCCATGTAAAGCAGGAATTAGAATTTTTTCAGCTCCCAAAGAAAAGCTAGGAGAAAAAAGACTCAGTTTTTGTGTCCCCAATATATAGTACAGTGTTTCATCAGGAAGACCTGAGTTCAAATCTGACCTCAGACACTCACTTATCTACTTCTGTTTGCCTCAGTTTCCTCACCTATAAAATGGAGATAATACCTACCTCCCAGGGTTGTTGTGAAGACCAAATGAGATAACTGTAAAGTGCTTAGTGCTGTTTCTTGTACGTAGGAAGTGCTATATTAATGTTACTATTATTATTATTATCATCATTATTATTCACAAGAGCATGACAATCTATTTCATCTCTGTGCATCTAATATTACCACTCAAGTGAAACAATTCTCTCCAAAGTTATCAATAATCTAATTGCCAAATGTAATGGTCTTTTCTAAATCTGAATGTTTTGACCACTCTGCTTCATTTGACCTTGCTCGCCTTTTGGTTATTTTGTCCTTTATGGATCCTCATGACTTTTCTTTCTACAATTCTTCTTTGACCTGTCTGGCTGCTCCTTTTCAATTGCCTTTGCTGGGTGATCATCCATATCACACATCCCAACTATGGGTCCCCCATCATGCTTCTTTCCCCTCAACATTTTCTCCCTCGGTAACCTTAACAGCTCACATGAGTTTGGCCATCAGATGATTCACAAATGAATATGTCCAGACTCAGAGACCCCTTAAACTTCGGTCCCACATCACCAATTGCCTATTAGACATTTTAAACTATATTCCTGAGACATCTCACACTCAACATGTCCAAAACTAAACTCATTATCTTTCCTCTAAACCATTCCATCTTCCAAACTTCCCCCACCACCTTTCCAGTCTCTCAGGTTTATTGCCTTAGCATTATCCCAGACTCTTTATCCTTCCCCCACAACATATTCTGTCAATTGCTAAATCTTAAAAATTCTACATTCTCATTTCTCCCATTGTATCCCTTCTCTCCACACTTATAGCTACCACCTTAATTCAGGCCATATCACTTCTTTCCTATATAATTGAAACAGCTTCCTAACTGGTCTCCTTGTCTCAAGCATCTCCCCACTCTAATCCTTTCTTCACACTGATGACAAAGTAATTTTCTGAAAATACCTATCTAGCCATGTGAATCCCCTACTCAACCAACTGCAGTGACTTCCTTTGGACCTTAGGATAAAGTATAAGTTCCTTTTAAAAAAATACTTGAGATCCACACACTCACACACACACACACACACACACATACACACACATATATATACACACATATGTACATATATACACATATATGCATACACATATATGCAAATAAATATAAAAGGTATGTTACATATTATTAGAATTATATTTATATAATTATATGCCATATAATTATATATTATATCATTATATAATATATTACAATTATTCATGTAATTATAGTATATTATTATACAGTTAAATTTATGCTATTATGTTATATATTGTATATTGCATATTTATTAAGTATATTAATAAATTTTATATCATAAATATTACATATTTATAGATATAAATGGTACAAATATTAAGTAAGCATACACAAAGTAGTTAAACAGAAAATAATTCTAGGGGAAGGAGCTAGCACTCCTAGGGATTAGGAAAAGTTTTATGGAGAAGACAGTGCTTGTGGTGCATCTTAAATAGAGATCTAAGAAGCAGAGGTAAGGAGAGCGCACTTCACAGGCCTGTGGAATAGCTAATGCAAAGTCATGGCATTGGTGAATGAAGTGTTGTATATGAGAAATAAATAAAAAGTCACTTTGGCTAGATCACAGAGCTCAGGAGAAAGAATCCAATGGAAAGCTAATCTGGGGCCAAAATGTACAGGGTTTTAAATGCTTGAAAGGGGAGCCTCAGCATAGTGCCCTGCCTCCTTGTAAGTGCCTAAATAATATTAATTAAATTGAGAGATGCAAGGCTCCACTTTGACCTCAACACATGCTTACCTCTTTCTTGTCCTGCTTCCTCACAAACTATTATATCCTCTTTTAGTTTGTCATTTCCTTCTATATATGTTAATATTCCAGAGGAAGAAGACTCCTTTTGTCTCTGTGTCTGTGGTTTGTTGCAGAGAACACTGGATTTAGACTCAAGGAATTCTGCATTTGTTAATACTTTGGCAACCTTGGGTGAGTGAATTAACTTCTCTGAGACTCAGTCTCCTCCTTTATGAAAGAAAAGGATTGGAGGAGATGAATTCTAATGCTCCTTGCAGCTTTAAATTCTGAGATTCCAAGTGAAAGGATGCATGTACCTCATGATGACATATAAAGAAAAACTTCCTGCCCCAGCCTAGAATTGGCTGCCTCTTTAAACAGTGGGTACTTATACACTTAGTAGAGAGCCTTAGAGAGAGGCTGGCGGGGGGGGGGGGGGGGGGGGGGGGGGGGGGGGGGGGGGGGGGGGGGGGGGGGGAGTCACTTGTCAGGGAGTTTGTAGAGAGGAGGTATCAAACATGACTTAGGCACTCCTGAGTACAGCCAAACCAGATTAAAATGTAATTGGTAAATAATTAACAAAATAAATAAAAATACAATGCAACATAGATAATGTTAATATGTGGTTTTCTTAGTTATTGTGTGGCTAGAGAGATCCTTTCATATAGGTAAATGGCCCCTGTTTTTATGTGAGTTTGGTACCACTGTTGGAGAGAATGTTCCTATTCAGGTACAGGATGGAGCTGGCTCATTCCAGCTCTTGAGAGTTAATTGTTAAATTTTAAGTGTGAGAATTTATACTTTGGGGGAGAAAAACAGCAAATGCTACAAATCAAGGTATAGGTTATTGTTTTGTTGCTTGTTTAGATTTAAGAAAATGATAGAGAAAATGTTGACAATTGGATTAAAATTAAAAGTATGTTATGATATATGTCTATATATCTATATCTACATCTAATTTCTGGAGAGCTACTTTTTTTGCATTTACTCATACATCTTTGAGTACAGATCAAACTAGCTGACATCTAAGGCTCCTTCCACCTAAATCTGAGATTTTGGTTTTTTTTTAAACCTCCTTAATTTTAAGCTTTGCTTGTTACTCTAAAATATATTCATGGGTTTCAAAGATAGTTTAGCAATCGTCTAGTCCAAGCTCCTCACTTTATAGATGAGAAAACTGAGGCTAACAGAAGTGTTGTGTGACTTGCCCAAGGTCACACAGATAGTAAGAATCTATTTTGGGATTTGAACCCAGGTCCACTGACTCAAAATATAGAATGATATGAAATGGTGTGCATCTAAAGAGATGATTTTGAAAAGGACAACACTCACTAAGATATAAAAGCTTTAGTCTTTTAGTTCAAAAAAGAGAACAATATTAACTTAGAACCATGCTTTCTATTATTTATATTCCTTGCTTCTCCAGAATTTGGTCTTAGTATCAGTAATACATAGTCATCATTTCATTTTAGGCAAGTTGGGATCTTATTTTCAGATGTCAGAATTTACTTCTTTGGAATTTTGGAACATTTCAGTGCATTTTTAATTTGGTGAACAGTTAAGGTGCCTTTTTCTTTTTACTATCATCAGTTTGACAAATTCTCATGGACTTTATCAGGCCAAATAATAATGATAATTGCTCAGAATGACATAGCCTCTCACAGTTAAAAATGCTTTTACTATCTCTCCTCACACAAAAATAATATTTTTTTTGTTTTCTTATGAAGATTATCTGTTTCATTTTTCATGATAGTTATTTGGGTATGGGGCACATTGCTGCCACTTCTCCACATCTACCTCCCAAGAAAATAGATTCTACTTGGAAGTGTAAGGGACCTTGGATGTTATTTCGTCCAAACTTATTATGAACAACAAACATCACCTCTACAACATCACTGGCATCAAATCTCAACTTGAAGACCTCTAGTGAGGTCTTCAATGAGGGCAGTCCACTCTGCTTTGGATTAACTATTTTGGATTAACTATTAATGTTAGAACATTTTTCATTCTATTGAGTTGAGCTTCTCTCCCATTTCCAGCCACACATTCTGGTTCTGTCCTTTGAGATCAAATGAAATTCATCTTTTTTTCCTAATGTTAATTCTTCAAATTCTAGAACTTGATTGTTGTTTTCCTTTTATTGTCTTTCATCAAATGTTTAAAAAAAGCTGTCATGGTCTCCCTCTTTTTTTCCTCCATGTTAAATAATCCCTGCTCCTTCAAGTGATACTCATTCATCATGGATGATCTCATGACTTCTTATGATCCTGAAGATTTTCTTCAGGCCAGTCTTGATCATGGGCAGCCAAGTGGTGCAATGGGTAGAATGCTGGTCATGGAGCTTGGAATGAGTTCAAATATGGTTTCAGACACTTACTAGTTGTGTAACTTGGGTAAGTCACTTAACTCTGTTTTCCTCAGTTTCTCATCTATAAAATGAGCTAGAGAAGGAAATGGAGTTGTAAAGAATCAGATGTGACACAACAACAATCTCAGTCATATTAACATCCTTTAAAACAATTGTGCCCAGAAGAGAACACAATCACCTAAATGTGGTCTGAATATGGGAAGGGACAGCAGCACTTTCATGTCTCTAGTACCAGAAAACTGTTTCTCTTACTGTAGCCTAAATTAGTTTCATTACTTTTTGTTAATATGTCCCAACAATGTCTCACATTAAGCTTGAAGTGCACAATATTCCAGAATTTTTTTAGCATTACCTACTATGTAATCATCTTCTTTATTCTGTAGTTTGCAGTTGGAGAACTTAATTTTAGCCTTTACATTTATCTCTGATTTCATTCTGTTACAATCAGTCCATCCTTCAGATTTATTGACATCTTTCTTTGATGCTGACTAACTTGGATGCATTTGTTAGCAATTCCTCCCAGTTTGGCTTAGAACTAATGATTTAACCATGATAAATGTTTTACAAATATTTGTTGCAGTGAATTTTCATAGATCTTTGGAGTGGAAAGTGACCTCAGAGATTGTGAAGTGTGTGTGAAGGACACTCCCAACAGTTAACAGGAGAGAAAACCAAAGTCTACAGTGAAAAATAGAGCTCAAGTCTTCTAACTCCAAGACCAGTATTCTTTCTACTGATTGTACCATAGAACTGAATAATTGAGTTGAATGCAGCAGTATGGCAAGTGGCTGCATTACACTGAGAGACAAGATACTCTCTGGGTTTCTTACATTTTAGACACTTAGCTAGCTCTGACCCTGAGTAAGTTCCTTAAGCTCTCTAGGATTTGGTTTTCTCATCTAGCAGATGAGGAGATTGGCTCTGAGGTCCCTTTCAGCTCTAGATCCAAGATTTTGTAATTCACTTTGTAAGACTTTAGAGCACACAGTCTAATCCCTTCATTTTATGAATGAAGGTATTAAGCCCCAGGAGATTAAGCCACTTGCCTAAGATCAAACAAGTCAGTATCTGTAGCTGGATTCAAATACAGATCCTCTGATTCTAGAGTCAGAGCTTCTGAACTGAGTTGAATTTAATCAACATAATTTCCTCCTCCACCTATTGTTGTGTCTATGTGGTACAAATGGTACAAAAATACTATCTCCATTTTTCATATGAAAAAACTGAAGCTGAGAGATACTGAGTGACTTGTCCAAGGGAGAAAAGTCGGTTATCACAAGCGAAGGCTGACCCGAGAGCTTCCAGACCAAAGGAACCAACACGCAACTTTTCACTTCGTTGGCAAACTGGAAGAGATCTTTGGAATTTTCCTAGATCGGAAGGTTTTCTCTTGCTGTGACACCAGAAGAGATAGTAAGTGTAGGTCCAGACTGGGACAGTAATAACCTTTCTTCATAACCTGCCTGCACCCTTCTATGTTAACATACTGTGAACCGGGCACACGTGACAAGACCAATCCATCAGGACCTCACCAACACAAAGAGGAATAGAGAGGTTAACAGAAATTGATGACATCCCCACTCGAATTTTACACTGATTCGGCCAGTTCCGCGATTGAAATAGACAAAGATTTATAGTCCGGGCGAGGACGCTGGCTCCCCTTGATTGCCTTGATTTTTTTTATGTGCTTCTGCATATTTATTTCCAAGCTCATCACAGGCTTGTAGTATTAGAATGCTGATTTGATTTCACATTCCAAAAGGAGTAGGCATTATGCAGCCATTTGCATGATGTGAGAAAAATCACCATAACGGCTTGTGATACCGGCCGCCAAAATGAGCAGTAATGTTCACCTGCATAAGCAGGATTGTGTAATATTTTTTTTAGAAATTCAGATTTCCTTTTGCTTTCCTCTCTGTAAAAATAAAAAAGAGAATTATTCCATATCCTGTGGATGAGAAATTGTGTTTTGTCATGCCTCCAAGGGCTACAGCAGGATTGAGCTTTTATGAATTCGTTTGATATCAGGGCTGTGCATTACGAGTTCCAACACAAATTTCCCCCCCATGACATTATTACTGAATGCTTTTATCAGTTCATTGTGACAGAAAATTGATTATTATCCTTGGCATTTGATGGATAGCTTTCATAAAAGTACATTTTGGGGTGGGGGAAGAATTTTGTGTAGCTCTATAAAGTTTTCCAAAAAAAAAATTAAAAAAGGAAGAAAGCATTACATTACTTTCTCAAAATATTCTCTCTTAAGACTTTATTTTTTTAAACCCTCTCTTTACTGAGACTTCCACAGTTTGTGAAAAGTGGGTCCAAGTAAAGAATTTATGAGAGAAAATATTCACGAAAGCCTGATCCTGTTACTTTCACTATACACCCACTAGGTGATGAATGAATAATAAGGTAAAACCTCCAGTTGTGCAATTATTCAACCAAATGGTTAAAACAAACAAAACCCAAACCAGACCAAACCAAACCACTGCTACTGCTTCAAAAGCAACCGAAAAGGTCAAGTGATTGTCAGTGATTCTGAATGGAAAGAGTTCTGGATTTTCAGTTGGGAGACCTCTGACTCTTGTTTCTCCACTTGCTGTGTGAGCTGTAAAATGAGGAAAATGGACTACGTAATTTCTAAACTCACTTCCTTTTTCAAATATGTGATCCTAGGACATTCAAGGAGTCACAAAAACCTATGCTATTGTTATTCTTGCTTAAATAACACCCACTTCTCATCTTATAAGAGCAGCCCTTTTCTCTAGCCTTTCCCTTTATTCTTCTTCTCTCTCCAGGTATTCTATTATCTCTCTCTCTTCACTCATGATACTAAAATTCTTAAAAGATTTGTTTACACATGATACCCCTCCACTTCCTCAGCTCCTATGCATGTGCCTGGCTCTTTATGCCCTCCACAACTAGAGGTCTTTCTACCTTTTCAGGCTTAACGACACCCTCTACATACATGTCCTGGCTTTTCTTGTCTCCATACCTTTGTTCAGGTCATTCCTAATGTCTAGAATGCCCTTCCTCCCCTTCATTGACTATTGATTTCCTTCCAGTCCTTTAAAAATCAAATGATATCTACTCAATGAAATCTTTCCTAAGCTCTCTGCAATAGTAATGACCTTTCCCCCAGACCAAACACAGAGCTGTTTTGTTCCCCCGCCCCAATCTCTTACTCTATAGTACTTTACTCACATTAGATGTTTAACAAATGTTTTTTGAATAAATAGGCTGACTGTGGAATACACACACACACACACACACACACACACACAGTTAAACTAAGCCAGTTCTCAATATTTGGAGGAAGATTTCTTATGAAGTTGCCCTGTAATTGCTACAAAGCCAGGCCTAAACTTCACTATGCCCTCCACAGTTCCTTGTGTAGATATCAATTCATCCCTTACTGTGACATTTCTCTTGAAATCAGAATAATCCTGTGAAAGGGACAGTGTGCTCTACCCAAGAAACATTGAACTAAATATGAGGAGAGCTAGTTATTATCTGCTACTAACTCACTGTGTGATTGGCCAAGTCAATTAACTTCTCCAGGCCTCATTTTCCTTTATTTATAAAATGAAAGGTATGGCCTTAGTCTGTCTCTAAGACTTATTGACCTTTGACCCTAGCTCTCTAAAATCCCTCTCTTCTCTGAAAAACAATAGGATCCCAGCATAGCTTTCTTCCATCATTCCCAACAATTCACTGTGTTTAGTAATGTAGTAAAGTTACCCATGCAATTTTTAAGACTTCACTCACTATTAAAACCCATTTTTTGTTTTCCATATGAACCCCAAAGTCTCTCATTTTTTCTTCCTTTCCCCATGACCTCATTTAACATGACATCATAGAGCACAATTGTTCCTACAGTCCCTCAGGGGCGTTATAATGAGATCTGACTGTATATTTGAATTAATAAGAACAGTAGGTGTCTAAAGTGAAGAGTACACTTCAGAGTTGGTTCAGTGTAGGTGGCAGAAAATTGTGATGAATCAAGTGGCCTTCATTTTAAAAAATGAACTTTTGCTGGGTACTTGGAGATAACACTTTTAAAATTACTTTGGAGGAAATATTTTGAGTGGAAAAAATGATTAGGCTTTAAAACAGTAACGAGGCTAACAAACAAGATAATAGGACACTTGATGTATGACTAGGTAATTTGCTCTGGTCTCAGTAAATGGAGGGCATCTTAAAATAAACATCTCTAAAACATCTGTGTTGACCCTTTCAGTTCTAACTTGGTGTGGTTCTATGATTCTAAATTTCCTCCTAGATCTGACATTTTAGGGTTATATGAGTCTACTTTCTTTTTACTATAAAGAGACCACTATTTTCCCAGTCATCTGGGTTTGCAATCTCAGTGGTATCCTCCATTCTTCATTTGTAGTCACCCTACTCATTCAATTTGTTGTCTGACTCTCCATAAGAACAGCATGCCTCACAACCTCTCTCTGTTATACCCCCTTTTCTCTGCTTACACAGTCACCACCTTAGCATGCTAAGGCCCTCATCATCTCTTGGCTAGACTATTGCAATAGTGTTTTAATATATCTCCTTGCCCTGAATCACTCCCCATTTTAATCCATCCCCTACACAGCTGTCAAAGTGACTTTCCTAAAGCACAGGCCTAACTCTGTTCCTGCACTAACCCCTCAATAAACTCAGTGGCTTCCTATCAAATATAACCCTTCCATTTGACATTTAAAGCCCTTCACAACCTGACTTCTTTCTACTTTTATGGTCTTTTTACATTTTATGCCTCCACTTCACAACTCACATCTGTTTTCTCCACTCTGTGGCCCTACTACTCTGGGCTAAAATATGAAATTTAATGTCCTGATTCTGTTTCTTTGTGTGGATGTCCCCCATGACTAGAAGGGGGAGATGGGGCAGGGACAGTTGAAGGAAGAATCATATTTGGATCCAAATTGTCATTAGCTGTCTATGAGGAAGTGTAAATGACCGAACATTCCAGTTCTTGAGTTTTCCAGCTGATCTGATTGTGACCCTCTGGGGAGCTGTGACCAAGAAAGCTTGTGGATTACTTAGACTGTGAGTGAGAAAGCACTGGGGATAATTGCTCAATCCAGCAATGGAAATGCTGGTCCGCTCCAGGTGGGAGTGGCTAAATCTAGGTCCCTCGACTAGGTTTGAGGCATGCTTATAGAGTAGCCAGGAGCTGACTGTGTCTGGGAGGAGCCATGGCAAATGGCCTATGTAGCCATTATTTACATCTACATTTGCCGTTATTGCTCTTCTTTGGCATCTTTGATCACAAGTAAAATATCTGCATGCCATTAAGGCATATTCATCTATGACTTCTGGTTTCCATGGTCTCCTTCAAAATTCAACTCAAATTCTGCCTTCCACAGGAAGCCTTTCCCAGTACCCCTCCCCCACCCCTTCCCTCTTAGATTACCTTCCTTTTACAATGCACATATCTTATATTTGTTTAGTTATTTACGCATTGTCTCCCCCATTACAATGCAAGATCTTTGAGGACAGGCCCCTAGTTTTTATATTTATTTGTATCCAAAGGATTTGGCATAATGTCTGACACATAATACATACTTGATAAAAGCTCATTGACTGACTGCCATGCAATGGTTATATAATTCTAAGACACCATTGGGCTGAGACCTGGCTTTATAATTCTAAAGCCACTTCCAATCCCAAAATATTACATTGCCAAGGTCTCTTGCAGATCTAGCACTCTATATTCTGCATTCAGTGTTCTAGGTCTGCCATTTTATATCTTGCATGCATAAGACTCTTTCCAGCCATGAGAATTGAATATACCAGCTGCGTGACAGACTACTGAAAAAGCATGAGATCTCAGCATTGGGAAGAAGAGAAACCTCAAAGACTGTTGCTTCCAATCTGCTGTTATCCAGCTCCTGCCTGAAGACTAAGACTTTTACTTTGCCCATCATCAAATGGAATATAGTTTTCCAAAACTGTATTCTTTGATCAAAAAATTAGCAATCTGAAGCTTTTTAGGAAGTTATAGACATGATTTTGTTTGTAGGAGACAAAGGTCACAAAGATGTTCCCTTCTAACACCCTCCCAGTGAATGAGAATGAGGAGGATTTAATCTTCTTGCTGTTATGGTTTGGGAAGATGAAAAATGACTTGTTCAGAGGCACTGAGGGAGGCTATGTAAAGGGTGCAGTTAAAGCTTATGAAATACCTTTTTGGGAGGTTGAGAAGTGATCAGTGAGTTCAGGACAAAACTCAATGAACAAAGACCACTGATTTATTATAAACTCATGGTACTTAGCAATTTTCTTATTTCGGTTCTTTTGTGCATTAAACTATAGTTATCCTCTTTGTGTGCATATGGCCTTTTAATTAAACGAAATAAGCATTTTTGGAGCATCTCTAATGTGCCAGGTTCTGTGGACACAAAACCAAGTACTAAATAGCTTTTGCCTTCCAGGAGCTTCCATTCTATTGGGAAGGCAATATACATACATATAAGTGTGTATGTATATGTATATATATCTGTGTGTATATATGCATATATGTATATAGATAGATATTTTTATATCTATAGCTATCTACCTATACACACATATACACATAGATACAAAGTAGTTGGGATTGGGGGTGGGGTGGGTAGGAGGAAACACTATAAAATGACAGAAAGGACTCTTATAGGTGGCTCGGGGTTTTAAGAGACTGAATGAATGGAATGCTATAACAAGTCAGAGCAAAAGTGAGCCAGTTTGTTAAGAATGTAGAAGGCACAAGGGGAAGCCTCATGGCAGATATAGAGAACTATGGAAGTAATAGAGGAACCCAGCTGTGATGGGTTCAAAATAGAAGAGAAATTTATATTTTATCCTAGAAGTAATAGGGAATAGTAGGGAACTCCTTTTTTAAGATTATTTTTTTCAATCAATAAAAGTTTACCTCCTCTCCTCCCTCTCCCCACTCCCTGTTGAGAAAGAAAAAGACAAAACAAAACTCCTCTTACAAGCATGTGTAGTCAAGAAAAAACAGACTCTCACAGTGGTCACATCTAAAAATATATCTCAGTTTTTACAACTACTATAGCCTCTCTGCAGGAGGTGGGTGGAATACTCAATCACGAATCTTATGAAATCAGGATTCATCAGTGTACTGATCAGAGTATCTAAGTCTTTCATTGATTAGAAATGGCAAAATTTTGCTTATTGAGGGAAAGGAAGGGGTCAAGAATAATTCTGAGTTACAAACCTGGGAGAGGGAGAGAATTGTGGTGCCTCCAACAGAAACAGGGAAGTTTTGAATATAGGTAGTTTTGGTGGAAAAGATAATGAATTCTGCTTTAAACATATTGAGTTTGACATGTCTCTGGGACATTTCTAGGTTGAAATATCCAACAGACATTTGGTGACATGGGACTAAAGTTCAAGCAGTAGACTACCCCTAGATATGTAGATTTGTGAGTCATTTGTATAGACATTATGATTAAACCCATGGAAACTGATTGCATTAACAAGAGAGAGAGTATAGAAACGGAAGAAGAGACAGTCCAGAATTGGACATGGGGGTGGAGTTGGACACACAATTAAGGGGTGTGATTTGGATAATATGCTAGCAAAGGAAATAGGAAAGGAATTAAAAAAAAACAGAAGAACCCGAAAGTGGTAACATGAAAACTCAGAGAGAGCATCAAGGAGGAGAAAACAGTCAATGAACCCTATTGCTAAAGAGAGGTGAAGAGGAAAGGAGAGGTGTCCTGAAAACATAGAGAGAAGAGAGTATCAAGGAGGAGATACTGTGATCAACAGTGTCAAAGAGAGGTCAAAAAGGAATGGACCTAAGGAAAGATGACCAAATTTAGCCAGTAAGAGATCATTCATAGCTTTGCAGAAACCACTTACAATTGAATAAGTTTAGAAGCCAGATTGAAAATTACTGAGGATTGAGGAGAGGAGAGGATGTGCAGGCTTTGGGTGGAGATATGCAAATAATTCTCACACTTCTCTGCTGAGCTCTAGCCCTGCATCGCCAACTACCCATTAGATATTTCTAACTGGATGTCCATCCTGTCCTGGGGGTAGCTCAACTTCAACAGGTTTGAAATAGAGCCTATTATCTTTTCCTCCACTAACATTTCCCTCTTCTAAGCCTCTCTATTTAGTTCAGGAGCGATATACCATTGTTCAGTCACTCTGGCTCACAATCTCAGAGTCAACTTTGATTATTCCTTCTCCTTCAGACCCCACATCAATCAGTTGCCAAGGTTTATCAATCATAAATCCACAGCAACTCTCATTTCTCCCCTTATCTCTACTCATATACTCACCACCCCTGTTCGGGTCATCATCGCCTTTCTCATAAACAGTTTCAATATTGGCCTCCCTGTATCGTCTCTCTTCACTCCCATCAGATCTCTACAAAGCTGCCTATGTGGCATCCCTAAAGTTTAAGTGTGACCCTCTCCTACTCAGGAAGTTCTAGGTCCTCCCTATTGCCACCTAGGCAAAATATAGACTTTACATTCTGGCCTTTACCCATCTGGGTCATACTTACCTTCCCACGCTTAGCATATACTACACCCATTTGTGTATTCTACAATATGGTCAGATTAGACCTGTACATAATATTCCATCTCCTTGCTCTTGTAAAAACCTGTGCCCACGAATAGGAAAATCTTCCTGTCAGAATCCCTATGTTCCTTCAGAAACCAAGGTCAAGTGCCAACATCACAACAAGGCCTGATCCCTCAGATACTAGTGCTGTTTTATCTAGAAATTAGTTCATATTTACTTTGTAAACACCGTGAATTTATCTATATGACTACACATTGTTTTCTCAGTAGAACATTAGTCATTTGAAGGCAGGGACTTTATTTATTTTCTCTCAATTCCCAGTATGTGCTATGTTGCCTTGCACATAGTAGGTGCTTAATAAATGTTTATTAAAGGAATGAATCAAGGAAGCATCAGAGTTAGGAAAATCCAAGTACAGTTTTCTTTCTTAATTCCAAAAAGAATTTTCAGAAAAGAACAGCATTCACTCAATTTCTTGCACCTCAACAAGTCAACTAATCTACTAAGTAACAAGCTCCTACTGAGTCTCATAGGAAAACAATGGGATCACAGATGTACGGGAAGGATCTTGGAGGTCTAGTTCAACCAGTTGGGTTTTTTTTTGTTTGTTTCGGTTGGGTTTTTTTGCATGTAAAGAACTGATTCTCAGGAGGGTAACATGGCTTGCTTGTAGAGCAGATTTTAAATGGCCGAGTCAGTTTCATGAACTGATGCTGAGGGAAGTGAGCAGAACCAGGAGAACACTGTCCACAGTGACAGCAACATTGTGCCATGACCGACTTTGTTAGACTTAGCTCTTCTGAGCAATGTAATGATCTAAGACAATACCAAGTCTCAGTGGAAATTGCTCTCCACACTCAGAGAAAGAACTCTGGAGTTGGAATGCAGATCGAGGCATGCTATTTTCTCTTTTTTGTTGTTGCTTTTTTTTTCTTTCTCATGGTTTTTCCTTTTGTTCTGATTCTTCCTTCACAGCATGAATAATGTGGGAATATGTTTAATATGATGACACATGGATAGCCTATATCAGATTGCACGGTGTCTTGGGAAGGGGAGAGTGGAGGGAGGTAGGAATTTAGAACTCAAAATCTTATAAAAGTGAATGTGGAAAACAAAAAAATGGCTGAGTCAAAACCTGGCAAGGTCTTCTTGTTGGAAATACACACGTCTTTCTACTATGCCTTACGAAAGATTCAGCCCCTTTCTTGAAGAAATGTCAACCTAAAATGTCTGACATTTGATAATTTCCATCTTGTTAAAATGACTTAGTGTAATATAAGTTCAAAAAGAGGAAAAGGACAGATTTTTACAAACTACAAACCGGTTGTGCTAATTCCTGAGAAAAATAAGAAGACAATAATTATAAAACATACAATTCTTGAGAACTAATAAAATATTTTTGTGATCACTAGGACCAAAGAATGAGTTTTCAAGGAAAATGTCCTCATAGATTAAGTTCTTTTCCATTTTTGCAGGGTTACCAAAAGAGTAGATTAAAGAGATGCTATAGACATATTTAAAATCTAGCAAGGCATCTAGCAAAGCAGTTAAAGATACTCTTGTTGACAGCCTAGAGAAATATATAATCAATCATAAAATATTTAAATGAATTAATGACTAAGTGATTAGACTTAGTGTTCATTAATTGATCAATGACAAAATAACAGGGAGTCTCTGGTGAGGTGCTGTAGGGCTCTGTCTTCATTCCCAACAATGAATGAAGCCATAGATGCTATGAGTGCATGATGGCATAGGGGTAGCTAATCCACGGCAATCAAGTGCAAAAAAGGTCTTAATAGGATGGACCATTGAACTAAATAAAAGAGCATAAAATCCATACATATGATCATAAAATTCTGCACTTCAGTTTTTGTTTCTTAAATCAGCTATGAAAGGGGATAATGCAAAATATTCACAGAAGAACTTTTGTGGTGGCAATAAACTGGAAACAAAAGAGTATTCGGAGCACTGAATGAATTATAGCATGTGAATATCAGGGAATGGTATTATGCTGTAAGAAATAATAAATATAAGGAATTCATAGAAATGTGAGGAAAAGGTATGATTTGATGCAATGTGAAGTTTACAGAACCAGGCAAAGAAATGTGTACAATGACTATGATAATGTAAATAAAGACTAAGAAAGTTGAATGCTATGCAATTGGAATGACCAGTCTTGGCATGAGAGAAACATGAGGAAATGTATTGCTTTTTTTTTTTATTTGGAGAGTGGGGGAGAATATGTCTACAAGATGTTGCATGGGCCATAAGAAATATTTCCTGGGTTGATTGGTTTTGGTTTTTCTGATCTGTTATTATTGTTACAAAAGAAAGCTTACTGAGTGGTTGTGGAGGAAACCTGGGCAATATATTCTTAAACTATTATGATTGAAAATAAAAGGTATCAGTATAATTTCAAAATAATGTTTTAAAAACAAAGTGCTTAGTATTATATGTATATATATTATTTAATATTTTAAAAATTAAATGGGAGATTGTGTAATCTTAGAAGGTGTTCACAGAGCTACATGGTCCTCTGCCCCAATCAGATCAAATTAGTAATACTGTATTCAGCTGTGCAAACCCCATTCTTGAACAGAATCTGTCAAGATGGAAAGTATGAAGAGCCATATGACTGAAATAATGGAGGCGCTTAAACCCTGGCTTAGAAGGATTGGTTGAAGGAATGCTTAACCTTGAGAAAAGAAGACTTAAGGGAAACAAGAAAACAGCATTCAAGTATTTGAATAGTTGTTACAGAAGAGGAAAAAAAAAACTTGTTCTTATTTTCCATGAAGAACAGACTTAAAGGAGAAATGGGAGTTATGAAGAGGCAGATTTCAGCTTAGTATAAGCAGGGATGTACTGATGAATGTTTGACAAGTAGCTCTTTGGAGCAGGGGAGAATGTACACACAATACACTTTTGAATTTAATCTAATCATTAACATTTTCTCATCACTTTCTTAAGCTTAGAAATCAATAAAACAATAAATCGATTCTTGATTTATAGTATTTGTAAGTTTCAGAGGTATCTTAAGCCTGTTTGCCTCAATTTCTTTTCCTATAAAATTAGCTGGAGAAGGAAAAGGCAAACCATTCCAGTATCTGCTGTGAAAATCTCAAATGCGGTCATGAAGAGTCAGACACAAATGAAAACAAATTACTGAATAATTGAAAAAATGCTAACACTGAAAATTTAACAATCAGCTCTTGTAAGCTCTTATGAGCTGCCTCCGTCATACCGTTGAGTGTAAGTAGGGATTTTCTAAAAACTGTAACAGTGTAAAAAATCAAATTGACAACTTCTCAAAGTATTGCATTCCCCATGAATGTATGTATTTAGAAAGATTCACGTCAACCACTTTTGGGAGATTTTGTATAATGGATTGATTTTCTGGAAATTTTGAACAAGATAACCTCTGAGAACACTTTGAGCTGCAAGATTACCAAATTGAATATTTGGTATGGTATTGATCTTGGTAACCTCCAAGAAAAGTTGCCCGAGATTCAAAGTCCTTTGTGAGTCTGATTGTACAATAAATCTGTAGTTTACAAATTCTCACCAATGTGTTTATTTTTAATAGTCAGCTAAAGAAAAAAAATTCAAAATTTTAATGAAATAGCACAATAAAAACTAGCAGTATAAAATTTATCCAATGAAACCTGGGTCATACTCCCCTACACATACTCACATCTACAATGGTGAGAGAGGACATACCTATGAAAAGCACATCACTCCACTCATTCTAAGTTTGTCAAGTTTCTCTCTGCTTTCAAATTCTGGCTTAATTTGGAGTCCTTAGCTAAAATACTACCTCTTCCTCATAATACATGTAGCAAAAGTAACTGCCCTCTTTTTTAGTTTAAAGTTCAAAGGATTAAGCTACAGCTCTTTTGGAAAGTCCGAGCTCTCACAGTCATTGGACTATGAAAAAAGCAGCTCTTAGATGCTTTGTGTCATTCAAAAAGTAAGTCTATCTTCAGAATTCTGATTGTGATTGGCCTTTTCTCTCCAAAAGGAGAATCCTTGCCCTAGGGATAAAGCTTCTGGGAACACAGAACACCCAGTTTAGCAGCATTCACAGATATTGCTGATATCTAACCTCACCTTCTTGTTCACCAAGTACAAAGCATTTGTCCTGTACCTCTAGCTGAAGCAGAGTTAAAAAGTCCTAGTAACTACTGTTAATGTCTCATTACCAAACTGTACTCAATTTATCATTATTTTCCTTGTTATTATCCCAACAAATCATCATGACCTGAGTCTGAACTCTACCTCAACTCTAGAGTTCTCAAGCCTGAGTCTGAACCCTACCTCAACTCTAGAGTTCTCAAGCTCAAGACTCTTTTTTCTATTTTAAAGAAGATGAGTACAAACAATGAAGATGAGAAACAAAAGCAATTGGGTAAAGCAAATTTCAAGGCATTACCTTCTATCTCAATTTCTTCAAATTCTAGCCTTTATCATGTCTCTGTGGCCAACAACATGACTTTCTAGGCTTAGAGTCATGCCATAGACATAATTCTTTGGCAAAGCAAGGGAGACAGTATCTTCGTTTCACAAAGGGACCAAATCTAATCATATTTATCATCTTAAAAATAAAGTTTTACAATTTTTCATGTGGTGATACAAAACTATTATATGATCATCAATTTTTAAGAGAAAGATGGGTCCATATAATTAGAATCATAGTGTGTCAAAGCTGGAAGGGAATTGAATTCAATAAATGTGAGCTTTTTCAAAGCAAGGACTGTTTTATTGATAAGGTAGATACTGAACAAATGTTTGAATTTAGTCATGGAACTGTAAGAGGTCAAGGATAGAAGTGACCTTAGAGGTCATACGATTCTTCTTAACTTTAAATTGTAAGGTCCAATGATCTAATTCAGCTTCCTCATTTTGTAGGTCAGACAATTAGGCAGAGAGAAATTAAGTTCATAGATTTTAAATAATATAAACCCGTCTTCTTTTCCTAGTTTCATACACTTCCTATGAGATATTGTTTAAAATAAAAGGTAAACTAGGCAATGAAATAAGGGAAATTCAAGAAACAACAAGAGCTTATTGGGTGAAAATAATATGATAGGTGTTAAAAAAGATATAAAATTTGGATAAGGAATTATTCCTGGTCTCCAGGATCTCTCATTTTAGTAGAGAACTAGGACACAAACACAGATATGCATGGAGTATATTAGAGAGGTGCAAAAAATTTGGTATGTGTGGTCTGAGGAGAGGAAAGATGATATTTATTTGGAATACATCTCATGGAGGAGTTGACATTCGAGATTGATATTAAAAGGTAGATCAAAAACTCAATTGGAAAATGGATCAAGAGACAATTCTGTTCTTTTATTCTCTATGATTTTTTTTCCCTTCAAAATACAGTATGGGTCCTGTATCTTTAATCATCCACTTTTCCTGAGAAGAAATATGTAACTAGAACACAGTAGGCAAATTAGTTAGACAACAACAGAAAAAGGGAAAATATTTCCTGAAAAGTCCATTGCCAATGAAACATATTCAAAAGTGATCTGTATAGAGGGGATAAGGAAGCAAGAATAGGACTGGATCTGAGCCAAACCACTTGGGGATTCCTGAACTCAGTGGCTGAGTGAAAGAGTAGAATCTTCAGCCTGTCTCACTCTAGCAATTATTAGATGAGCAAAATTAAGCCAAGATGCCAAAATTGGTGGAAAGGTCAGATGATGCAAACCTTAGAACATTATTCTATTTTATTGAGACAATTGCATGACTGTGTTTGCAATCATTTCTGAGAAAATGACTCCTCACAAATTGACTTATCCTTAAACAGTATTTTCATGTTCATGGCTTTTAATTTCTTCAAAATATAAAGATTACCAATTTATACATGATTGGATTGGACATATCCTAGCCAAAGAGAACACTTGAAGAAACTTCCCAGGTCTTGTGTCATCCATTTTCCTTTTTTGTTCTATTTTCTTAAGTAAAGAAGTCTAAAGTTTGGTTAACTTAATTCCTACCTATTCAAACTTTTAAAAAATCTTCTGCCTACATCTCTACAAAGTACTGCAGCTCAACCTAAACATGCTTATTTATCCAGTTATAAAACAGAACTATCACCTCCCTTTATATGGACACTATACTTCTACTAAATCATTTTAGGACATTGAAATATTAATGGATCGATAATCTCATTGTGGTTATTTTAGAATGATGTAGAAGACTTCATCTTCTAAAGGAAATCTGTCCTTCATTTGGGCTCTGTGAAGGAGATCTACAATGGCAATGTCCAATATCTTTGTTAAATATACATCACTGTTTTATACCTTACTTGGCATTTATAATAAAATGATTATTGAAATGATCTCTCTTGTCACATCTTCGAGACACACACATACTTTCTCATACTGTATGACTCTTATTCATGGCCTCCTTCAACTACTTAAAAGAGGATACACTAACCATGCTAGAAGCCTTCCTCCACCTTTCAATAATACATGAATCTTAATAAAATGTATGAACTATCCATTAATTGTTCTAAACTTTTGCTACATGACTGGCCCATCTATATTTCAGGTCATATACCTCCAGTGATATCTTTAACACTTTACAATTACTTTTACAATTTTTTGTTGGTACCGTGTTAGAGCCCAACTCATTATTCTTATGCTTCTCCTCATTGTCATTTGGTGAACCCCCACTTTAAATTATGACTCTCAGCCATATAGTATCCCCAGAATAACGTCAATGGTAAAAAGATTTGTTTCAAGATTACTTTTATATTTTTAACAACATCAAATAGTTTTTTATGATTACTGGTTTATAGTATAATCTGAGGTCTAGTACTGCTAATACTCCTTTATTTCTACTTTCACCATTATTTCCCTTGAGATTTGAGATCTATTGGTCTCCAAATGAATTTTATCATCTTGTCTAGCTCTATAAAGTGGCATAACCTAAAATCTATGAATTTATTTACATGATTTTTAATATGTTGGCAGGACAAAATCATGATGACTGAATAACTTTTAGTTATTTTAGCTGTTATTTGCATATTAAGGAATATTTTATATTTATATATATATATATAGATCTTAAGCATAAATTGGTAGGTTGATTCTTAATTTATTTTATCATTATTTTAAATAGAATTACTTTTTCTAAAATTTCCTCCTTTTTATAATTGATACATAGAAATGATGCTAATTTTGTAGAATTATTATAAACTACTTCATTCAAGTAATTATTTTATCTGCTGATTTGTTAGAATTTTCTAAGTAAGCTATTGATATCAGACAATAGGGACAGTTTTTTTTCTTCTTTGTGTTTATATTGTTAGTTTCTTTGTCATGCCTTATTGCTATAAATAGTATTTCTGGAGTTATATCAAACAAAAGGAAGGGAAAGTGTTATCCTTCCTTTACTCTGGTTTTTACTGGAAAAGTTTCTGGTATTTCCATCTTAATAAAAGTTAGCTTGCTATCATATTTTGAAAAGGTCCTTCTATATCTATGATTTGGATGCTTGTCTATATTTGTTCACTAAAAAGGAAAGCTTTTATTTGGGAGGAGAACACTTCGTGACAGGGAGTGGAATGTAGTGGATAAAGAAAATAAAGAAGAAAAGAAAGAAATGAATATCTGCAAATCATAAATAATACCAAAGAAAGCAAACGGAAGTTTAGAATGGAGCTGAGGTGAACAATGTTACGTTGTTATGATTCTTTTAAACTTAACGTACTTTAAAAGAGTTAATCAATCTCTCCATTGAGAGCAGGAAAGCATGTTTCATCATGCATTTCCTGGAGTCAAGACTGTTCTGGTTTTTTGACTTCACTCTACAGCAGATCACAGAAGGTTGCTCTAAAATCTATCCTTTAAAAAACAAAAGCACATCACAATAATATTTCATTACATTAATATGTCATGCTTTGCTTTCTTCACTTGATGGGCAACAACTGTTTCTAGTTCTTTAATACAATAAAAATAGATGCTGTACATATTTTTGTATGTATAGATCCCTTCCTTCTGTCTTTGACCTCTTTGAAGTATACACATAGCAGTGGTTTTTCTGGGTCACAGGGTCTTTATGGTGTAGTGATTTAGAGGGTCCTTCAGAGTGAATGTACCACTTCACAATTCTTGTACCCATCCTTCCATGTAAACTAATACGTTGTAATTTTGGGGTGTTATTTTTAAAAATCCAATAGGATTAAGATTGATCCTCAAAAGTATTTTAAAAAATAAGTATACCAATGCTCCATTGTTGGAGCTGTGAACTATTCTGCAGAATAATTTGGATCTACGCTATGAACACATAGCCTTTGACATAGTAGTAAAAATAAAGAAAATAAAAATAAAACTATTAGGCCTACACCACAAAAAAATCAAAGGAAAAGGACCATTGTACAAAGAAAAAATTATAGCAAATCTATTTGTGATGACAAAGAATTGGAAAGTAAGAGAATGCCCAAGTTCTGGCAAATGAATGCGATGGAATACTATTGTGCTATAAAAAGTGATGAAAGGAATGGTTTCAGAAAAACCTGGGAACACTTATATGAACTGATGCAAAGTAAAGTGAGTAGAACCAAAAAGACACTGTACACAGTAATAACAATATTGTAAAGAAAATAACTGTGAAAGACTTAATAATTTGATTAGTACAGTCATCAACCAAAACTCAAAGGGACTCACGATGAAAAATGTTATCTACCTCCAGAGAGAAAACCAATAAACTTAG
This sequence comes from Phalanger gymnotis, assembly GCA_028646595.1. Lineage (NCBI taxonomy): Eukaryota > Metazoa > Chordata > Mammalia > Diprotodontia > Phalangeridae > Phalanger > Phalanger gymnotis. The sequence continues at coordinate 7,531,272 of CM053625.1, forward strand.
AATGCAGATAGAGGCATATTTTTCCTTTCTTTATTTTTCTTGTTCTTTTTGGAGAGGAAGTATTGTTAATAGGAAAATAAGTTTTGTATGACTTCATATATATAATAGTGATTGTATTTATTTTCTTCTCAATGGTAACAGGAGGTGGTGGAGAAAAGGAGATACTTTGAAACTGAAGATAAAGACAAAATTTAAGAATAATTTTTTTTTATTTCTCCTATTAATGTTTTGAAACATTTTATACATTTTTAAAATGATATCTGCAAAAGCAGTTCACTCTTTACAATATTTTTGTTCTTTCTACATTAAAATGCTAATGTTTGCTGGTAATTATGTTTATAATAAAAAAAGAAACCAGAAAACCAAATCCTGATTTCTGGTCTCAGCTTACTAACTCACCGTGTGAACTTGGGTCAATCACATTTTCATCTACACAAAAGGAGAAGTCTGATTAGCTGGTCTTTAAAGTCTCCTCTGTCTCTGAAGTTATATGATCCTAACAAGTTGCTTTTTTTCAGTAGGCTAATGACCCAACCATAGAGGACCCCTAAATGTAGCATCATGAGAACTCAAATATTTGCCACTGAAGCTGCTTCATGAGTAAGGTGAACCGAGCAATTCATGATGAAGAAGAAAGACTGGCTCTATTCCTTCAAATGCATCCTATTGTGAGTGATTCAGATTTAAAATTTTGTGGATGGATATAATATGAGAGAGGCCTTTGCAACATGGCAAGTCAATAATTTGTTTTCTCCAATGAAAGTGAATGGAATTTTATTAGGTAATCATAAGTAGGCAATGACCAGAACCACCACTACCCCTCTGGAGAGAGGAGACCCTCCCCTACTCCATGCAACAGAAATATTGTCCTCTAAGAATTTTAAATGAACTGAACACAGGCCATTGAGCTGATTTATACTTCATCCATATAGTGTATTCTTGTAAATATGTAGTTTATAAAGAGAATTAAAAGGATGAAATTTTTAGGGCCATTGAGCCTTAGCAAAACTACAAGCCACCATGATATGGAGAATGTATTGGCAGTTAGAATAAAGCAAACATATCTTTAACTAATATGACTATGTGTATTAAATCATGTGAAGCAATTTTACCACATTCAGGTTACTCCAAATAATGTTATTTCATAATCAGGGGATAGCCTCTTGAGAACTACCCCTAATGCACAAGGCCCTAATTCATGACTGAATCACAACTGTGCCAGATAAAATTTGTCATAATTCTTTCTCTAGCCTATCAGTTGTTGCCAGGCAACAGGTCAACTGTACAGGGTATGTACTCAAACAGATTAGTAGCATTGTTACCATAACAACCAGCTTTGTTACTTAATTAAAGTGATTTGACTTAGAATTGGCTTTTGGGGATAAAAATGGTGTTGTGTCAAGTAGTAAACATGGGCACACAGTAAGCCATTCACACTCAGGTGTAAAGCCATCACCTAAGATCAACAGCTCCACTGGAAAATTCTCCAATGATTATGGCAGCTGTTGGTTACTGACTCTACCTTTGATATTTCTCTCTCCTTTCACATTTGTATTCCCTTAGCAATCCACTCCACTCCCCATCTAAGATGGAACTATAAACTGATAGAGAAAACAATTTGGCATGTTAGCCATCCAGTTTAATCAATCATCGATCAACATTTGTAAAGTGCCTAGCATGTGCTAAGCATTGTGCTAATAGCTATGGACACAAAAAGAGGCAACAGCTTCTCAAGGAGCTCACAATCTAATGTGAATCAAGATTTGTTAACTATCTATTATCCATATACATGTACATAGAGCACACTGCTAAGAACTTCCTAGCAGATAAGATCCCTACTCATAGAAAGAGAGAGAGAGAGAGAGAGAGAGAGAGAGAGAGAGAGAGAGAGAATAAGATGATGCTTTTTCCTAGTAGAATGTAATCTCCTTGATGACAGGAATTGTTTTGTTTTTTATCTTTGTAGACCACCCCTCTGATTAAGGAATTTGTGTGGATGCTGGAGATAGATGCCTGTAGGTGAGGACAGAAATTTCCAAGGCACTGTGAATGAGAGCCTAAACAGGGCTATGACTATATCTGTGTCTGAAGGGACACTATCCTTCATCTTCAACCTAAAAGTGAAGAAGAAAAGCAGAAAACTACTCAGAGGCTCTTTCAGGAGGACATCAGGATCTCAAGCAACCTTGGTAGGAGAAGTTTAGGTGATATCCAACATTCTCCCATTTTATAATAGTTGAGCTGAAATTAAGGGTCAGGAGTACATTAATTTTAACAGTTATGTTAAATTAAAATATCTTTCCAGGCTATTATTTTAAAAGACTTTAGCTTTTGGCATTTGGCATGCCTTGTCCTGTATTGGGGTCTTAAGTCATCATAAAATCATAAATCCTAAATTATTCCAAGTGATTAATTTAATATTTTATTTATTTATTTTACTATTTAATATATTTAGTTTTCAGCGTTGATTTTCACAGGAGTTTGAATTACAAATTTTCTCCCCATTTCTACCCTCCCCCCCGTAGTAGGAAGGCCGAATTTATGATCTCAAAAAGGATCGTATATATATATATCTGAATGGTTCGAAATCGTTAGCTATACAGAATTCTCCAAGCAGAAGGCATCAAAAAATTTATTCAGGGCCCAGAGCAACAAATTAGCGAACCAACCTCCCCATTGCAGTATTGGCCCAGTAGGCCCACCTCACAAGAGTAGCCAGGAGGCCACAGAAAAATAAGATGGCATAAATTATATTCACTGGCCTCAAGACCTCACTCGAACTCCTGGGTCCACACAGGGGTCGGCTCTGCTTCAGATTTCTTTCAGCTGTAGTTTCTCGCCTTTCCTCGAAGCCAAGCCTCTGGCGTTCTCAAGCCCTGCCTCAATGACTAGACACCAGAGTCCAGAGACCCATTGGTTCCCGAATTGGCCCCTCTTAAGTCACCGATCTACACCCACACAGGTTTCACACCTGATAGGGCTTTGGGCCTGGGGCTTAGCATTTAACAGGTGAAAGTACTTTC
>CM053625.1:7534794-7554929 GCA_028646595.1 Phalanger gymnotis
AAAAAAAAAGACTCATTCTCTTTATTTTGCTAAAGATTTGGTTATTTTTCCAACTGACCTTGTTATGGCATTATTTGTAATCATCCTAAGTATTACAGTTGCCCTCTTCTGGATGCTCTCCAGTTTATTTATGTCCTGTCTATGTCCTTTCTGAATTGTGATATCTAAAACTCAGAATAGTACTTCAGCAACATCTTTTCTGAATTCGCCTAATTTTACCACCATCCAGTCTACCTCCTTCTACATGTTTCTAACAAGAAGACAGGAGAGATACCATCAAATGCTTTGCTGAAATCTAAATATGTTATTTTTACAATGTACCTTGATCTACCAGTCTTGAAACCCTGTCAGAAGAGGAAATGGGGTTAGTCTGACATGATCTGCCCTTGATTAATCTACAATGGTTTTACTTTTCTAAGTCCCACAAAACATTTTCTAAATAATGCATTCTAGAGTTTTGCAAGGAATCAAAGGTAAGCTCAGCTGCCCATAGTGTGCAAACCATTCTTTTCTTTTTTTTTTTTTAGGGAAAAGAGAGTAGAATCAGAACTGTTGAACTTCTCTATCCCTATAGTCTTTTCAAATTACCCACAGTTTTTCAATAATTACATTTCCCAGTGCATAGAATAAGTTGGAACTCAACTCATCCTGAGAAGTTGAACTCATGGAGTACTTGCATTTCCTGGCAGTTCCTTGCCAAATCCTTTTATTCTATCCTTTCCATACCAAAGGCTACTCCACTTGACAAAGAAAAAATGAAAGCAAAATAATATTTTAATACTTGAAATGTCTTGCTGTTGTCTGTTATCATTGTCCCATCCATCCCAAGCAATATTTGTTTCCTTTTTTCTAAACTTTCTTTTACCTCACAGAACTATAATTATTTGTTCTTATTATTCATACGCAAAGTGGAGGGGGAAAGAATTTAAATACCTTCTATGTGCCAGGCACTGTGCACATTACGAATATTATCTCATTTAATCAGCACAATAAACCTGGGAAGTAGATACTAGCATTATCCCCATTTTATAGTTGAGAAAATGGAGGCGGATAGAGGTCAAATGACTTGCCTGTGGTCACTCAAGTAGTAAGTGTCTGAGACTGGTTTTGAATTCAAGTCTTCCTTACTCCAGGACCTCTGCTGTATCCATTTTTCCACCTAGCTGCCTCTACACAAATATGAACTGTGGTTTTGTGATGGGATGCTATAAGATTCAACTAAATTCCTTTTTCATTGTGGGCCACTGGAAAAGGGAATTCAACTTGGTTTTATAGTCAAGCAGTAAACATAATTCTATGTGTTATCATTCTTTCCAAGGTCTTTTTTCCTCTTCTGTTGTATAATAACCCTCACATCATGAGACACTAATGTCAAATCGCCAGGAATTAAACTTCAGACTCCTGCTACATTCTTTCCCAATTTTGGCAAAGGTTGGGACAGTAATGAGAGAATGATCTTCAAAGCTTCTATTAAGTCACCTGACATGGCACTATGTTTCATATTCTTAGTTTGGTTCATACTGAGGCCGACCATATTCACTCCTGGGCTCCATTCAATTTAACCCCATTGGTAACCATAACAAAATAAATTGTTTGGCACATTTATTGGGTCATTATTTCAGAGACATAGTGTGAATCTGCCTTCATTCTTTCTTGGTTCCAAGTCTCTTAGCATTCTGAGTCATTCATCCACACAGAGATGGCAATGGAGGTGAAACAAAACTGTAAATACCTATACCTAACACCTCTCCAATTAATGAGCACCTCTGCTTTAAGTTTGAAACTAGCTCAAAGCTCAGCTATAGGATCTAGTGACTTGTTTTGTCTTGACTCCTTACTCATCTTCAGGAAACCTTTCCTCTTCATCTTCCTTTCTTCTTGTTACGTGTGATTTGTTTCACATCTTTCAGAATGACACCCTGAAATGATTCCTGACTAGCCCAACCACCTCTTTAGTCCATCGCCATTGTCCCCAGACCTATTTTGTTTGAATATGGGAGAACGACTAACCAGGGAGCTTGTCTCTAATCCATGGCCTGCATTAGCACTAGTGCAAAGTGTTCGTATCAACCAAATAGTCCTTCAATTACTCATTTCTTCTCCTAAGTTTTGCCAACAATGTTTTGTTAAAGATCCTGTGAAGGCTTTTGCTTCTTGGTTACTGTACTCTATACCTTGACTATATTCACTCTTCCTTCGGCCTTTTGACATCATTCTTATCTCTCATGGCCTAGATCAGCTACCACCTCTTCCGTAAAACCTTTCCTGGATCTTTCTGGTAAGCAATGATCTCTTCCTCTAGTTTCAGTGCCTTAATTCTACATTTTTGTTGATCATATTTAGAAAAAATTCAGAGTCCACTAATTTGCATTCCTAACATCTTCCGTGCTGCTGCAAATTCTATGATGACATGAACTATGCCTAATTTATCTTTGTTTTTATCAGGAAACAGTAGATAAATTCTTTGCAAATAAGAAGAGTTTAATGATCTATACTGGATTAAATTCGAGGGGACTCTATCCATGGGCTATGTAGACTAAAACTTGCTGAGTAGGAAGAGTCCTCACTTGGTATTTCATGATTTGTTGCTCCTACTTGGTCCTACTAAAACAAATAAGTTCACTATTTTTTTTTAATTGAATGACCCAAGGGAAGTGTTCACTAGAATTCTAAGGATTGTGTGCTAAGAAAATAAGGGACCTGGGTTTGCATTCTGGCTCTGACATTCATTGGCTTTATGGCTACATTGCAGGCAAGTCCCAGAATAATAACAGGTCATATTTCCATTATCATCCAAGTCACAGGATCTCGGAGTTGGAAGGGAACATCAGAGGCCATCTAGTTCAGCTCAAACCTAAACTAGAATCTTCTCTAAAACTTACCCTCAAAATGGTCATCCAACTTTTGCCTAGAGGTCTCCTGTGAAGAGGAAAACACTTCTTCCTAAGGCAGTCAGGTTCAATTTTGGACAGCTCTAATTATTAGGAAGTTTTACTTACCTTAATCCTAAACGTGCTTCATATCTGTTCTTACTTACATTCATTCCCTCTTCCATATAATAGACAGCCCTCCAGATGCTTGAAAACCAATCAACCCAGTAATCAATCAAGAAGTCTTTATTAAACACCTATTCTGTGGCATACCTCATCATTGCAAGTTCAAAGAAAAAAATTCCTTCATGCATTCAAAGAGGTTTTCTTCTACTAGGAGAAACAACAAGTACATAAATAAATACGAGGTGTTCCTAAAGTCTAGCCACGTAGGCAAAAATGCATATTTTCAAGAAATGAAATGATTGAAATTTTCAACAATAATTTATTTAATTGGAATATTAACAAATAACATCTTCAATATGATTTCCATCACTTGTCATGCAAAGGTTGATGCACTTTGCAAGATTCAAGTGAACTAGATGCAATAACTCAATAACTCCACATTGCCGTCAATTTTAGCACATTCACTCTTAGAATATGAATATGAAATCATACCATGTTATTTGAAGTTGAGGATGTTATTTGTTAAGATTCCAATTAAATAAAATCATTTCATTTCTTGAAAATATGCATTTTGCCTATGTGTCCAGACTTTAGACACCTTGTATATGCAGCATTAAAATACAGTGAACAAATGCAAAACAAGTATATATTATATACATATTATATTATAATGCATAATATATATGTTAAATAGTTAAATATAAAGTCATTTTTCAGGGAAAGCATTGTCAGTTGGGGAAGGCACAGAAACAACTTCAAAGGAAGGAAGAGACTTTAGAAGTTGGAGGTAAGGAGGGAGTGTATTCCAGACCTGTAAGATGGTCAATGCAGAGGCACAAAGATGGCAAATTTAGTGTAAAATATTATGAGGAAAATGATACTCAGAGGGAAGAGAGATGGAGATAGAGAGAGACAGAGACAGACGGAACTGAGATAGAGACACAGATAAAGAGAGACAGTGATAAAAACACAGCTAGAGATAGAGACAGAGAGATGGATAAAGAATTTATTAAGTGTTGCCAGGGACTCTGATAAATGCTAGTAATACAAATACAAGCAAGCAAGGAATACCCCTCCATCAAAGAGCATACATCCTAATATGAGAAGATAACAAATAAAGGGGTAAAAGAAGGGAATGGGATGGAGAAAGAATACTGCAAGGATACATAGTGGAGAAAAAAGAAAAAGCACCATTGGTACAGGATGCTGGTTCCTGGCAAGATGCAAGACTGTTGACCCATAACCAGGGCTGGAGGCCAATTTTCCAGTTTGTTGATCTGGTGACAATGGTGTGAGAGTGGGGCCATCATGAGGAGACTGAAGGGAGTGGTATGGAAGCCTGGTTCATGGTAAGAAATGGAAGTCATTGTAAGATAGTAGTAGGAAAAATTAAAATGCATTTGAAGTCTGGAATCCTGCCTCAATTCAAGCCCTGGTTGCATCGGTTATTAGCTATGAAATAATTTAACCCCTCCAAGCCTCAGTTTGATTTTTTGTGAGATGGAGTCTGTGGTACTTTCATAGCTTTTCCTAGAAGATCGTTATGAGAAAAATCAATTGTAAATTGTAAGGCTGTACAGAAATGAGGACTCTGGACATTATGCTAGTAAAGTGGAGTGACTTAACTCAGCAAGCTTTTTATAGAAAGGTCTATGTTAGGCACTGGAAAGACAAGGATAAATATAACACAAGCTCCTATCTTGAGGAATTTACATTATTATTTGGGGAAAGGAAGAGTATATAGATAACTAAGATACAAATGAGTTAGAGGATAAGTGAAAAGGAGAGAGATGTCCAAGCAAGGTTGTCTGAGAAAGTTCAAGTGGGAAAAAGGACTTTTCTGGGTTTGGGAGTTAGGGGCAGGCAAAGGAAGAAGTCATCTGAGTATGCATTTTCATTTGTATGTCAGGGAAGTTAGTACAAAAAAAAGGAATGTAGGTCTCATGTGGTTCAAGGCCCCCCAGAATCACATACTCTGGCAAAAGAGATGGCAGGGGGTTGGGGTAGGGAGGGAATCAGTGGACATGGGAACACTGATTAAAAGGAAAAGTCTACATTAAGCTTGGAAGGAGCTCTAAGTCAGAAAGGAAGAATGGTAATTCGAGAGCCCTGGTCTCCATCTGCTCGGGCTGGAAAGATAAAAAGAAAAAGAGAGGGATTATATGACCTAAAAGGCCACACCGAGGTTTCCTTGCCTCTATAAAAGCATAGAGGATAAAAATGCTATTTATTAGCCTGGTGCATGGTAATTATATTTAATACTGTCCCTGATTCCTTTTGTGCTGCTGGAAATAATGAAAGATGCTCTGTGTTAGGAGGCGTCTGGGGGACCTTTGAGTGACCTGTGCAAATGCTTTCAGAGAATGGCGCTCAGTGTTCACATGTACCCCTTGGTGCACAGTCAAAGTATGACAATGAGCACAAATTCGAAAGAAAGTTTAGCCCTCACATATGATTAGCCTCTCTTAATGATTGATTCAGGGCCCAACCTTTCTCTCAGCGTGACAACCCTTCACCGGACAACCAAAGGCAATGCTGCTTTCATGCATCACCTTGGCAGTTGTGAGAAAGTTGTTGGACCCCACCTTTGACAACTGAGAGTCATCACATATACAGCTCAAAAAGTTTACTATCACAGAACCAAAAAAAAAAACATGAAAATTTTATGGTATCTCAGAATTTTGGGATAGTAGAGAATCACTTACAAAAGCAACTTGGGAATCACAGAATGTCACCAGTGGAAAAATGTTTTAGAAATGATGTATTACTATTCCTTTATTTTTGAGATGAGGAACCTGAATCCTTCAAATGGCATGTGGCCTATCCAAAGTCACAAAATGTGTCTCAGAGCCAGGGCTTGGATTTGATGGAAGGGAAGGGAAGGGAAGGGAAAGATAAGGAGCTGCATTTTTTTTTTCTCAATATGCCATGGGGAATCCATTCCATTTCTGGTTGTTCCAACCTTCTAAGTAGACCTGAAAGAGACTGATTTGTTAAAATACAGTCTCTAGGAGTAAAGTTTTTGTCTAAGAACATTGCATTTCTCTCATAGATATGTGATCCAATTTTGTATTATAATTGTTTGTGTATATCATGTCTATCCTATACTAGAATCCAAGCTCTATGAGAAAAGGGACCCTGTTTTATTAACGTGCTCCTAATGTGGATTATCAACAATGTAGAGTCTTCGAAAGTTCCTTAGAACACCGAGAGGTTAAGTAATTTGCCCACAGTCCCATTGTCAGTATGTCGATATGAAGGAAACAAGCATTTAAAGTGCTTACTGTGTGCCAAGACTTTTTTGTCAGAGGCAGGATTCAGATCCAGGCCTTTCTCATACCACTATGCCATTGCTTTGTTAGTACCTAACATAAAGTCTGTGTCTAATATGTTTTGTAATTGTCTTCATTCTGTCACTAATTTATTCTATGACCCTGGACAAGTTGGTGTCTGAGTTTTTATCATCCATAAGGAAAGAAAAAAACAAACATGTATCAAGTTTCCACTGTGTGCCAGGCACTGTGCTAAGCTCTTTACTATATCTATATCTATATCTATATCTATATCTATATCTATATCTATATCTATATCTATATCTATATCTATATCTATATCTATATCTATATCTATATCTATATCGATATCTATATCTATATCTATATCTATATCTATATCTATATCTATGTCTATATCTGTATCTGTATCTATCTGTATCTAAATCTATATTCATATCCATATTGTTATTTATGTCTATAGATAGATATATAGATAGATATACATATATAGATACATAGATAGAAAAATAGATATAGATAGATTAATAAATATGCATGTATATACATATATATCTTTATACATATATACATATTATATATATGTATATATATATATATATATATATATTAGAGACAGAGAGAAAGAGAGATGTATATATAATTTGATCCTCACAACAACCCTGGGAGGTAGGTGCTATTAATAATGGAATTAATAATACCATTTCACAGTTGAAGAAAATGAGATAGACAGAGGTTAAGTGACTCACCCAGGGTACCACAGTTAGTTAAGTATCTGAGGTCACATTTGGATGGAGGTCTTGTTGACTTGAGGCCCAGCTATCTATCAACTATTCCACCTAGCTGCTTCTATAAGATAAAGATGAGGATCTTTTGTCTTCCTGCCTTACCAGATTGACATGATATCAAAAAAGATGGTATGTGAGAATGTATTTACCTAGTTCTTTACATATGACTTTTGCTACTATATATATATTATTAAAAATATTCAAAATCTTGAGAACTAGGTCTGCAGTAAGAGTGTGAATTCTTATGGCTTTGATATAAGAATCTTCTCTAGTAAACTACCAAGGAATTTGACCAAGCAAATCGAATAATTGAAAAACAAACAGATTTCTATAAACATTATTAGCAAAACCTTTTTTTTCCCAATTAAAATAACTAATATCCTTTCTACTTCTATAAAAGATCTGAAATAATGGATTAAAGCACTCCTCACGTCCTTTTGGGATGTCTGTTGTGTATCAAGTACAATCAACTTCCTTCTATGACACTCCCATCTAGAAGTTCCAGGAAAAGCAGAAAAATACTAGAATGACATAAGGTCAGGAAGATTTGAGTTCAAATCTTGCCTCAAATATCTATTAGCTATATGACACCAGGAACGTCACTTAATCTTTCTGGGCCTTATATTTCTCAGCTGTGAAACAAGGGGATTGAGTTTGATGTCCTCCAAAGTCATTCAGAGAAGAGACTAAGTGACTTTCCAGGGTCACACAGTTAATGCAAATCTGAGGCAAGCATAGCTCAATCTAGGCCTGAAATAGGAATCCCTTTTACAACATCTCTGCAAATGCAGTAACAAAGATAATGATAAAAATTATCTTTGGTCATTATTAATATTATTAACAACTCAGATTTCACATAATGTTTAAGGTTTACAAAGCATATCCCTCACAATAGCAGCCCTATGAGGCATGAAATACACATATTATTTTCTGCATTATAAAAATGAGGAAACTGAAACTCAGAGAATTTAAGTGAGTTGCCCTGTTAATGATGCTAATGGCTAATGGATCTCTGAGGAAGAGGAAGAACCCAGCCCTCTTCTGACTCTAAATATATCCTGTTGAAGCACACACACACACACACACACACACACACACACACACACACACACACACACACACAAAGGAACAAAGAAGGAAAAGAGATAACTGGTGAGAGAGACAAGATAGGAGGAAAGAATATACACATACACAAACACACACATATGTATAATTTCCATATATACACAATATCCATATATACACATATAACATACGTACACACACATATATATAATATGCATTATATATGCACATATATAATATGTATATACATATCTTCTCACTGCCATATATAATGATATACTGTATCATAAATATTTATATAACATATACACATATATCTCAACAACATGTCTGTGTATAGCATAGTAAATATGTAGGTGTAGCATGGTAAATATGTTACAAATAATTATATGTATATGAATCTATAACATTTTTATATATGTGTATATATACACATTTAAACCTCTTTATATGTATATATATATACATACACTTACACATACGCATAAATATACACATACATCACATACACATACACGTACACGTACACGTACACGTACACGTACACGTACACGTACACATACGCACACAGCAATTTCTTCTGCAACTTTAGCACTTTGCTATTCTCTCGTCTCTGGGAATTTGATCTTCTCCTTCATTTCTAACTTTTAATCCTTTCTCTAGCCCTAACTTTGTACATTGGTGCCTAATTACTAAAAGAAGTCTTTCTTAAACACTTACACAGCAGGGAATTCTGGCAGGTACCAGGTGACCCAACAGTCATTCCGCTCCTAAGCAGAGAAGTCCAGGTGTTGGGAGCTGCTTTTTAAACCTCCATTTTTCAGGTTCCTCAAATACGGATCCTGAACTTCTTCGTTTTCTAGGGCCCTGGATACAATTCTTAGTGTCCTGAGACTTTTATCAGCTAAATTTCTTTAAAAGGACCACTCGCTCATTCACTTATTCAATAAATAATTATGAAGCAACTATTACGTGAAAAATTCAGTATGATTTTAATTAATGCTTAACCCTGTTTATTTCAAGCTGCTACTAATAACAGGAAAATGAAGGGAATGAAAAAAAGAAGATTATTCAAGACCAAAAAAAAGTCACAGAGGTTTCCAAGCCAGACAGAGGTTGAAACAGGAGACCCAAAGAGGTCTAAAGGGGGCTCGTGGGAGGGGATCCCCAACAGTCAGACAAAGGGGTGATCATGGTCGTGAGATGGCAGGTTCCCTTGTGAATGCATTCATTACTCCTGAAATTCTGCCTGCATTCAGGAACTCCAGTGAGACAGTCTCCACAGCCCCTGGGGCCACCTGAGAGTCCCCCAGACAGCATAGTAGGGATTATTCTGTCTAGTCAAACAAACACACACATAAACACAAAGGCTATGTCTTGTCTCATTCTGAACCTTTTGGTCTGGATTAAGATCAGAAAGTATAGAGGTACGTGTAAGAACAGAGGAAAACCTCCCAAGTAATTAACATCACAGGATTTAGAGCTGGAAGAGATCATCAAACCTGAGTTTTCCATTTCCAGAAGAGGAAACTGAGTCCCAAAGATTTTTCACACGGGTTGTAAATATCAGTGCTGGTATTGGAATCTAGATCTTTCGGCATACGTAAAACCTAGTGATTTGTCAATGGAATGTAGTGAAAAGAGTTTGGCCTCCAGAGTCTGAGAATCTGGGTTTAGCTCTCACTTCTGATGATTATAACCTGTATGACTACACAAGTCATCTAATCTCTTTGCTTTCCTCATGGAAAATGTGAATAGTATTATTTTTCCTTTCTGCCTCACAGAATTGCTATGAGAAAAGCTTTACACGCTTTAAAGAGCTATAGAAATGGTATAAGAATCATTATTTTTAACATGATTTTAAGATAGGGTCAAGGAATACATTAGACACTCAAAGACTCACCTGGCCTGTGAGCATATGGGCCATTCACATGATTTAGTAAGAAGAGAAGCTTTTATATAGAAGGTCTAAGACCTATGGCAGGCCCTCAGTTACCACAGATTGTTTACCAGCCTAAGGAAACAGAGGAGGCTCCCCATTGGTTGGGGGAGTAGCCACAGCAAAGAAATCACATGTCATTCAAATCAAAGATAATTCAACATAGTACAGAGTAAAATAATTTGCCAAAAAGACTTGACTTTGAACCTTTTCATAAGCAATAACGTGCACAGGCCAGCCCTCCTTTGAGGAATTATAAAGATTTCATTTGAAAAAAAAAAAAACAAGCCGATTTCATTTCCTCCAGTCCCAAAAGGGGAAGCTACTAGAAATATAGAGTGAAACATTTCTCATCTTTTCCACCCTCTTCCTTCTCTTCCAATCAACAGCATGTAGCACATCTGCCCATATGAAAGGCTGAGCTTCATCTGGTTCCCAGAAGACACTGATAGAGGGATTTTCTTAGAATCTGACTCTAATCTTAGCAGGGTTCACAATTACTATTGCTCACCAACCTCTGGGAAATCCTCCCCTAAGTTTATCCTGGCTTCTTAAACGATGCTGTTGTCCTTAGATGTGTAGACAGGGCCTCTTATCTTAGGAAGATGAATGTCCTTCTGCAATATCATGGCAAGCACTCCCGGACATCACAGAATCATGTTGGAAGGGATCTCAGAAATTATTCAATCTAATTCCCCTCACTGTATAGATGACAAAACTGAGGTCCAGAGAGAGAAAATGAATTGTCCTGGGTCACGAGGGTAGTGACAGAAGCAGGATTTGAAACTATACTTTCTGACTCCAGACCCAATGCATTTTGCAGCTAAGTGGCACAGTGGCTACAGCGCCAAGGCTGGAGTCAGCAAGACTCATCTTCTTGAGTTCAAATCTGGCCTCTGATGCTTACTAGCCGAACAAGTTGCTTAAACCTGTTTGCCTCAGTCTCATTATCTGTAAAACAAACTGGAAAAAGAAATAGCAAACGACTCCAGTATCTTTGCCAAGAAAACCCAAAATGAGGTCACTCCTGAAACAACCAAATATCAACAACAATGCGACAACTGGTGGCTCAGTGGATAGAGGGGAAGACCTGAAGTCAGGAAGACCTGAGTTCAAATCTAGCTTCAGAGACTTACTAGCTGTGCGATCCTGGGAAAGACACATCTTCTGTTTGCTTTAGTTTCCGAAACTGTTGAAGGAGGATCAGATGAGATCATATTTGCCAAAAGCATTTACAACAGTGCCTGACACATAGTAGGTGCTATGTAGATGCTTGTTCTGCTTTCCCCGTTGAGCCACTCGGCCTCATAGAAATCCTAATAACAAACATATGGCACCACAAATTTTTGTCAGTTCATCTCTGAGACTTTGATACAAGAATTAGTCTGAGTTGTTTACCATATTATAACTGGCATAAGTGACTCTGGGACCATATTTGCTCATGAACTTATAGAACATCAGAGTTAGAGCTTTCAATGTAAATAGAACAGAAAAAGAAGAAACTGCAGACTTACATTAGGTAGTTTTTTTGAAGCGTTTGTTAAATTTAACTTTATAATAACAAATTTATCCTTCCTGAGTATATCTTCTGAACTCTCATGTGTATTTTTAAATGTTTCACTGATGCTATATGTGCCTATTTTGACTGACCAATTCCCTGTCTACAACCTTTACCCAAATTATAAGCCTATTTTTGTAATAAATAATAATAAACATGGCTAAAATATATATAAGACTTTAACATTCGAAAAAAGGATTTTATCTATATTAATTCATTTAATCCTCACAACGACCCTTTCAGGCAAGAACACTTGTTCTCATTGTATAGATGAGGAAATAGAGGCTCACAGAGGTTGGGACTTGCCCACACTCACATAAATAGTCATTGACCGTAGGGGGAATTTGAACCTTCTTGAGTCAAAGTCCAGTGTTTTCACCATTCCCCCAAGTGTCTATCCCCACTCCCATCCCCCGTACCATGGCACCTCTCTCATTTATTCTTCTCTGGTGCCAAGACTGATCATTGCTATTACACAGCACTGGTTTTCTGTTTGTTTTTAATGTTCACTTTATTAGCATTTTTGGTAGTTACGGTGAGTGCTCTTGGATCTGCTTACTTTACTTGTATCAAATTTAAATGTCTTCCTATATTTTTCTGAATTCCTCCTATTTGTCACCCCTAACGTCCCAGTGATCTTGCATTACACCACCATATCACAATTTGTTCCAAGGTTCCTCAATCAACAGTCACCCACTTTGTTTCTGGTCTTTTATTGACAGTATTTTGTTACCAGTCAGTCAACATTTATGGAGGGTTTATTCTGTGCCAAGCCCTGTGCTAAGGACGAGGGATACAAAAATTAAAATTAAAATAAAACAAAGGTACAGCTATGGTTCCTGCCCTCAAAGAATTCACATTCTAATGAGTATAGCTATATACTTTTATTACAAGCACAGCTCTAAATATTTGGGGGTACATATATCTATATACATATGTACCTACACATACATACATGTACATACATATAATCTTTTTGTCTGGGACATATTCCCAGCTTTGGAGAAAATCATAAGATTTAGAGCTACAAGGGGTCTTTGTAATCAACCAATCCAATGGCTTCATTTTATGGATGAAGAAACCGAGGAGGAACAATGCTAACTGGTTTTCCTAAGATCACAATCCTAAGTTGTTTAGGATTTGAATCTAGATTTTATCACTGGAAAACTTTGTTCTCTATAGTAGTGATCTCTGAACTTTTTTTTTTTCAATTGAATGCTGTTCTTAGGGGAAAAACGAGCATGGATTCTCTGTCTCAATCTATCTATATTTATAAATGACGTATTTGCACAGCACAGTGTGGCAGATAATTAAAAAAAACATACTTGGAACCATGCAGACCTGGTTCAAGTCCTATATCTGACACAAACCAGCTCTATGAACTGGGTAAGGGACTTAAAGGGTAGGTGGATGCCAGCGCGGAGAGATTGCTGGGCCTGGAGTCATTTTCTTGAGTCCATCTCTGAGACTCTTACTGGCTGTGTGACCCTGGGCAAGTCACTTATCCTCAACTTGTCTCACTTTTCTCATCTTTAAAATGAGCTGGAGATGGAAATAGCAAACCTTTTAAGTATCTTCGCCAAGAAAATTCCAAATGGACCGACAAAGAATTAGGCACAACTAAAAGGACTGAATAACAGCCACAACAACTGCAAAGTGACTTCAAACTCTTATTAGGCTGAAGTGTTAAATTCACAAAGAAATGAGGGTTACTAAACCATACAAAAGGATCTCCATGGGTTGCATTTTGACTTAGAAAATCACATGTTTACATTATCTATGATCTATTGTATTTTTATTTATTTTGTTAAATATTTCCCAGTTATATTTTAATCTGGTTCAGGCCTCTCATAGTAGTGTTGGTACAGTAATGAGGCCGACTCCTTCACCTTAGGCAACTCTAAGTCTGTAACTTGTAGATAAGGAGCTGACCCAAAGTGGTAAAGGGAGTTCTTTTATCTGGAGGTTCTCTTTTTCAATGAAATAATACTCTGATCCTTATCATTATGTATTTACTATTATACTAATACATGATCCACATTGTAAAACATACACAAAATTGAAATGTAAAAAAGTTGGGGAGCTATGAAATAAACATTTTTGGCAAAAACTTACTTTTCTTCAATATTATATTAATGATATAAGTCATTATTTTTTAAAACTTCATATAGAGAGATTCTAAGACCTGGTACTAAGTTCAATTTATTTCTATACTTGACTACAATAGATTTCATAGCTGAGAAATATTATGATACAAAGGTCTGTAATGGAATAATGACAATAATATTAATATGCTGCATTTTAAAAAATCTTGTCTTAAGATTTTGTGAGGGCAATCTAATTATGAAGTCAGTTGATTTTGATACCTGGCATAAATAGCTGTCATAGTTGAAAAAGCCCACTCACAAAGACACAAAGATCTGAACTATGGGGGAGGAATTGCATAGCTGGCATGCTTACTAAATCATGATACTTGTTTTTTTAATCCCGCCTACCCATTATGCAAAGACTTTTGTTAAAATCTGGCCAGTAAAATCCCATCTTCCCTGATGTCAGTCAGTGGTCCTTGCCAATTAATGGGAAGAACTTGTGTTTCTTATTTTAATCAAATGAGTTTAAAAGCCACTGAAAATCTTTATTTGAGATATTTTTTAATAGGCCAGAAAATTCTATTTGCAAATTTCAAAGCACACAGATGTGAGAGTTTCTATAGGTGACACATATTTTTGGCAACAAAGGTTAAATTTGTAATGTCTTGCTAATTGTGGTGGCTCCATACTATCATTAGCTATTTTTTTTTACTTCAGATTTTCTTAAATTTTGTTATTTAATTGCAATATCTGAAAGAAAAAATATATATAATAATAACTATTAATTCCCATCATCAAGGAAATGTCTGAAGAAAATTGGTCAGATGAATATTACTGCTTCCTATTTTCAACAATTAGATACCAGTTGCCACTGATCAAAGGAGCTGAACAAGAGTCCATCATGACTGTTGGAAACATTACATAAAAAATGTCAGTTCGTAGGAAATAATGAAAAATACTTAGAAATCACATATGTGAATTTCTTGATTTCATCATATAGATGAGCACAAAAACAACAACCATGCCTCATGGGTCAGCCACCCTCAAAAAAGCAGTAAATTGTGCCTGCCTTCACAATACAAGTTTGTTTATGCCTTGATGGCACCGCCAAGTGATAATATTCTCAAAAGAATTAACAACAGCAACGTCTATCTGAGCCTTCATCTATCCAATGGAGACATAATTTTTTAAAATTTAATTGTATATTTTAAAAAATTTTATAAGAAGGGTATTATCTTTTAGAACCTTGCCTACTTTGGTATCTATGTGCCCTGCAGAAATAATAGATTTTTAACTCCACCAGATTTGGAGATGTTGACCAGGCACTTGCCTTGATGTCTAGATTCTCTTTCAGCTCCTCCTTGACCTATGTCCTAAATGTATCTTGGCCAAGTCAAGAAGGTGTATACCACAGAGATGTGGTACCAATCTCAATCTGATGCCAGTTTCCAAGCATAGTATTAGAATAAGGTTCTCTTGTCCATACCATCCAGGAATATCTCATATTTGTCTTTGAAGAAAAAGTTGATGACCTGTTTGGGGAAATGCCTAAAGATATAAGGAAGTTAAAATGCCAGAAGGACAGTATTCCTGTTCCTCTGAAATGTGATGTTCTTGAGGACACTGAATCCGACACTGAAGGAAACCCTTCGCCCAGAAAAACTTTTATTGCACCAGTCATGGTGAAGATGAAGGCTCAGGAAAGACTCAGGAAAGATTCAGGGACCATTTTTTCTGAGGCCAGGCAGCTTCATGGGGTCTTCATGGAAGAAGCTGGGCAGATTAGAATAGGGGCTGCACAGGACAGCGTGGGGAGTGGACTCAGGTAGGGCAACATGCTTCGGGAATGAGACCCTGTTTGGAGGTGAACAAATGGTAGAAACACAAAGTGTGTATGTCAGGGCAGGGGGAGAGAAGGATGGAAGAAGATTGAAAAGGAAGGGGTGGGGCAGGGAGCAAACTCAGACTGGGACCAAAAGGTCAGGGAGCCATGTTGCAGGGCTGGTGGAAGAATCCCATTAGCTTAGGGAAAGATTCATCCTTAAATACAGTGGATGCAAATCCATAATTCTAATACTCTTCTTGACAAATTCACATTTTTTTTGGCTGAGCTTTTGTCAGACCTGCTCAGATTATTGTGGTAATGTGCATGACAAAGAGCCTATGCCAGAAATAGAAGTGTCAGCTCTACCATTTGCTTGTTGTTCATTGCTGTTTGTCTCATCCTCATTATCTTCAATCCAACATTTCTTTGCAGGAATCTTTTTAAGTTACTTAATAATTTTGTGAGAGCTCGTTTATTTAAAACTACATGATATAATAACTAAATCTGCTAAATTGGACACATGTAAATTTGTGATGTCAAAATAGGCTGAAAATGTACCAGTGAGTGAAGAAGCCTCCATTGTTAGCCCTTCCATGCTATGGAATAACTTCTCGTCTTTCAGGATCCTCAGAATCATGTATGACATATTGCTGTTTAATATGTGGATCAAGTGAGGCCACCAATGTCAATTTGCATATTACAGATTAGTAAACTAATTTCTTTATTAGACATTTAGATTAAAAAGTAAATATACATATATACACATATGCATATATGGATGTATATAAACATAAATGCACATATGTACAATATACATACACGTACATATGTATACATATATATTATATACATACAGACAGACCCACATGTACATATACATATATGCACATACACATATACACACATATACCTATACCTATACTTATACCTGTACCTATACCCATACCAATATCCATACCTATACCTATACATATACATATACATGTACATATACATATACACATACACATACATATACATGTACACATACATGTACAAGTTCTGATATTTTCTGCTTGCAATCCAATGTTTCATCTTAAAACACCCCGCAGGAGTATGTGCAGTTCTGGAGACTGTTGCTCTACAAGCTACATAGAATCATAAAATATCAGAGTTGAAGGGGACTTCCACAATGATAATACCATAGAACATTAAAACTGAAAGAGACCTTAGAATTATAAATAGTCAGGACTGGAAAGGAGTGGGGTAAATGAGCTTAGAGATCATAGAATATGGAATATCAAACATAGAAAGGATTTTAGAATCACAGCACCATGGCAAATTAAGCCTTGAAGGGTTCTTAGCATCATAGACTATTAGAACTATAATAGTCATTTAGTTTCAGGAGAAAATTTAGGCAGAGTGGGAAAGTGATTTCCTGATTTACCATAGATTACACAGATAGTCAGTGGCAGACTCCTAAGACTGCTCTCTTAATCAGGCTGAAGGAACTGAAAAGGGGTTATCTCTTTCAGCTCCAAAAACCCCGAATGCACAGTTTTCCCTCTGAACTGAGTCACTTGGGCCATCGACAAAGAAGGGCGGTGAGTTTAAGGTTGATCTTACCGTTTCCAGATCACATGGCCCCCGTTTCCACTACTTTCAACCTAACATTTTGGGGAAGGCTTTTAACTTAAAAAAAAAATTAAAAAAAATTTGCTTCAGTGTTTTCTAATTTCACTGTAACCACTCCCAGCTGTGGGTTAATGTATACCATATTCCAATAGGAATTTCTGGGCCTTTTCTTTCTTTCTTTTTTTCCTCTGGTTGTCTGATAGTTGACATGGTTAAATAAGTTGTGTTAGTAGTTAAACTGGGAATTATTTTATGTGCTTGTTTTCAAAGAGTTCTGTTTCTCATTCAGTTTTCCAGGCTGTTGGAGGTGAGCAGATTTCTGGCTCTGAGCTCCAATTCACAACTGAAGACTTGGCACGGGCCAGTTACTGCTCCTCTAAAGTCAGCTGCATACAATATTCAGTGTTGATCTCTGAGTAACTTTCATCATCTGCTCTTATTAGGCTTGGTCAATCTTCCTGGGCTACGTTTGAAATCATATAAACAGATCAAGCGCAGATAGAGCAAGAGGGAAAGGAAGAGAGAGAGAATGGGAGTCAGAGACCGACACATACAGAGACAAAGAGACAGAACGCCGTGTGAAGGTCAGTTGATCGCAAGGACATTAACCAAAAGCAACACCAGTGGGAACTGCCTTTTCCCTCCCACCATCACACCACCACCAACAGGATAAATTTCAGATTCTGAAGGAACCTCAAATGATATCTCACCTAACCCATGACACCGACCTGAGAAGTAATTAATCAGCCTTTACTTGAAGGCTTTGAGAGAGAATCCGCTATCTCCCAAGAAAGCCCATTCCACATTTGGATAACTTTGCATATGAAACTTCCTGGTTTTAAAGTATTTTAAAATATCTTGGGTCACTTCGACACCATTTTCCTCAGGCCAACACTGAATTCACTCGGGTTAGCTTTGGGGGCCCCACCTTTCTGCTGGTATTCTCTTATATAGCCAGTACCAACAGCAACCTGTGGAAGGAGCCCTGTACCAAGACACAAGAGATCTGTGTTCAAGTCTCCCATTCTCTGTTTAAGAAAGCTGTGTGATACGCTTGAAAGTGCATGGGATGTAGAATAAGGAATTGAATCCCAACTCTGTTATCTACTATGTAATGACCTTGGGCAAGTCATTTAATCTGTAGAAACCTTGGTTTCTCCATCTATAGAATAGAGAAATAACCAAGCTTCCTTACCACATAAGACTGAGGCAGCTGGGTAGCACAATAGATAGAGCGCCAAGCCTGGAGTCAAGAAGACTCATCTTCTTGAATTCAAATCTGGCCTCAGACACTTACTAGCTGTGTGACCCTGGGCAAGTCACTTAATGCCTTGCCTCAGTTTCCTCATCTATAAAATGAGCTGAAGAAGGAAACGGTAAACTACTCCAGTGTTTTTGCTTAGAAAACTCCAAATGGGGTAACAAAGAATTAGACACAACTGAAAATGACCGAGCAACAACACCACATAAGATTATTCTGAGGAAAGTCCTAAAGTACTATAGAAAGGGGAGTGAGAAAAAGTAACAGGATTCCAATAATATATGACTTATAATTTTGATTCCAGAGAAATTAATGACAAAACATACCTCTTTCTTCTAATAATGGTGGGATGGGGAAGGGTGATAGACCATGGACACTAATTGTTGTATATGCTGATAGTCCTAGCTACTAAATTATTTTGTTTTGGTTAATTATTTTTATTAACTATAAGAGAGGGATCAGGATTGGAAAAAAAAGATTACCAGGAAACAACAGTGGAATTAAAAAAGAACGTTAATAAGACATTTTAAAAAATATACAGATAAGTTATTGTTATCTAGCACTTATTAGCTATGAGATCTTGGACATATCTCCTATTAGCCTCATCTATAAAATGGGCCTCATTCCATCAAGCCTAACTAAAGGTAGGGGCTAGGTCGGATGATTTCTAGAAGTCCCTTTAAGTTTTAACATCTACAATTCTATGAGCTTATGAAAAGCATTTACCTCAAGTTCTACCTGATCTGTGAAATGATTGTCTGTAACTCAAGGACTAATTGCTTTCCCTTCATGTACCCATGAAGAAAGACTAGAGCTCATCTCACCTAAGACATGTACTGGTTTTATGTGACCCTGGTCAAGTCACTTAATCTGTCTATGACTCAGGTTCCTCATCTATCTGTAAACTAAGGATCATAATAAGATTTATCTTATAGGGTTATTGTGAGACAATGAATGGCAAGTGCTTTGTAAATCTTCAAATACTATGTAACAGCTCTAAAGATGGTAATGGAAATGGTCACAATTATGTTAAGATCCCATTGGATTAGGGAAATAGGTCGATGAATCAGTCATCTTACAAAATTATCTTCTTATTAAAGATTTCTTTGAGACCTATTTCCTCATTTGTCACACAATTCCATATGCACCTCCTTCTTCACAGTCAAGAAGAGCTATTCTCTTGTGAAGATGTGGCTTTGTAAACTCTAATTGTCCTGTAGAAATTTGAGCTATTATTGTATGTGGTCCAAACATTCAATAACCTATGGAGGTAGCTGGTGGAGTGGAATGATCCCAGAACTTCATGGCAGAAGACCAGAGTTCCAACTCCAGCTCTGTCACTTTCCATCTGAGAGTTCATGGGCATGACCACTCTGAGCCTCAGTTTGGTCATCTTTATAGCGGTGTTAATAACATTTGCTCACTTACAGGGCTGTGGTGAGAAAATAGTGAGATAAAGTGTTTAAAAATGATTTGGAATCATGAAGAGCTGTATCATTTGATCTATTATGGGTTGCCCATACTGTACATTTTAGTACTTAATTACACAGGGTCTCCCAAAAGGCTTGGTGCACTTTTAAGCTATTTAAGAACAGAAGTACACCAAGGCTTTTAAGAAACCCTGTTTAATAAGAGTGACAATACTCCCTTACCTTCCAATTTAGTTCAATAAACTTTTATTAAACATCTGTATGTGCTGCCTATAA
>CM053625.1:7555429-7577754 GCA_028646595.1 Phalanger gymnotis
TCAAAGCTAATACTATAATGTCCTGGAAATAGCTCTAAACTGGGAATAAATAGACCTCGGCTCTAGCTCTGACTCTTAACAAACTCATTGTGTAACCTTGCATAGATCACTTCTCCCTTTCTGGGCCTCAACTTTCTTTTCTGTAAAATGAGAGAGTTGAACAAGGTGATTTCTAAGGTCCCTTCTATTTCTGACATTCTATCATTTGAAGATTGTAAGGTTGCTTCCATCTCCAAAATTTCTGTGATTCTATTTTTTTAAGAGGTACGTGTGGGTGTGGAACTGAAGTATATTATGGCAGATAAGATGCTTAAAATAAAATATCTATCATTAAAAACCAAATTTATCTGGTAAATTATGATAGCATTGACTGAAAGTTGAATCCCAGGTTATTTCATAGTTGGAACTTTATCCAAATCTAAGTGACTTTTTCCCTTCTTTCAAGTTATGAAAAAAGTATGGAAGAACTTCGAACATGTAGTGTTGAAACTAAGAAGGTGACATTCCTCTATCAGAGAGACTCCACTGGTTCCTGTACTCCCTTGAGACATACAGACAGGGTATATTTTTTAAATAAGCAGGTCTCAAATGTTTTTAGTCTCTGGACCTCCTTATATTCTTAAAAATATTGAGGATGCTCCAAAGATATTGTGTTTATATGGATTACGTCTATCAATATTTACCATTATAAGAAAATAAAATAATCTTGGTATTATTATGAAAATAGCTTTGACCATGTGGATTCCCTACAAGGGTCTCAGGATTCCCAGACCACTCTTTGAAAATCATAGTTCTAAAAAAATCTAGGTTATGAAGCACAGAAATGAAGCACAGAAATACATACAACTGTTCTATAAGGAGCAAGATGGTTAAGATAGGGACTGAACCAGTTTTCATATGCTTCTTTGAAGTATCCATCTATGAAACTGTGGGTTGTAAAAACAAAAGATATAAGAGAATAAATATATATGTAGATTATGAGCATAATATACATATATTTTATA
Source organism: Phalanger gymnotis (assembly GCA_028646595.1). NCBI lineage: Eukaryota > Metazoa > Chordata > Mammalia > Diprotodontia > Phalangeridae > Phalanger > Phalanger gymnotis. Next base: position 7,556,434 of record CM053625.1, read on the forward strand.
TCTGGTCTGTAGTAGAAAGGCAACATTTAAAATGACAAATTATAGTGGCACCTACTTCTTCTTAGGGGTGGCTTGGTAAGGAGTTTGGACATCAGATCATAGATTTTAAGCCTGAAGGTGACATAAAGTTTCCATTCACTGACCTTAGAGATATAGACTTTCGCCTTCTGAAACCCTCTCTTTTAACAATTGAGAAAACTGAAGGCCAGAGAGGTTAAACAATTTGACCACACATATAATAGTTAGCAAATAGCAGAGCTGGGATTTGAACCTTGTTCTTCTGATATCCACCACCACCCCTTGTCCCTCACCCAAATCAGCACTTTCCCATTCTGGGCCTCCGACAGTTGTCTTGACATTTGTTTTGCCACTGGACTCCATTGACTATGGAGGAGAGAGGAAAGCTGACTTTGCTCAGCTCTGTCTCTCTCAAATCTAATTCATGCACAAGTCAAGATATCACCTGTGATGTCACTGATCAATCGTCTTTGAGAATGAAGGATGAACAATAACATGAAACTGTCCACTTTGTCCTGCTGAAGTAGTACTTACCCCAATTGCAGAGACATGGCAGGTGAGCAGTAAGATTCAGAAGGTAGAATATGCTATGAATAGCCCTAATGAGGGCAGTTATCCCTCTCTCATTCTGGGACCTCTTGGAGGTTGCTACCAAACATCAAGGTGGGTCTAGTGACTTTGGGCTAAGGTTCCCTAAACTTCTTCTGATGTTGTGGCTATGGGGATGTCACCAGGAAGGAAATCTCACAGTGGCAGAACACCCTGTGGAACAGGCTTAAGTAGGTGGGCTTTCCTGTATGTCTGCAGCTTCCTTCTTTTGTGTTGTAGGTGTCCTTAGGGAATGTCCTATGTCCTATATTCATTGGGCTGTACTGTACTAATGCTTGAGGCATTAGCTACAGAATACACCACAGGGATGATCCTTTCCAGCACTAACATTTTGTGATTTTTGGAGGAGGTGATGTCTAAAATACATTCAAGTTTGAATTTCCAAGATTCTAGTCAGATTTTCCTAAGTCAGAGAAGCCCTATATTTATTATTTCCCTGTTAATATCAGCCTAAAACCAATTGTAAATCCCCCTGCAAACAGGAATTCTTTAATACTACAGGAGAGTTTTGATTTCACTTGGGTAGGTAGCACTCTCTTATGATGACTCTATACCTCAAGGTCAATGACAGCTAGGACTTGACAAGACATTCTGATACAGATATGTCCTATCTGAATATTCCCATGAGCACAAAACCCACTAGAGACTCAGAGGATTGACAGGAAGTTGATATAATTTCTTACTTTCCATATTAAGTTGAGTTAAAAGTTTTTTTTCTTAATAACTTGAAATACTTTCTCTATTTTCTCAGATCTGTCTGTGTCAGGGGTTGTAACATCTTGACAGTAAATTAACTCAGCTCAGACATGATTCAATCAGCTCATCTCTGCTAGAAGCATCTCTGGAGGCTACCTGTAAGGTAGCTTATAAAAGTTGAGCTACTCCATGACTTTGGGATAAAGTTCCCTAAAATCTTTGTCTCATATTGTCATTGTGGCACTGAGTATGTCAACAGATTTCTGTTCTGATGATCCAATATTTATTATTACTGATTACTCTTTCAAGTCTGCATTACATGATAGAGTGAAAAGCATTCTAGACTTCAAGTTAGAAAGACCTCTCCGAACTTTAGCCTCATTGACTATAAAACGGGGGAAATATTACCAATTTTAACTACCTCAAAGGGTTATTGTGAAATTCAAGTGAGATAAAAGGGGAGATTCTGACAGTCTTAGAGCAGTTTGAAACTGCTACAGCTGCCTCCCAGGGTCAGGCAAGGATAAAATTAGATAATATTCTAAAGCTTAAAACACTATACAAATGCAAACTATTATATCATTGGCATATGAATATCTGCTATTATTGTTGTAATCTCATTTTCTCCTAGGAGTAATGATGATGTTTATGCCATTTGTGTTTGACAGCTAACTCTTAGTATTTGTCATAGAATTTTGGATACAACCCTTTCTAAATTCTTTTGGGCTTTTTTACTTACTGTCTATCATCTGTCTTATAGCCATAGAGAATGCAAGCTGTTTATAGGCATAGCTATATCCTCAGTAACATTCTGACACCTCAGCCAGAGAGAAAAAGATGGACAAAAAGAAGAAAATGAAGGAAAATTCACACAAAAATGGGTTAAGAGCCGACATAGAAAGCAGAAGAAAGTGGGCTAAAAGGGACACATACATAAATATGAGAAAAGCTGCTCAAAGTTGAATTAATTAATTAAAAAATAGAATAAGGGGGAAGAACTCAGTATGTATGCGATCTCTGGAGGAGAAGAAAGAAGTTTGTGGGAAGAAGTATTGGTTTAAACTGTTTTTCTGTATGCATTTAAAAATTGCTTATTGACTGACAACCGGTATTGTCAGATCAAGACATATTATTTGTGTCCTGGTACATGGTAAACTGGGAAGGAGCAAACTCAAGGTGGGGGAGGGGGAGAATGCAATAGATTATTCATTCATACTGCATGATTGAGAGGCAAAATTCTGTAGGAGACTGTGAAGTTCTACCCAGTGCTGTGCCACTAGCTAGCTGCATGCCTTTAAGAATGCTCTCCTTGTCTTAGTTTCTCATAAGAGACTTCGAGAAGAAGCATTGTATAGTAGAAAGAGAACTGGCTTTGAATTCAGGTGATATGGGCTCAAATTCTGTCACTTTACTATCTGTGTCACCTTGGATAAGTCACTTAACTGCTCAGTGCCTCAGTTTCCTCATCTATTAAAGCAAGGAATTAGACTGGATGATCTCTAAGGCCCTTAATAGCTTTAACATTTTGTTATTCTCTGAAGACATGAGCTCTAAGATACATTAAAGTTCTGAATTTCAATGATTCTAGTCAGGATTTCTTTTGATCAGTGAGATGCCTATAATTAATATTGCTGACTGATGGCATCTTAAAGCGAATTGTAAATCTCTTTGCAAATAGAGCTCCTGAATTTCAAAGATCTGTGATTTCACTGGTAAAGACCTTCCATAATTTAATGGAGCATTTCCTGAATTTCTTGGCACCCTCCCCGCCCCCCAAAAAAAGAAAAGAAATAATTGCTTGGTGGGCTATATCTCAACACTGAATCACTCTGAATTTAGCTAGGTTGGCTCTTAAAGGACACAAATAGTCCACTACCAGGCCTGTACTAAAAGCCTTTCCACCTTTGTAGAACCTTCAAGAGCTTCACCTCTGATGGCAAAGCCTTCAGAAGGCCAGAGTCCCCTCCACGTAGTAAAGAGGCTTCCGAGGAGGATTTCAGAAGAGATGCAAATATAACAAAACCAAGAAAACATGAATAGACCTGCTCCTTCGATCACCACTTAGTCAATATCTCTGCAAGTCACCAATTTTCACCGTCTTTGTTGTCAGAGCCTGAGAATACAAAGGAAAGGAAAACAACTGTCCGAGAAAGCTGCTATTTGAGAGAAGATGAGGAGGTAGATACAGATCCCTGGGTGTGCTTAGTCACTGCACAGAGCAGTTTGTGGGTGGGGGTAGGCAGGAGAGACGGATCAAGAAAGAGCAACGAGCCACAGAAGAGAAGGCTGTTTTGAGAGAGGTCTAGAGCAGGTGCAGAGGCTGCAGCAGCTGTCTGCTCATTCATCCCTGAGAGCCCACTTAGGAGGCTCTGGCCTTAATGTCTCCCCTCTCCCCCCATATGAGTTTGGGGGATTAAAGAAGAGTAGCCATTAGCTGGATTTTGTGTTGTGACATTTCTCTGAATGAGTAGTTCTACAGAAGAGAAAATAAAGCTGGGGGAGTGTGGGGGAAAAGGCAGCCCATGCAAGCCCAGAGCTCACTGGGCAAATCTACATGGCTAGGTCTATCACAAGGAGGGTGGTAGATCTGGATGGAGGAGGAGGACGGGTCTGCACAAGAGAAGTCTGCCAAGAATATTGATTGGTTCTCTGAGGAGCCAGCCCATAGCATCAAGGGAGAACTTTTCCTGCTGGCTCTTAGGTTATTGAGGCCCTTGTAGCCAGAGGGGGGGATATTCTTCCACAGAAGATCTGGAGCAAAGAGGGAAGACAGACCACCCTAGGGAGACTTTCTCCATGTGGCAATAAATACAAGGGCTCATCCCCTAATACTTAAAGGTTTCTTGGCCCATAAATCAGTCTGTAAAAGTAATTACCCAAGAGCTTTGAAGCTCAAGCCCCCAGACTTTCAGGGGGTGAGCAGGGCATCTGAAATGCAACATCAGAGTGTCTGTGTCATCTAGTGACAGCTTGAAAACAATAGCCTCACTGTAGTTTGATGGAAGCCAGTTACTCGGCAGCAACAGAAATCATTTTGCCGCAGTGTTGTCTTCATAAGTTACTGCAGAGCCCATGTTGTTCTAGTCTCTTTTTCAGTCTCTGGTCTCTAGTTGCCATTCAGGGTGTTTGGGTGCATAGTGAAATGGGTTCAATGCAGTGTGATACAAAGAACTAAGGGCAGCTAGGTGACTCAGTGGATACAGTGCTGGACCAGGAGTCAGGAAGACCTGAGTTCAAATCTAGCCTCAGACACTTGTTAGCTTCATGAATTAGGCAAGTCACTCAACCTTGTTTGCCTCAATCTCCTCCACTATAAAATGAGCTGGAGAAGGAAATGGCAAACCACTCCAGTATTTTTTCCCAAAAACCCCAACAAAAAAATCCCCAGTGGGGTCCTGAAGACTCAGACACGACTGAAAAACTATTAAACAAAAAAACAGTCATGGGTCTTAGTTCAGATGCTTTGGATTCAAATCATGGCTCTGCTGCTTACCATGGGTAAATTAACTCTATGAAATTGTTTATTTATCTGTAAAATGGGGATGATATTAATTGCACTAGCAACTTCACAAAGGTTGTTGTAAGACTCAAATGAGATAACCTGTGTTATGTACTATGTCAGTCTGAGCTGTTATACTGGTAGCTGCTTCGAACAATGATAATGTTTCTATATAACGTGCTTGTCTGTGCATGGGATTAACTTGACACTATGTGTTGCAAAGTCTCAAAATTATAGATTGTTAGAGTTGGGAGGGTCTTTAGATACCTTTAAGCTTAAGCATTTCATTTTGCCGAAAGCAAAATTAAACCCAGAACTGCTCCAAGTCAGCAGTCCCATTGTATTTGTTCCTGTCACTTGGTGTTATTTGCAACTCTGCTGGTAACAGGCCCCTAAAAGTGAAATATCTCACCCAGCATCACACAACTAATGAACAGAAGAATTGTCATTCAAACTGAGGTCTTCTAGTCTTCCCCCAAATCCAGAACTCTTTCCATAGTACCTCCTGGCTTCTCCCACCCTGGTGATATCCCACCTGCCTGGAGGGCCAAGGATGATCCTAGAGGGTGTACAATATCTGTGCCTTGCTGAAATGAGAGAGGGCTCACAGTCCTTAAGTGAGGAACCTCTTGCAGTATTTATGAAGGGCTTAGGCTGACATTACAGCAAGAAGCTAAAGCCAAAGTGTCCCTGAAATCAATCTGTCAGGAAACCAAGTTTTTAAAGGCTCCTAAAAACTTGTTATTTCTAGCAGAAATGATATAATGACTAATCTACTCTCACCTGCACTATCAACCTCCCAAAGTGTTTCCTTGCCACAAGTTCTCTAAGAATGAGGAAATGGAGCAACAGGAAGGTAGGTGAGGGGATTTGCCCACAGTTCATAGAACTAATTACTTGTCACAGATTAAGCTAGCATCTTGGTCTTCTGAGACTATAGTTCTGTCAGCTGCTGCCCATTGAGAACAGTCCTAAGCCACACAGAAGCACTTGAGGACATTGGCCTATTTGGAAACCACAGGATGCTGGGTGGAAGATCTCCCCATGCTCAACCCACTGATTTAGGAGGTGGGGAGAGAGGCATTTCCACAACAGCAGCACACACTTCTATCCTCACCCTGCTGTCTGGGAGCTCTTCTTGTGTTGTATTGAAAGGAAGCATATGGAACAGGGAAAAGTCAGGAGACACCTCCAGCCCTCCTGTGACCTCTGTCATTGGTTGACTGAGCTGCCCACCAGCATTAATTTGACAGGGTCAAAATATTGATCAAATAGAAGCATAACTGTTTGTTTTGACTAGCCAGGTACACTGGGGAAAAGAGGGAAAAGAATAGTCCCCTCCCTTTTTATGGACATCTTCTCTCTTTCACATCCCCATTACTGGAAAATCTCTGCATCTGCATTTTGCCTTTGCCAACGAGATTGACTTATGATTTGCAAATTAGTTGGGGATTAGTCTTTTTTTTGTTGCTGTTGAAACATTTTAGTTGTTTCTGCTTTCAAGACCAGGGAAATAATGCAACTTTCTAGTCTAGGGTTCTTAGTCTTTCTTGTTTCATGAACCCATTTAGCTTCACAATGAAGCCTATGGAACCTTTCTCAGAATATTATTTTTAATTTGTAATTTAAAGAACTGCTAATTCAGTGAAAGGCAAGTAGAAATGAAAGTGTATTTTTCTTATCCAAGTTCATGGACCCTGTGAAATCTAAGGCCAAGCTAAGAGCTGCTATTCTCATGATTAATTTCCAATAATAGATCTAGCTATTGGTTTAGCATGAAAGCGTTTAATAAAAGAAAACTACAAAAATATTTATCAAGCATCTGTATGCATGGACATTCTCTACATCTGTCCCCCAGGCCTGGAATGCTCCTCTGACTACTGACATCCCTGGCTTCCTTTCAGTCCCAATTAAAATCCCACCTCCTAGAAAGAGTTTTCCCCAATCCCTTTTAATTCTAATGCCTTCTTACTATTAATTATTTACTATTTATAGTGTATATCGCTTGCGTTGGATATATTTGTTTGCATGTTGTATCCCTCGTTAGATTGTAAGCTCCTTCAAGGCAGACTCTCTCTTGTTCTTTTTTGTATCCTCAAGGTTTAGCAGGTGCCTGGCACAAAGTAGGCACTTAATAAAATGCTTGTTGAATGAATGTAAAGCCATTTTCTATGTACTGGAGGACAGATACATTAAAATATGGCAGGACTCCTTCCCTCATGGAGGTTCTCATTTCAATTGGGGAGGAATATACCCAAACTACTAATTATGACCTTTTATGATTAGTAAAATTTGCAGTTTCAGAGATACAGGACAAAGTGTCATGTTAAGAAGAAGATTGTCATTGACTATGGGTTCAATAGAGGAGGCAACAGTTGAGTTGGGCTTTGTAGGTTGGATAGACATTTGCCACACAGAGGTGAGAGAAGGCATTCTAAACACAGGGAAAAGTATGTTCAAAGGGATTGTGTAACATACACACTGTATTTGCTCAAGTGCTGTGCTTAGATCTTTAACTGCCCATCATAACATTTTAAAATTAGAAAATACTCAAAAAACAAAGCATTTATGAAATTTGCACATTTTCTGAAATTAAAAGAAGGTATAAATATCACTTCATCTCAGAAACTAAGTTCTAGAACAGGGGCTCTCAAACTTTTTTGTGTCGTGGACCCTTTTGGCAGGCTGTGTGACCATGAACAAGGAACATTCCCTCTCTGGAGCTCTGAAAGCAGCCACCTGAGCTTCCTGCTGCTGCCGTCAACCACCCCCGGGGCTGGAGCACAGTTCTCTCACCCAGATCCAGCAGTTTTCCCACTCACCTGCTCTGTTGTCTTTGACATTTGTGGGTGGAGAATTCTGGTAACTGCCACAGCTCAGTGATTCAGTGCCCTGAGGCTGGCTCCACCCATTATATGGTCTGTCTTGGCGCGGCCCATGCTGGGCTGCTCTCTGCTCCCGGTAGGGTGCGATAGACCCTTCCCAGTGACCATCCAGGCCATCTTGGGATGGAGACTTGTTTCCCTCTGTTATTTCGTGGGTTCTGTAGTTCTATAATTTTAGAGTCATTTTTTACAAGTGTTTAGAGGGATTTGGGGGAGAGCATAAGTAAGTCCTGAAAATAATGTTCTTAAATACATGAAACAAAACACATAGAATCACAAAGGCAGCCAATTATAATTCAATACAATTATTAAAAAAAGTTCACAGACCTCAGGTTAACAACCTTTGCACGAAATAGTGTCTTAGGTTCATTGTAGGTCAAACTTTTTTTGGTTTCATAAGCTCTCCTGAGAGAGCTATTTTTTAGCTATTTTAAGGAAGTAGTTAAAGATTCCTTTTAAAATGTTCTTATTTTAGATTCAATAACTTAGATTGATCTTCTCCAAGTCGTCAATATTAATAAGGCTATTTTTACTTTTTCAAGCAAAACTCTTCTGTATCCAAGACTTCTCTCTCAGGGCAGCGTAAAGGCAGGCAGATGTGAAGCCAGAAGAATTATGTCATGAGTCCTGGCTCTTAATATGGTCAAGTAGCTTAATCTCTATGAGTTTTATTTCCCTTGCCTGTAATGTGTTTTAAAAATACCATTCAAAAATCTGAATAAATTCTTTGTATACTGTTTTAAAAGGTACATAAATATAGATGATTATTGTTACTCTGATTCTCTATCCCAAGATTTAGCAGATAGCATATGATGAGGAAGAGGGATAACAGGTAGATAGCCAGGGAGTTCCGCGGGTACCCTTATGATGTGAGGGGAAAAGCAAGGAAGGCCTCTTAAACATCGAATGGACTCCATGTGGTACACCTGTGGGAAGACATGGGCAAAAGCCAGATAAGGATGGTCTGGCCAGGATGGGTTGCACACTGTATCATTGGTGGGAACTTTCAAGTCAATGCAATAACAGAGCTATTCGAATATTTAGGTATCTACCTGACTCTTTTAGGTCACTCTCCTTCCTGTGTGACTTTGGGCAAATCACTTCTTATTTCAGGCTTTTAGATTCTTCATATATAAAATTAATGAATAGATGATATTAAAGTTCTTTCTAGCTTTAATGTTCTGCATTCTTTTATTCTTTGTCACACATATGCACAAATGCATTATTTATACATGTTGGTAGTATATTCCATTAGACTGAGCTCTTTAAGAACAGGAACTAGTTTTAGAGGTTTCCTTAATAAGATTTTGTTTGTTTATTTGTTGTTGGGTGTCATTTTTTGTATCATCAGAACAGAGCACTGGTATATGTGGCTCAAAGTAGATTCTTAAAGATTCTTGGCTTGATAACTTTTATTCTAAGATATCATGCAGCTATATAATTCTGTGATTCTATGATTCCTAGGCCCTTTCTAGATTACTTTATGATCTGTGAACCCAAGATAAGTTTAAACAGGACAATATAAAGCAGACAAACAATGCACCACTCATTCCTTTTCTCAAAACCCCTGGCCTGAAGCTGGTCTTATGACTCAATTCTATGTAACCAGAGTCTACTTCCAGGAACAGGGGCGGTCTACCAGGCAGCCATGATGGCCTGTTTGGCTTGTTGGAAAGGAATAAAGATGGCAGGTGTTAAGCAGTAGCTGGTGTAGCACATTACAAGGACAATTAGAAAAAATACTGTACAATGAAACTCAAAGGACAGATTAATCTTAATTGGCAGGTATTCTTTGCTAAAGAATAGTTAAAAATGGTAAGACACAAAGGCTGTCCTTTATATTTCATGAACGTAACAACTATTTAAACAGTAAATTAAAGATTCATTGTAGTCTATTATTTAATAAAATTTTTAAGAGGTCCTTTATGTTGTTGCAATGAAGCCACTGTTAAAGTATAAATTAAAGATTCAGTTGTATTTTATTATGTCCTCAATCCAATTTTTTGTAATTTCATATCTCAAAAGAACATTTAACATTTTTACGAAACACTTGATTGCTTTGACAAATAGGATATCACTGAGTAGGGCAACTGCTTTAGAGGGAACTCTTTTGCCCTTGCTCTAGTGTTTTAGGGACTTGGAATCAGGAAACAGGACCTTTATTCTGTTATGTAACCTCATCTATCCCATCTCTTGCCCTCTCATCTCTTCAGTTCATGTGCTTCCTTTCTCAATTCTTTACTTTTGTCACCTCCAATCAGTTGAAAAAGGCGTGTTAATTCTGCCTCCACAATGTCTTCTATCCATTCCCTTCTCTCTACCCACATAAATCCTACATTAATTCAGGCCTCCATTGCCCCTCACTTGGACTATTGCAACAGCATCCTAATTAGTCTGCATATATCCACCCTATATATCCTCACCTACACATTCTCCACACATCTGCAAAATTCATAACACACTGCTGACTATGCCATTTCCATGTTCAGGAGGCTTCCCTATTGCCTCTATGATGAAATGCAAATTATTTTATTTGCCATTTAAAATTCTTCACAATTTGGCCTCAACCTATCATTCTAGACCAATTCCACATTGCACCACTTCACATGTTCCTGCCAAACTAGCTTATTTGCTGGGCACTCCATCTCCAGCCTTTGCACAGGCCCTTCCTCATTCCTGAAATCCACTCCTTCCTAACCTCTGTCTCATAACATGCTGTTTACCTTCCTTCAAAGATCAGCTCAAATGTTACCTCCTTAAGGAGACCTTTCCAGGATGTCTATCTGAGAGGATTCCCTCTTAGCCTCCAAATTACTTTGTATAGCTTTTGTTTTGTTTTTCTGGTTATGTATAATCTCCCTACTAGATCCCACTATGGAATTCAAGTTCCTCGAGGTCAGGGGCCATTTCATTTCTTTTCTCTGTATTTCCAGTGTCCAGCATAGTCCCTGGTACGTAGTAAGTGCTTAATAAATGCTCTTTGAACTAGTGAATATATTGAATCTATATCTATCTTCTTTCAATTTCCGCCATTGCACTCTAATTCTGCTCTCCAGAGCACAATTCCATTTCATTCAATTGAATGAAACAAGCATTCATTAAGCACCTACTGTGTATAGACCTCTGTGCTAAGTACTGGTTGCAAATACAAATTTAGAATAAGTCAAAACCTTCTTCCACATAACTGTCATTCTCCAGCTTCTTCCTAAAGCTGATGATAGTGTTTTGGACATGACAGAAAGGAAGGAACCATATATTACAAATTTCCAAGGAACATGGAATTGTTTCCTTCCAGATGGTGGGGTGCACCAGATGTAGTACAATAGAGTGCTTCTCAGATCAGAACTTTCTGGAAGCAAAGCAGATGTAACACTGTGTTATCCTTAAAGAGTGGAAGATAGGGGTAGGGAAAGGAGAGGAAGGGAGGGCAAGGAGATCACTCTGTCATCTATTAAGAAATTAAATGGATTCCCATTAAGCATTCCAATGAAGCTAAATCATTTGGGACAGAGTGAGGTGCATCCATGATAGAACTTCATCGCTGTTACTGCAGAATAATAACGTAATAATGGCTCACTTCCTCTCTATGAAACAATAAAGTTACAAGCAATTTGTGTTAATGCTATCACATTATCCTCTGATATCTGGGCATTTAACTTCTGTTATATTATCATAATAACAACACTGGAAAAAAAAAAGCTGGTCTCTTCCACTGGAGGTTTAAAGATCCCACTTTTGAGAAGCAATTTATTTTCTTCATCTTCAAAAAAGGTAAATTGTTTAATTATGGTATAATGGTTAGAAAAGAGGACACTGGTAAGCTTTGGTTCTAGAAATGCACCATTTGATGTGTAAAGACATACTGTGTTTGAGTCAGAAGACCTAGTTTCAGGACTGGCCTTACCACTAACTGTATGTCAATTGAAAAGTCTCTAAATATCCAAAGCCTTACATTCCTCTTCTGTTAATAGGGGTAATAATACTTGTACTATGAATCTCATAAGGTTGTTGTGAGGAGCTGTGAGTTACTCTTATTAATTTATATAATGCTTTATAAAACTTAAATCCACGGAAATACTATTATTACTATCATTTTTATTGTAAATGTGAGCTTTTATTATTAGAACAAGAGAATGTCAGAGCTAGAAAGACCTTTAAGGATGAAGAAGTTAATATCCAGAGAGGGAAAATGCTTGTCCAAGGTCACACAACTAATTAGCTACAGAGCTAATGCCATCCAAGCCTCCCAATTGCCAGGACAGTGATCATTGCACCACATCCCACTGCCTGTACCCCCACAGTAATACAGATATGTGCTGCTAAAATTAGTCCTTTCCACCAAGGAGGAAACATTTTGTCAAAGGAATGGAAAATAAAATCTATTGCTGTTTATCAGCACTTGTTGAACTCTAGGATCCTAAATAGTAATTAATTAATATTAATGGTCTCCTACATCTTAGCACCAAACAGTATCAGATCAGAATTATTAATTGTATTTATCTCTCCCACCAACTAAACTCAGTCCCCGAAACAAAACTATGACTTGTAAAGAAAATAATTAAAAGAAAATACTTCCTTTTGAAGTTACCCTAATATTTGAGGCACTGAAGAAATATATTTTGGTTTTGACAAAAGAAGGACTATTTAAATCAATGTGTTAAGATCAAGATTTCTCAGAGAGAGGAAACCTGAATTCAAATACCAACTTCCACACAGAAATAAATGCTTGGGGAAATGTGGAATTATCAGTTATACAGACCAGCAGAAGCCATTTAACTTCTATTAACCTCAGTTTCCTAATTATTCAAATACTCACACTCTTTACCCCAAAGGGTGACTAGGAAGGAAGAGCTTTGTAAACAAAATACTGTGTAAATATGAGTTATTATTTTTTGCGGACAATGCTGGGGTATCTACTTGCCTGAAAATCCAAGTTTGATGTGATCTTTTATTACTTTGTATAAGATGATAATACAGGGCTGGTCATTTAACATTAGAGACAAGAGATGAACTAACAGAACAAGGGGAAATTTCAAATCACAAAACGCCAAAAGATTAGGATGAAGTCCCCTGGTATATTTGGAAGATTCATGACAGAAGAGTTATGAGATTCCTGTGACAGAGATTGCATAGAATGAGAAGGCATGAAGGGGTTTCCATCTGGTCCCCATACTGAATGAGATAGAAAATTTAGCAAAGTTTAAGGAAACAAGCCCTTTTACATACATTAGCTCATATGAGCCTTATAAAAAGCTGTGAAGAAGGTAGTATTTTATAATAATCCTGTTTTAGAAATGATGAAAATGAGAATCAGAGAGATTCTATGACCTCCTTAAAAGCCTACGGCCTGGGTTTTTTCTGACTCTAAGTCTGGGGCTCTTTCTACTATACCATATGATGCCTCCCCAAAGAGGGAGTAGTCAAGACTTGCTTTAGTCTCTGTAGATGGGGAGGAGGGCCCAGAAGTAGAAGTCATCTTAGGCAGGTATCGTGGGTTTTGAGACAAAGAATCAGAGGACGAAGCAAACAGAAGGGAAGCTATTTTAAGTAAGTTGGTCTCAGTAAGGGAATTAATAGGAAACAGTAAATGAAGTAGAGGTAGGGAGAATCGGGTTCTTCAGAACTGAATATTCTTTAAAGAAGCCATACTAGAGGGACAAAGAAATACAAAACGGGTTAAGATACTTAGATGTGAATTATTTTTGCAGTAGTCCCACATCACACATGCCCCACAGCAAGCCTACCCCAAGCTGCCCTGGGCTATCCTGGAGTGCCCCAAGGGGAATGAGGGTAGAGATAGGGGTGATGATATGCTACCAGCAAGATTTCGAGACTGACACAGCACTGGATAGGTGAGAAGAGTAGTAGATTTTGAGCAGGAGCGTGCTGACAAATGATTAGCAGCCGGTTCTTGAAAGAAAAAAAAATCCATGCAGTTCCAACTTTTAGGTTCAATCTTCATTATTAACATTTTTCCATCATATCCTTAAGCATAGCCAAACAACAAAACAAAAACTCAAGTGCTGACTTGTAGAGTTTGCTTATTTCTGCATGTCCAATCCAAAAAACATTCATTAAGTGCCTACTATGTGCCCGGCACTGTGCTAAACACTGAGGGATATGATTAATAAAAAAAATGATTTGTGCCTTCAGGGAGCTTATAGTCTAAAGGGGAAGACAACATATGAAAAGGCAGAAAAACAAGGGTAAGGAGATGGAACACTGGGGGGTAAGTGGCACAGGGGCATCTTGTTCTGTGGAGTTGAAAACAGGCAGGACAACAGATGCAAAGTATAGTGAGTTGAGAGTCCAGCTTTAGCCTTCCACAAAGGAAGGCATTAGGAGGAGTTTGGTAATCTGCCCTCCAGCCCTCTAGTCATAGGGGAGAAGAGGCTGAGGGAGGTGGTGTCAATCAAGGCTTGAAGCTTGGTGGTGAGATTAGAAATGATAAGTTTACCCTGGGAGGGCCATCTTGTTCTGTGGAGTGAAAACCAGGCAGGGCAGCAGATACAAAGTGGAGTGAGGGATAAATGGTCATGCTGAAAACTCTACAATGTGTTCTTCCAAGCTAGTTCAAGCTTGCTCTAACATACACCTGACCAAGTCAGATAATGAGTTCCAAATTCATCTCCATTACTACATGTATTACCTTTTGATGTCAGTTCAGCACTCTTGTTGTCTATTTGCTCATCTGTAAAATAATGAGGTTGGTCTAGACCAGGAATTCTTAAAATTCTTTGTGTAATGGACACCCCTTTGATATTCTGATAAAAACTATGGAACTCTTCTCAGAATAATGTTTTTAAAGATATAGAATCAAATACATAGGAACATAAAGGAAGTCCCTGACAGTGAAATGCAAGTTCTAGGGTCCCAGGTTAAGGAATCCTGGTCTAAATGATCTCTAAAGTATCCTCAAGGACAAAAACCTGTGATTAATCTAAAGATTTCCATTGTGCCCAAATCTCTTTTCTTAATCTACCTACTCTGATTTTTTGTTTGTCTTTTTTTCAGTTTCCACATTTGTAAAATTAGGTTTGTAATTGTTTCAGCAACCTATAGAGGATTGTTGCAAGTGTCAAATGAGATAAGTTATTGTGGCTAATTGGTATTATTAGAGTAATATATTACTGATGACTATATCTGTCTATACTGTTTCCTTTGTAATACTGTTAAATCTTTAAAGCCAGGAGAGCATGTTTTAATTTAAAATATTTACCTCTGGTAATTCAATACTATGTAGCATAGACACAGAATGTGAGACTGACAGAGGTCTTAGAATGATAGGGAATAGACCTGGATAAAACTTTGGAGTCATTCATTCACAGAAAATCATAAAGAGAAACTACTTTAAATATCATATAATTATTATAGAATTAAATCAGTTCTCTGATTTTTAAAGATAAGAAAACTGAGAACCAAAGAGCGGACTTGAACAGTCATGCAGCAAGTGATTGGCATTGCCAGAACTAGAAACCAAGTTATCTGACTCCCCATCCAATAGTCATTTCATTAGAATCCTTTCTATATTTAGTTGTCTTGTAAAGGTCTCCCTATGCCTCTCAGAATCTGAAATAATTCAGAAAACCTGCAAATCCATTTCTTACTAAAAATCTCTAGCTCTGTATCTTGCACCTGGAAATGTACAAACACATTTTTAAAATACATTTTATTGACTGTGTGGGAACATCAGAAGGAGAAGGAAAAAAAAAACACATACACACTTTTGGTCAGGCTTAACTTGTGTTTTGAATCCTGTTGTTTTTGTTTTTTCTAAACTGATCCAACACCATTCAGAGTAATTTCTTAGAACATATTTCTAGACTACTAATGCAAATATGACTTGGCTATTGCATGAGGTCAAAAGCTGTTTGTTTGGTTGCTTTTTTTTTCTGGGAGCCTCAATTGATGGAGGATAATAAAGTAGCCATCCATTTATAACAGTCCATAGCCTTCTCTAAAGATTGAGCAATAGAATCTTTGAATTCGATAAGTTTTTCTCACATGAAAATCCTTTATGCCTGGGTCCAACTCATTATAATAGTGCCTCAAGACATATAAAACTTAGATGGGAAGAAATCATCTTTTTCTATGTGTTCCTTTGCTGGTATTTCTAAGATAATATAGTGTAAATAAGGCTATGACTGTGAGGTAAGAATTTATTCATGACCAAGACGTGAGAAAAGGGGAACTTTACAGCCAATAATAGTAACCATGCAGAAAATGAGCCTTTCTGATTGAGACGGCTATGAAATAAAACTAATAATCAAAAGATCTTGTTTTTTGTGTTATGTTAGACTTGTCTATTTGTTCATACATTCATAGCCTTGGACTCCTAAAATGTTAGAAGAATTGGAAGAAACCTTATAATCTGACAACACAGGATATCTGTGCTGGGAGGACCATGACCCCTCAAATTATCGAACCGCAAATTGCCACAGCCATAAAGGAGCTCAGGAGCATCTCATCCAACATCTTTTACTACCATTTCTCCCTACTGGCATAATTCCTGTTTGTTCCTTTTCATTTTCATACATTCAGAGTGTGGCTGTTTATACTAGAATCCTTTGGATTTTCTGCCTCCAAATTGTTAGTGTATTTAAGCCAGAAGGGCCACAAAACCCTTGTTGTTGGATGTGAAGCAGATTCCCTGCAATTCTACCACAGAGGGATAAAAGGTGAATCAAAATAGGGGTATAGTTTCAGGCAGAGCTCATGTTGCTGTGAGTTAGCAAGACTGTGGTAGATTTGAATTGGCTGTCATTTGTTATTTTGTGTCTTTGAGTCACTGTGCTCTAATGGACTGTTGAGCCTCAGAAGTTTTATAACCACAGAAGGTAAAGGTTTGGCTGGTGTATTAATACTTAGTAAAAAGGTCAGAATAGGCGAGGCTATACAGCGGGAAAGAACACTGACTCCACAATCAGAGAATCTGGACACATGTCCTGCCTCTGAAGCTTATGACCTGTCTGATTTTGGATGCATCACTTCCTTCTTCAGCCCCATTTTTCTGATTTGCATAATTAGAGAATTAGGTTAGATGGCTTCTCAGGTTCCTTACAGTTCTGTATCTATGATCCTAAGCCTACATGCTCCCCAGGTATTTGTTAATGGCTGTGGACAAATTTAATAGCTACTCCAGGGTCCAAATACAGGTCAATTTGAAACTTGGTGGGATGGGACACACAACTGGAATATGACCACGAAAGAGTTCAAAAAGAGCACAATCAATAAAAGAGAAGGTAGAAAGCCATTGTATGTCAAGATGATAAACTTAAGGGAGAAAATAACTTGCTTGGGCTCTCCCTCATATTTGGAATTCACTCCCTCCTCATGTCTGCTTTGATGAATCCTTAGCTACCTTAAGGCTTATTTCATGAGCCCCTGCTACGAGAAACCTTTCTTGATAACCTCAGCTAGTAGGCTTCCCTTGTTCCTCCTCGAAGTGTTACGTTTATACTAATCTGTTCACATATTGGTAGTCTCCCTCCACCACTATCCCCAGTCATCCTGTAAGTGTAAAGTCTTCTGGGTTGGTTCTATTTTGTGTTTTCTGGAGTTTTTAGTGTGTTTGTGGGTTATTGTATTCTTGTTGTCTTCTACTGGTTTGTGTTTGTTCAGTTGCATCTAAACCTTCATGACCCCATTTGGGGTTTTCCTAGCAAAGATACAAGAATAGTTTGCAATTACCTTCTCTAGCTCATTTTGTACATGAGGAAATTGAGGCAAACACAGTTGAATTATTTGACCAGCTAATAAGTGTCTGAGGCCAGATTTGAACTCACAAAGATGAGTCTCTTGGACTCCATGTCCAGGGCTCTATCCATAGCTGCTCATTGAAAGCAAAAGAGAGAGAGAGAGAGAGAGAGAGAGAGAGACAGAGAGAGACAGAGAGAGAGAGAGAGAGAGAGAGAGAGAGAGAGAGAGAGAGAGAGAGACAGAGAGACAGAGAGACAGAGAGAGAGACAGAGACAGACAGAGACAGACAGAGAGAGAGAGGAAAAAAGGAAGGAAGGAAGGAAGGAAGGAAAGAAGGAAGGAAGGAAGGAAGGAAGGAAGGAAGGAAGGAAGGAAGGAAGGAAGGAAGGAAGGAAGGAAGGAAGGAAGGAAGCACCAGCGCAGAAGGAAAAGGAAAAGGGGTTTGGTAAGTAGATCATAAGCTTATATGATCATAAGATTCATAAAGCAGTAGGCATCCATTGGTACTTCTTCTCTGTCAAAAAACAGAATTAATAAATTCTTTTAATTCAAGGAAGCTTTCATCCTTAAAAGGGGGATCATAGAATCATAGATTTAGAGTCAGAAAGGACAGAACAACAATGGGAAGAACAATAGAAAATAAATTGAAATTAATATTTTAAAATTATAATGAATCAAATGTGACTCTAAAGGAGAAATAAGAAAAGTCACCTCTGCCCTTATTGCATTGGTGGTGGCAGGGGGGGCAGTGAGTAGGGAGTACTATCTATAATGTCAGACTTTTTGATATGATGGTTAGTTTTGATGAATTTTTTTCTCCCTTATTTTTATTTGTGAAATTCTCTAGGAGGCAGAAGAGAAAATGAAAGTAATATAAAAACCACATATTTCAATGAAAACTATTTTTAAATGAAGGAAGCAGAGATTCTGTTTTTCTGTACCTGATTCTCTCCAAAAAGGAGAAAATGGTAGATTAAAAATTATTTAATCCCTACAGGAAAGTGATTTTTCCATCTCTAAAGTCATGATATGAGAGAGCAAAGTCATATACACTTTGACATATGCTCTAGATCTGAAAAGGCCAGATTTGAAAAAAGGTTTAAAGGTAGGATCCCACAATCTAAAAGGGGTAATCAACCTAGTAAGAGTGGGAAGCTCTCAAACATGACACTGAATACATGAAGAGAAGCTATTGCAATAAGAAGGAAAAAAGGAAAGTTATCTAATATAGATGTAGAAGGAAAACTTAGGTTTTAACAACATTTATATAGAAAATAGAAGCAGAGACAGGTTACCAAGGATGAATATGAACCCATGACTTGGTCCTATAAGAATAGTACTCTCTATTTCTAAATCTTTCCTTTTCTCAGGGTGTGATGGGCAGGAGTTACAGGCACCATAATCTACCACAGGTCCTGCACATAGCAAGCCATGTTTACTGAAATAATGAGTTGTATTTTCCATGTGACAGTTGTAATGAAGTTCCTTATTTCTACTGGTCATAGGGCCAGCAGTTGGGGGAAATGGTAATGAATTTTGCCTTTGGCATCCCTGTCTTTTTTTTCTTTCTCCTTTTCTTTGTAACCTTTTGAGAAGTTTTTTCCACCCTCTTGAGCCTCAATTTCTAAATATTTGAAAATGAGATGGTAATACATGTAGCATCTTCCTTATAGGCACTTAATAAAGGCTTATTGACTGACTGTCTGACCAACAATAGGATTGTTGTGAGGAAAGTTTCTGATTCTCTGTGACACTCAGTCAAGTCTTCATCATGCTCTCCCTTTGAATTTCAGTCCATTCCAAAGTTAACAGATAAATGCAATAGTCTAAAGAATATTGATTTAAGAGCTGGAACTTTGCATTGGCTTTGTCAATTTCTTGTTGTGTAATTTCATCTGAGTTTCTTCCTGTCTCTGGATTCCACTATCCTCAAACATAGAATGAAGGGGTTAGATGAGACAGTCTCTAAGGCAGCTTCTAGTTTTAAGATATTGCACTGTGAATCTCAACTTTTTTTTTCTAGTGTTGTCTGTCAGTGCTGTTCTGTAGTCTTATGAATTTCTCCCCAATCTGAAGCTAGTGTTAACTGGCTAGTAAAACCCCAAACATACACCGTACTACAGACATCTGTTCAATTTAAAATTGTGTGTTTCTCAAGGGAGATTTGTCCCATATGTTTCAGGTTCACAAACCCTTAACCAGAAAGCTAATAGTTAAAAAGTGAATATAAAATTCACTTCCCTCAATTCCTATTTCTTCAGTTCATGGATTTTACCTACATGGTGCCCAAAGTGCTGATTTTAAAATGGAAAAATTCAGGCAAATGCCATATTGGTGCCTCTCCTGCAAAAATAAATAAACACTAAATTCCACTGATTTCTTTACAAAATTGACCAGCTGTTCAGTTTTCATGTAGATCCAATCTCAAGTCCCAAGATTTCATTTTTCCTACTTATCTAAAATCTCTTCTAGATTGAGAAAAAGACTACAATAAAATATGGATAGCCTATCATTAAATCATTAAATCTTGGAATAGATTATAAACTTTTTTAAGGTCAGAGCTCATATGTTCCTTAATAGACAGTTTACGTGTAGCCATCATTTGTAGAGTGCTTTATTATTAAAAGACCTTTTAAATGTTTTATTATCTTTATTAGAATGTTATCAATTACATTATTAGTTGATTATCATAGCACTAGAGACTAGGTGGCGTAGTATCATCGTTGTCTCAAAGACTCTGCACATATTTAATAACTTTTATTTTGTTTGGTTTCATCTTCGTATCTGAGACACTTAAGCAAACTGTCTGGTACATTTTTTGTTTGTTGAGTAGTTCAGTAATGTCCAGCTGTTTCTGATCTTTTGTGTCATAGCATACTAATACTGTCCATGGGGTTTTCTTGGCAAAGATACTACATTGGTTTCCCATTTTCTTCTCCAGTGCATTAAGGCAAACAGAGGTTAAGTGATTTGCCCAGGGTCACACAGCTAAGAGGTGTTTGAGGTTAGATTTAAATTAGGTCTTCCTGACCCCAAATACAGTACTCTATCCACTGACTTTATTAGCTGCCTGACACATAGTAGATACTTAATCAATGTTTGTGAATGAATGAATGAACAAATACTGTCTTGATATAAAAACAAAACATCAATTTAAAGGTCACTATGGACACTTGCCAGCTGTGAAGAAGACATGTTTTTGTTGCATACCTCATTGGCTGTTCTGAAACACAAATCCTATAAACCTTAAAGCCTATATGAACATAAATTATTATATTTCAAGGATATGTATGTATACCTTTACATAGGATATGTCTAGACATATCCTAATGTATGTATATATATGTATATGTCTGTGTTTATATGTGTATACACATATATATACATGTAGGTATGGATGGATGCATTGCTCATTTCAAAAGGAACAGAATACTATTAAATACATTAGTGAAAAAAATCAAAACCTGTCCTGAAATCTCAGCTCTTCCATTTCGACTGAGCACATAGGGTTGTCATGCGGAAAATATTTTAGAAAGTTCAAAACACTGTAGAAATCAAATTGTTATTGCTCTCATAAAGTATATGAATCCTAGATTCAAGAGATGAAGTGAATTTCCCATATTGACCTGGGGAGATTGGTAGGACTAGAGTCCAGCCTCTCTGCTTTCCCAGTTCATCAAGCCAGGCCAGACGGCTCTTCCCACCTGGCTACATTCCTTTATACTTCTCAACCATTCTCACATGGCAGAAATCTCCCTTCACATCCCTCCTTCTTTTCAGCTTCCTTTTGTGTGGTATCTTCCTTCATTAAGTTGTAAGCTCCTTGAGAGCAAAAGTTTTCTTTTTTCCTTCCTTCCTTCCTTCCTTCCTTCCTTCCTTCCTTCCTTCCTTCCTTCCTTCCTTCCTTCCTTCCTT
>CM053625.1:7578254-7608074 GCA_028646595.1 Phalanger gymnotis
AACAACAGGAATGAAAAAATGGAAGACCACGTGAAATATCTCAGTGGAAAAAACACTGATCTGGAAAATAGATCCAGGAGAGACAATTTAAAAAATTATTGGACTACCTGAAAGCCATCAAAACAAGAGCCTAGATATCATCTTTCGAGAAATTATCAAGGAGAACTGCCCTGATATTCTAGAGCCACAGGGCAAAATAGAAATTGAAAGAATCCACTGATCTCCTCCTGAAAAAGATCCCAAAAAGAAAACTCCTAGGGATATTGTCACCAAATTCCAGAGCTCCCAGATCAAGGAGAAAATAGTGCAAGCAGCCAGAAAGAAACATTTTGAGTATTGTGGAAACACAATCAGGATAAGACAAGATCTAGCAGCTTCTACATTAAGGGATTGAAGGTCTTGGAATATGATATTTCAGGTCAATGGAGCTAGGATTAAAACCAAGAATGAATGACCTACCCAGCAAAACCGAGTATCATGCTCCAAGGCAAAATATGGATTTTCAATAAAATAGAGGACTGTCAAGCTTTCTCAATGAAAAGACCAGAGTTAAATAGAAAATTTGACTTTCAAACACAAGAATCAAGAGGAGCATGAAAAGGTAAAAAAGAAAGAGATATCATAAGGCACTTACTAAGGTTGAACTGTTTGTTTACATTCCTACATGGAAAGATGATGTTTATAATTCATGTGACCTCAGTATTAGGGTAGCTGAAGGGAATACACACACACACACACACACACACACACACACACACATATATATACATCTATATACATAAATATACACATATTATATATATATTATATATAACATGTATTCATATATACATACACACACACACACACATATATGTGGAGAGAGAGAGAGAGCGAGAGAGAGAAAGAGGAGGGGGCATGGGGTGAGTTGAATATGAAGGGATGATATCTAAAAAAATAAAATCAAATTAAGGGATGGGAGAGGAATATATTGAGAGACGGAGAAAGGGAGGGATACAATGGGGTAAATTATCTCACATAAAAGTGGCAAGAAAAAGCATTTCTGTTGGGAGGGAAGAGGGGGCAGGTAAGGGGGAATGAGTGAATATTGCTCTCATCAGATTTGACCTGAGGAGGGAATAACATATACATTCAAATGGGTATCTTACCCCACAGGAAGGAAGGAGGAAGGAAATAAAAAGGGGGAATGATAGAACAGAGGTTCTGATAGAGGGAGGAGGTAATCAAAGTAAACACTTTTGAAAGGGACAGGGTCAAGGGAGAAAATTGGATAAAGGTGGATAGGATAGGAAGGAGGAAAATATAGTTAGTCTTTCACAACATGAGGATTGTTGTAAGGGTTTTGCATAATGATACGCATGTGGCCTATGTTGAATTGCTTGCCTTCTTAGGGAGAGTGGGTGGGGAGGGAAAAGGGGAGAGAATTTGGACCTCGAAGTTTTAAAAGCAGATGTTCAAAAAAAGTTTTTGCATGCAACTAGGAAATAAGATATATAGGCAATGGGGCATAAAAATCTATCTTGCCCTACAAGAAAATACAGGAAAAGGGGGTGGGGGGTGGGGGGGAGTGTGGTCACAGAAGGGAGAGTTGATTGGGGATTGGGGGAATCAGAATACATGACATCTTGGAATAGGGGGAGGGTAGAAATGGGACGAAAATTTGTAATTCAAACTTGTGAAAATTAATGCTTAAAATAAAAACATGAAACGAATAAATAATGATTTTATAAAAAAGTAAATATATAAAAACTAACCTTTTAATTTGTTTTAGAATTTTCTAAAAAAAATAAGTAAAGTTCACTGAACCATAATTTGTAGACTCTCCTCTCTCTTCTTTTATGAAAGCTGGGAAATGTGTCTTCTAATCCTGCAGCATGTCTCCCATTTTTCATGATCATTTCAGAGATAATTGGCAGCTACTCAAAATCAATTAATCAATTAATTAACAAGTATTTCTAGAGTCTTGCCTAAATTCCTGGCACTCTTTTTCACACTGAGAACACAAAGAAAAAAAAGAAACCATCTCTGCCATCAAAACTTACATTCTATCACAGGAATCAATATACACATATCACTCTTTAATTCCATTCCTTCCTTTTATCCTCAATTAAACCGTTTTATTTGTATCTTCAAGACATGTTTTTTTTTTAATTTCCTGCGTTCTTGTTATGATTTTTTTTCTGTAAAATTTTTAATGTCATATTATTCTACATTTTTCTTATATCTATTCTCCCCAAACCTAGGACATGTGCCAGATTTTGTCCAGTTTTCCTGTCCTCTATCAGAATTCATGTGACAATCTGGTCACTTCTGCATGAGGATCTCATTACTTCTACTTCAGCTACCAGTTCTATCTTGGTAGTAAAAATTAGGGATGTGATAGATCCGTTGTTGCTTCCTCAGCTTCTTGAGGACTGAAATCATCATTGAGAAAATTCAATAATTTACTTGATGCTTTTGACAGAGACCTCTGAGATGTCTAGATAATTAAAGTCCCCCATCAACTACTATGTCATGCCTCTCTTTTGCCCTTATCATCTTTTTTTTTTCCAAATTCAACTATTACTTCCTTCTGATCATGTGGTATGTAGTACATTACAATAATAATCTGGCTTCTCTTTCAGACTGTCTTGCTCTTCACCCAAAGGCTCTCCATCATCCCCCCCCCTTTCCTGGATTTCCTCACATACATATACATTTTTAATATGTGATATTACTCTGCCATACATTTTGAGTCATTTTTTATCCATTCTGCTTCTCCTTACTCCAATAGATTACATGCTCCTTAAAAGAAGAAAATCTTTTTTCTTTGTTAGTGTCTTCAGTGCCTTGTGCTATGACTGGTACATAATAATTCTTAATATACTGTTGTCAATTCAGGAGAATGGTGAGTGTAAGCAAACTGTAAGATATTAAAAAGCAAGAAATTTCTAAGAACCATTAGTAAAGTATGCCATTAAGGAAATGTACGATAAAAAAATAGGAGCTGGCCACATGGCAAAAATGAGGGAAAACTATTCGCAAGTCTGGATGCTCCATTTGTATTCTTTTTAATATCAGAATAAAGGTTTTTTTTTTTAAAAAGCCCCCAACACATTCAGTGGATCATCTGTGCTCAATTTATAGGATGATTCAGTCAAGGGTTGTACAGGGTGGGCAAGCATGTAAATGTTATGATCTGCATTATAGAAAGGAATGTTCCAGTCAATGAGATTATAGATCCATTTGTGAATTTAAGCATTCCCTTCAAGAATGATATTCCAGTTATGAGGTTTAATTCACAAAGCCTCAGTCTTACCCGTTGTGAAGACATTATGGATGAAATACTGAGAAGGAGCTTACATGCTGAAGGATCACAAGTTAAATAGTTTATTAGTCATAGATATGCAATTATATGGCTCTCTGGCCCTACTGTCCCACATGCAAGCACATGTTGCACTGAGATGTGTACCCCTGGGTTTATATTCAAAGATAGTGGCTGCAAAACAGGGACTCACTTAGCTCCCCCATATCCCTCCAAACACCTGTAAAATGGCTCTGAAAAAATTCTAGAGCTACATAACCCACTAAATAACAGAGTGGAGCAGGTCTCTAGCCCAGGATGGCCTCGATGCTTTCTGGGAAGGGTCTATCTCACAGTGTTGGGAGTGTGGGCTGTGCCAAGACTGACCAGATGGGGAGTCAGGCCTTAGGGCCATGAATCACTGAACTGTGACCAGACTTCTCAACCCACCAAGACAAAGACAAAGGATCAGGTTAGTGGGAAAACTGCTGGATCAGGGTGAAAGAAGTCCATGGTCTGGCCCCAGCCCTGGGGTGGCAGAGGTGTGGAAGGGACAGCAGCAGGAAGCACTGGTGGCTGCTTCCACAGCTGCACAGGAGGTGTTTCTGGCCCCAGTCCCATGCAGTGGGAAGAATCAATCTGAGGATCAGAGTGGGAGTGAAGGGATTGCTTTTCTGGTGAAGAGGCAGGGTTCTCTTGCTTTGCCCTGCTTGGATCTGGGTCACAGTCCTTGTTGGTGGTTCTGGGGGGAGGAGGCGTGCTGGTGTGGCAGAGCTTGCTGTGTAGAAGTAGCACTGTAAACAGCAATGCAAGGCCCCTAAAGCTTGGGACAAAGTACCGTCTACTCTAAAAGCAGTCATACCCTGACATAAAGCTCAACGGTCAAGTAGTTAGCTAGGAACATAAAACAGGCAGGGTAAAAGGGCAGAGACTTTGGAATCATTTTTGGTGACAAAGAAGATCAAAACACACAGCCAGAAGTCAATGAAGTCAAAGAGGCTATATCAAAAGCTTCCAAGAAAAAATATGAATTGGTCTTAAGCCATGGAAGAGCTCAAAAACTATTTGGAAAATCAAGTTATAGAAGTAGAGGAAAAATTGGGAAGAGAAATGATAGTGATGCAAGAAAATCATGAAAAACAAGTAAACAGCTTGCTAAAGAAGACCCCCCACCGAGATACTGAAGAGATGTGTGCCCCAGGTGAAAACTCAGAGCTCTGGCTCTATGACAATCACAGAGGCCAAGTGCAAAAGAAACTTAGAGGCAATCATCAATCGCTCCAGACTTCATCACCCCTCCCCCATATATATGTTTAATACTATAGATGTTATTATTTGCTTCAATTTTTAATTTTGACCTCTGAAGATTATTGAGTATCTCTAATGTTCTTTTTATTTCTGTGTCATAGTTCTTACACTCTTATATGTAGATTGGTGCCACTTTGTAGAAGGTTTTAAATGCTAAATAGGAAGGTCTATATTTAATTCTAAAGTCAATACAAAGGCATTGGAGTTTATTGTGGAAGGTTGTAACACAATGAGACCTCTGATTTATGTAATTACTTAGGTAGTGGTGTGGAGGATGGGTTGGAGTGAGGAGAGACATCAGTGAGACATGGTCAGGACATAAACTAGAGTGAGTGGAAAGAAAGGGACAGATGTGGGAGAGATAAAAATGGAAAGATTCACACTACCATGCATCAAAATACAGAGATATTGAGAAAGGGAAGATTTAGAAGAGACACAGATGCTCCCTCCAAATATCTGAAGGGTTATCATGAAGAAAGATAGAGTAGAATTGATTCACACTTTGTTGCCTCTCAGCTTCAGAGGCTGCATTGAGTGTACAATCATCTGCAAACAGAAAATCAAGCACTAACACTCTCTCTATTTTGATCTTGGTGTAACCTTTTTCAAGTTGAAGAATTTATTTTCAGTGTGGTAGCTGACCTTGATGCCATGTTCATCCTCATTGAAAGCATTTGACAATACGGTTGAAAACATCTTCCTAACAAGCATGAAAGCAAGCACATGGCCTTATTTCACTCAATTGGTGTTGGAGAAAGCACAAGAGCATTGTCCATTATCCAGAACTTGGGCAAGCATGCCATCCTGAAATTGATATACAATGCTGATGAACTTTTCTGGACAACCAAATTTTGACATAATTTTCCATAAGCCCTCATGACTGACAGTATCAAAGGCCTTGATCAGATCTACAAACATGGTGTACAGACCTCTGTTCTACTCCTGACATTTTTCCAGGAGTTGTCAGGCAGCAAACACCATATCAACTGTTTCTCAGCCCTTTTTAAAGCCACACTGGCTGTCAGGTAGCTGACCATCTTCCATGTGAAGGATCATCCTATTATAAGGACTCCAGCAAGAATCTTTCCAGCAACGATGAAGACAGAGGACCCTCCTGGGGCAATTTATTTCCTTTACTTTTATAGAGATGGACAATGGAGGCATCCTTGAACTCCTGAGGGATAACCTCCTCTTGCCATGTAAACTGGAAAATTTCAGTCAGCTTTGGCATGAGCAATGGACCTGCTACTTTGTGAATCTCTGCTGGAATTGAATCAGAACCAGGTGATTTGCCACATAAAAGGAGCCTAATGACATTCAAAACTTCTTCTTTCCTTGGAACTTCAGCTAGGGATTAACTTCAACCTGAAGTAAATTGTCAATGGTCTCAGCATCAATTGATGATAGTCTGTTGAGAACACAAAGAAAGTGTTCAGTCCATTTCTCTAGCATCATATCCTTATCACTAGTCAATGTGGCTCCATCAGTACTGAGTATTTGAGATGCACCATAGGTCTCTGGCCCATAAATAGCTTTCAGGAAATCATAAAATCACTTTGGATTGTTACTATCAGCATAAAACTGAATTTCATCTGCTTTCATACTGAGCCAAGAATCCTGCATCTCTCTAAGCTTTGCTTGTGCTTTACTTTTGATGATAATGCAATGTTACCTTCTTAGAGATGGATGAACTATACTATTGGTAAACCCTGTGGAGTTCTTGATTTTTTCATTTAGCAGCTTCCGAATTTCCCCATCATTTCCATCAAACCAGTCTTGGTGTTTGTGAGTATTCTGGCCCAGATGAGCAAATGCAGTGCTATACACCAAGTCTCTGAAAGCTGCCCACTCCTTTTCTGTTCAATTGTTGCCGACTGTGTGTTGGCTCAACTTTCCCTCCAAGTTAGCAACAAACTGTTCCCACTCAGAGAAGAGCTCTAATTTGTTGCAATTAATTCTTGTGGTAGTCATTTTGCCTTGGGGATGCCACTTTTTTTGAATGTGAATATTTGGCTCAGAGAGCATAAGTCTATGATCAGTCCAGCACTCTGTACCACACCTTGCCTTCATCACTCTAACATCCTGTCCGTCACTTCTCCTTACAATCACATAGTCTATTAAATGCCAATGTTTTCTGTGAAGATGCATGCACAAAGTTCCACTGAATTTAGGTAAATGGAATACAGTGTAGGTGATGAGAAGGTCATGAAGGTCAAGAAAAAGGTCATAAGTAGTAAGTGACCATTGCTATTGCTATTTCTAAGTCCATTCTTCCCTAAGACTTCCTTCCAAGTCTGGTAGTCTGAGCATACTCGAGCATTAAAGTCACCCCGAATTATAAGCTTGTCCTCTTTTGGTACATTGATGATAAGGGTCTCCAGATCTTCATAAAATTTTTCTTTTACCTCGTCAGAGTTAGTCGTGGTGGGAGCACAGGCAGTGATGACGGTAGTGTGACGTTTTCCTGCAAGTGGCAAAATCATTGTCATGAGCCTGTCATTCACTCCTTTTGATAGGCATACAAGCTTGTTGCCTACACTAGTTCTGATCCACATCTTCACAGAGCTCCCCTTCATTGCAGCCACTCTAGAAAAACCAGTATCCAGCTCCAACTTCAGTAAACTAGTTTTCATTTGTTAGCCTTGCTTCACTCAGGGCTGCCATTTGGATGCAATACCTGCTGAGTTCTCTTGCAACAATAGCTGCTTGTCTTTCAGGTCTACTGGATTTTGTTTTGTCCATAAGTGTGTGCACATTCCACGTGCAGATGATGAGTAGAATCGTCTTTACAGACATTTTTGTACATTTTTTTATGTTTTTAACAGAGTGTGATTCCCCACCTGCTGCAGTAATCAGGCCAGGGTAGGGTAAGCAGACAATTTTTAGGGCACCTTTTCTAGCCCATTTCTCATACCAGGAGGTGAGCAGTGTGATCCTTAAAAGGATGCTCAGACACCCAGGGGGATGCTGAATCCCACTGCAGCTTCCAGTGAGAAATGACCCTATAGCCTGGGCTACCTGTGTGTAGGATTTTGACTACAGCTTTCAGTGTATCCATACCTGCTGTTTTGTCACTTGCCCATTGCCACAAGACTTTGAGATAGGTGTAATGGTAAAATGGTATGATTGATGTCTTTTGATTTGTGCATAAATTGGATTTAAGTGAGGCAGAGTTGCATGAAGTCATCAACCTCACTCTCTCCTCCAGAGTCATCATAGTCCGGTGGCAGGGTAGAATCAAGATGGCTGGTGATAGCTCAAGATGTAGTGGATGACCTTGGCATATTCAATATCTAACCAAGCTCTAAGCACTCCACAGCACCTACTTCAGCTGCCTTCATGGCCATTGGAACAAATTGTTTCCATCTTCCCATTCCACCAGGGAAAGTCATCACATGCTTGGGGTAGACACTGCCCTAACCCACCAATGGGTTTGAGAATCCTTCGTTACCCTGGATCTGGTTTAGCACATCTGCAAAAACAGTGATGTGGCCACTGCATAGCTTCTTGGAGCTACAGGTGAGAGTTGGGTGGAACAGGTGGACACTGAAGGTGGAAAGGAGCCCTGAAAAATGCTTGGCAGCCATCACACCAGAGGTACTAGTCTTCTCTGAACACATCCTACACCCCCAATACATATGACTTACAGATCAAAACATCCAACTGTAGCCTCTCTCCTAAGGTCCAGTCCCATATCACTAGCTATAGGTAGCAGAAATTTTAAGTGAGCCATACGATAGATAATTTCATCATGTCCAAAAACATGACTTACTATTTTTCCTTACCAATGGCCCTTTTCCACACTTGCCTGTTTCAGTTAAGGGCATGACCATTCTTCTAGTCACCAAAGTTCAAAACCTAATTGTTACTTTCAACTCCTGAGTTCCATATATGTCATACATTATCACATCTTGTTTTCAACTCTGCAATATTTATTGCATCCCCTATCACTTCTTGCCAACCACCACCTTATTTCAGGTCTTTATGTACTCTTTGCTGAAGTACTGTAATAGTTACCTAAGTGGTCTGCCTACCTGAATTCTCCTATTCCAACTTGCCTTCCTTGGTTGGACCAAAGTGATTTTCTTTAAAAATGGATATGAGAGGCGAAGTCAACACGGCAGCATGAAAACAGGGACTTGCTTGAGCTCTCCCACAAATCCCTCCAAACACCTGTAAAAAAAGACTCTAAACAAATTCTACAGCTACAGAACCCATGCAATGACAAAGCAAAACAAGTCTCCAGCCCAAGACAGCCTGGATGGTCCTGGGAAGTGTCTATTGCACCTTGCTGGGAGCAGAGCATGGCCCAGCATGGACTGTGCCAGGACAGACCAGACCTCAGGGCACTAAATCACTGAGTGGTGGAAGTGGTTTCCAGACTTCTCAATCCACAAACACCATAGACAAAGGAGAAGGTCAGTGGGGAAACTCTGTCAGACCTGGGTGAGAGAAGGGCAGAGTCTGGTCCCAGACCCAAGGCTGCAGAAGTGGCTGCTGCAGGGGAGGCAGCAGTGGAGGTGGCAGCAGCAGCAGCAGCAGTAGCAGTGGCGGTGGCTGCTTCTGGAGCTCCAGGCCAACAGACTGTGGGGGAAATCAAGTAGCTGATCAGAGGTGGAGTGACAGGTTTCTTTGATGGTGCTGAGGCAGGATTCTCTTGCTTTGCCCTGGGTTGCAGTCCTGGTTGGTGGTCCTGGGGGGAGGAGGAGCATTGCTATGAGTGCAAAACCTCTGAAACTTGGGACAGAGCACTTTCCACTCTGGAAGCAGAGTTCTACCTTGGCAAAGAGCTAAAAAGTCAAGTAATTGGCTGGGAAAATGAGCAGACAACATAAAAATATAAAGGCTATATGGAATCTTCCTTTGGTGACGAAGAAAGTCAAAACATACAATTAGGATAAATCAACAAAGTCAAAGATCCTACATCAAAAGCCTCCAAGAAAAAAAATATGAACTGGTCTCAGGCCATGGAAGAGCTCAAAAAGGATTTGGAAAAGCAAGTAAGAGAAGTAGAGGAAAAATTGGGAAGAGAAATGAGAGTGATGCAAGAAAATTAATGAAAAACAAATCAACAGCTTGCCAAAGGAGACCCAAAAAATACTCAAGAAAATAACACCTTAAAGAATATAGTAACCTAAATGGCAAAAGAGCTCCAAAAAGCCAATGAGGAGAAGAATACCTTAAAAAGCAGAATTAGCCAAATGGAAAAGGAGATGCAAAAGACTAATGAAGAAAATAATGCCTTAAAAATTGGAATGGAGCAAATGGAAGCTAATGACTTTATGAGAAATCAAAAAATTATAAAACAGAACCAAAAGAATGAAAAAATAAAAGACAATGTGAAATATCTCATTGGAAAAACCACTGATCTGGAAAATAGATTCAAAAGAGATAATTTAAAAATTATTGGACTGCCTGAAAGCCATGATAAAAAAAAAGAGCCTAGAGATCATCTTTTAGGAAATTATTAAGGAAAACTGCCCTAATATTCTAGAACCAGAGGGTAAAATAGAAATCAAAAGAATCCATTTGAAAAACATCCCAAAAGGAAAACTCCTAGGAATATTATAGCCAAATTCCAGACTTCCCAGGTCAAGGAGAAAATATTGCAAACAGCCAGAAAGAAACAATTCAGGTATCATGGAAATACAATCAGGATAACACTAGATCTAGCAGCTTCTATATTTGGGGATCAAAAGACTTGGAATATGATATTCCAGAGGTCAAAGGAGCTAGGATTAAAACCAAGAATCACCTACCCAGCAAAACTGAAAACAATATTTCAGGGCAAAAAAAAATGGATTTTCATAGAAATAGAGGACTTTGAAGCATTCTTGATGAAAAGACCAGAGCTGAACAGAAAATTTGATTTTCAAATGCTAGAATAAAGAGAAGCATGAAAAGGTTAACAAGAAAGAAAAATCATAAGGGACTATGACAACTAAACTTGATCTCTTTGCATTCCTACATGGAAAGATATTTGCAACTCATGAGACCATTCTCAGTATTGGCATAGTTGAAGGGAAAATACATACATACATACATACATACATACGTATACATACATACATATATACATACATATACATACATATATGTAGATATAGATATAGATGGACAGACGGCACAAGGTTAGTTGAATAAAATTGAGAGATGAGAGAGGAATATATTGGGAGAAGAAGAAAGGAAGAGATAGAATGGGGTATATTATCTCACACAAAAGAAGCAAGAAAAACTGTTATAATGGAAGGGAAGAGGGGGTAGGTGGTAGGGAATGAGTGACCCTTACTCTCATCAGATTAGGCTTAAGGAAGGAATAACATACACACTCAGTTGGGTATCTTACCCTACAAAAAAGTAGGAGGAAAAGGGATGAGAGTGGGGGATGATAGAAGGAAGGGCAGATTGGAGGAGACATTAGTCAAAAGCAAACACTTTTGAAAAGAAACAGGATCAAGGGAGAAAACTGAATAAAAAGGGTGTAGGATAGGATGGAGGGAAATATAGTTAGTCTTTCAGAACATGACTATTACGGAAGTGTTTTGCATAACAATACATGTATAACCTATATTGAATTGCCTGCCTTCTCAAGGAGGGTGAGGGGGGAAGGGAAGAAGGGAGAAAATTTGGAACTCAAAGTTCTAAAAACAAGTGTTAAAAACTGTTTTTACATGCAACTGAGAAATAAGATATACACGCAATGGAGCATAGAAGTCTATCTTGTCCTGCAAGAAAGTAAAGGGGAAGGAGATTTGGGGGAGGGCAGTGGTCTGATAGAAGGGAATGCAAACTGGGGGAAGGGGTAATCAGAATGCATGCCATTTTGGGGTGGGGGGTACAGATGTGGAGAAAAGTGGTAACTCAAAATCTTATGGAAATGAATGTTGAAAACTAAAAATAAATTAATCTGAAAAAATAAAATACCTATAAAATACCTATTGCTTAATGAAAAAAATGAATATGACCATATCACCCCTCTATTTAGTAAAATGTGATGGCTACCTATTGTCTCTGGGATTAAGTATGAACTCCTCAGTTTGGCTTTTAAAGTTTTTAGGTGTTTTTTCACTTACTAGTATTTATTTTGTCCAATTGTATGGTTTCCAGCATTCATTATTTTTTTAACAAATTTATTTATTTATTTTTAGTTAGCATTCATTATTTATAAGACATTAAGCTCCAAATTTTTCTCCCTCCCTCCCTACCCTCCTCCTCCCCAAGACAACAATCAATTGGATATAGGTTATACATGTACAATCACATTAAACATATTTCCACATTAGTCATATTGAGAAAGAAGAATCACACCAAAAGGGAAAAAAAAAACCATGAGAAATAAGAAAGAAGAAACAAAAAAAGTGAAAATAGTTTTCTTTGATTTGCATTCAGATTCCACAGTTCTTTCTCATGATATGGATAGCATTTTCCACCATGAGTCTTTTGGAATTGTCTTGGGTCATTGAAGTCGATCATTGAACAATGTTGTTGTTACTGTGTGTGGTGTTCTCCTGGTTCGGCTTGCTACAGTCAGCATCAGTTCATGTAAGTCTTTCCAGGTTTTTTTTTTTCTGAAATCCACTTACTCATCATTTCGTATAGCAGTATATTACTGCATTACATTCATATATCACAACTTGTTCAGCCATTTCCCAATTGATGGGCAATCCCTCAATTTCCAATTCTTTTCCACCACAGGAAGAGTTGCTACAAATATTTTTATACATGTGGATCCTTTCCCCTTTTCTTGTGTTCTCTTTGGGATGCAAACCTAGTAGTGGTCTTGCTGGATCAAAGGTTATGCACAGTTTTATAGCCCTTTGGGCATAGTTCCGAATTGTTCTCCAGAATGGTTGGATCAGTTCACAACTATGCCAACAATGCATTAGTGTTCTAATTTTCCCACATCTTCTACAACAATTATCATTTTCCTTTTTTATAATCATACTGTTTATGCTGATAGGTGTGAGATGGTACCTCAGAGTTGTTTTAATTTGCACTTCTCTAATCAAAGGTGATTTAGAGCATTCTTCATATAATTTTAGATACCATTAATTTCTTCATCTGAAAACTGCTTGTTCATATTGACCCTTTATCAATTGGTGCATGAATTGTATTTTTATACATTTGACTCAGATCTCTATGTATTTGAGAAATGAGGCCTTTATCAGAAACATTGGCTTTAAAAATTGTTTCCCAGCTTTCTACTTTCCTTCTAATCTTGGTTGCATTGATTTTGTTTGTGCAAAACCTTTTTGATTTAATGCAATCGAAATCATCCATTTTATATTTCGTGATGCTCCCTGTCTCTTTTTGGTCATAAATACTTCCATTCTCCATAGATCTGACAGATGATCCTTGCTTTTGTAATTTGCTTATGGTATCATCCTTTATGTCTAAATCATGTATCTGTTTCCACCTCATCTTAGTACACTGTGTAAGATGTTGGTCTATACCTAGTTTCTGCCCTCCTATTTCTCCAGTTCTCCCAGAAGTTTTTGTCAAATAGTAAGTTCTTATCCCAGAGGCCGAAACACTTGGGTTTATCAATTATATTTTTAGATTATAATTAGATTATTATAGTCATTTACTATTGTGTCTTGTGTACCTAACCTATTCCACTGATCCACCATGCCATTTCTTAGCCAGTACTAAATAGTTTTGATGATTGCTGCTTTATAACATAGTTTTAGATCTGATATGCCTAGAAGATCACCTTCCTTTGTAATTTTTGCATTAATTCTCTTGATAATTCTTGACCTTTTGCTCTTCCAGGTAAATTTTGTTATTTTTTTTCTAACTCTATAATATAATTTTGGTAGTTTGATTGGTACGGCACTGAATAAGTAAATTGATTTAGGTAGAATTGTCATTTTTATGAGATTGGCTCTGCCTACCCATGAGCAACAGATATTTTTCCAGTTGCTTAAATATTACTTTATTTGTGTGAAAAGTATTTTGTAATTGTGTTCATATAGTTCTCGTGTTTGTTTTTGGTAAGTAGACACCCAAATATTTTATATTGTCTACAATTATTTTAAATGTAATTTCTCTTTTTATCTCTTTCTGGTGGACTTTATTAGTAATATATATATATATTATATATATATATATATATAAATGCTGATGATTTATGTGGGTTTACTTCACATCCTGCAACTGTGCTAAGGTTGTTAATTATTTCAAGTAGTTTTTCTTCTCTGATTCTCTAGGATTCCCTAAGTATATCATGATATAATCTGCAAAGAGTGATAGTTTTGTTTGTTGTTACCTATTCTAATTCCTTCAATTTCTTTTTTTCTTCTTTTGCTAAAGCTAAAATTTCTAGTGCAATATTAAACAATAGTTGCAATATTGGGTATTCTCATCTCACCTCTGATCTCACTGGGAAAGCTTCCAGCTTTTTCCCATTACATATAATGCTTGATGATGGTTTTAGACAGATACTACTTATCATTTTAAGGAAAGCTTCATTCATCTCTATGCTCTCTAGTGTTTTTAATAGGAATGAGTGCTGTATTTTGTCAAAAGCTTTTTCTGTATTTATTGAGATAATCATATGATTTCTATTATTTTTGTTATTGATATGGTCAATTATGCTGATAGTTTTCCTAATATTGAACCAGTCCTGTATTCCTGGTATAAATAAATTCCTGGTATAAATACCACCTAGTCATAACATATCATCCTGGTTATTATTGCTGTAATCTCTTTGCTAATATTTTATTTAACATTTTTGTATCAATATTCATTAGGGCAATTTCTCTGTTTTGGCTCTTCCTGGTTTAGCTATCAGCACAATATTTGTGCACAAAAGGAATTTGGTAGGACTCTTCTTCCAAATAGTTATGTACTATTAGAATGAATTTTTCTTTGAATGTTTGGTAGAATTCACTTTTAAATTCATCTGAACCTGTAGGGTTTTTTTTTTCTGTAGGTATTTCATTGATGGCTTGTTCAATTTCTTTTTTCTAAAATGGGTCTATTTAAGTATTTTATTTCCTTTATTTATATATTCTTATTCATTTAAGTATTATATATTTTGTAAGTATTTATCCATTTCAGGTAGATTGCCAGATTTACTGGCATACAGTTAGGCAAAGTAGCTCTTAATTATTGCTTTAATTTCCTTTTTCCTTGGTGGTGAATTCACTCTTTTCATTTTTGATACAATGCTCACCCTCTCCCTTCTTTCCCTCCACTGTAATAGGTCTTTTACTCCTCTTCATGTGATATAATTTTTCCCATTCTGCCTCCCCCTTTTCCCTTTCTCCCAATACAATCATTTTTTCAGCCATTGTTTTTTTTTAATATCATCACATCAAAGTCAACTTTTACCCACACTCTCTGTCTATGTATATTCCTTCTAACTGCTCTGACAGAGATACAGTTCTTAAGAATTTCAAGTATCATGTTCCAGTGTATGGATGTAAAGAATTTAACCTTATTGAACAACAAACATCACTGGTTTTCTTTTCCTGTTTACTTTTTTAAGCTTCTCATGAGTTTTGTATCTGAAGACTAAATTTTCTGCTCAGCTCTTTTCATCAGGAAAGTTTGAAAGTCCCATCTCTCATTGCATGTCCATCTTTTCCCTTAAAAGATTATACTAAATTTTCCGGGTAGTAGATTCTTGGGTGTAATCCAAGCTTCTTTGCCATCCAGAATATCATATTCCAACCCATCCAATTCTTTAATGTAGAGGCTGCTAAGTTCTGTGTAATCTTGACTGTGGCTCCTTGATATTTGAATTGTTTCTTTCTGGCTGCTTGCACTATTTTCTGCTTGACCTGATAGTTCTGGAATTTGAATACAATATTCTTTGGAGTTTTCATTTTAACATCCCTTTTGTGAGGTGATCAGTGGATTCTCTCAGTTATCTTACCATCTGGTTCTGGGATATCAGGGCCATTTTCCTTGATAATTTCTTGAAAGTTCTGTCCAGGCTCTTTTTTGCCAATAATTCTTAAATTATCCCTCCTGGATCTGTTTTCCCTTCCAATGAGGCATTTTACATTTCCTTCTATTTTTTTTCATTCTTTTGATTTTGTTTGACTGATTCTTGATGTCTCATAGAGTCATTAGCTTCCACTTGCCCAATTCTAATTAAAAAAAATCAGTTAGCTTTTGCACCTCATTTTCCATTTGGCCAATTCCACTTTTTAGGCAGTTTTTTTTTTCTTCAGTGGATTTTTTTTTCCTTTGGCCAATTGTATTTTTTGAGGAATTGTTTTCTTCAGTCAATTCTTGCCCTTCCTTTTCCAAGCTATTGCTTCTTTCTTGCATAACTCTTTCCTTTTCCCCAATTTTCTTCTATCTCTCTTACATGATTTCAAAATAATTTTTGAGGTCTTCCAAAAAGCCTTTTTGGATTTGAGACCAATTCATATTCCCCTTTGAAGTTTTGCATGTAGTAATTTTGATATTATTGTCCTCTTTAAAGTTTCTGTTTTGATCTTCCCTGTCACCATAGTAGCTTTCTATGGTCAGGGTTCTTTTCTGCTTTTTGCTCATTTTTAGCCTATTTCACTTCTTTTAAAGTTCTGTTCTACTCCTGGAGCACAGGAAGTGCTGTCCCAAGCTTCTTGTTCTGGGGGTCAGGTGCCTGGTCACTGACTTTCTACCTTGGGCCTTAGGTTCTGGTAGCTTGGCCACTGGGCTGGGGTGGCCAGGCTTAGTGGTTCCTCTTGTGCCACAGGTCTTGTGTCTGGCAGTTTGTCTTTTGCACTGAGGCTGGAGGCCTCACAGCAGGCCTACTGTTCCACTGGCCTGCTGATCCAGGACCAATGGACCTCAGCTGCTGATTTGTGCTGTGTCTAACAGCCTCCCACTGGTTTGCCCAGACACTATCTGCTCTGAGCTATGCTCTGCTTTTACCCAGGTGAGACAGACTTTTCCTGAAGTCCTGATAAGTTATCTTAAGCTGAAAAATTGTTCCATTGTGTCTTTTTTAGGTTCTATTGCTCCAGAATGTTTAGAGGCTTGATTTAACGTTGTTTCCAAGGAAAATTGGGGAGAACTCAAGCAACTTCCTGGCTTTTCTCTGCCATCTCGATTCTACCTCTCCCTCTTCTTTTAAAGCTTTTCAAGACCTTGCCTCGATCTATCTTTCAAGCTTTCAAGTACAGTGTCTCTCTTCATATAACAAAAGATCTACCCAAAATGCTTGCTTAATGTGCCTTCTATATGGCATTCCATGTCCAATTTCTACGTTTGATGTATTCTCTACTTATCTTTCCCTCCTGATTCCCCTAGTTTCCTTCAAATATCCTCTGGTCAAATCACATGGCATTCTTCCAGTGAATAAGCCCCAACCAAAATGCTAACCTCAAAGTATATATACACTTCTTCAGGGTCAGAGAGTTTTCACACCTCTTGAGAGCTTCACACCTCTCAAGGGCTTCACACTTCTGGTGACCTAATTAGCAAAAGAGTATAGGCTTTCCTATAAACAAAGGCAAGAATCAGTCAAAGGCATTTGACTGCCTTAGTACTGAGAAGCACTCCAAAAAAAAAAAAAAACAGTAAAAGGTCCCACTTTATTGCCCTTACATTCCCCTCCCAGTTTGATTTTTTTTTCATTAAAGGGGTCATCCCTTGACTCACTTCTTAAAGAAGCCTATTCACTGAATGGGCATTACCTCACTCAAAGTGAGAACCTGAAAAGACCTTAGCCTAAAAGGACAAAGGTCTCCTGCTGCATCCAGGGCCATCTCCAGTTATCCTTAGTCTTCAGTTGAG
The DNA here is from genome assembly GCA_028646595.1 of Phalanger gymnotis. NCBI lineage: Eukaryota > Metazoa > Chordata > Mammalia > Diprotodontia > Phalangeridae > Phalanger > Phalanger gymnotis. Next base: position 7,595,584 of record CM053625.1, read on the forward strand.
CTTATCAGCATCTGCCCACTGGACCCAGATGGCTCTGAAGGAAAAAGTGAGGCTTGTGACTTTGCACAGCCATCCCTCACTCATATCAAAGTGAATTGCAAGTCATATAATCATCTCCCTGATGTCATGGTCCTCTTTGAGAACAAAGGACAAACCACACACCACACACAAAGCTAAAGCTCACTAAATCCAAATTTTGGTCAGATATGAAACCAACTCTTTCTCTCTCTCTCTCTCTTTCTCTCTCTCTCTTTCTCTCTGTATATATATATATGTACATATATACACACACATATATATGTATACAATATATAAATATATATACATATATGTATGTATATAATATATATAATATTATATATATAATTTCTTCATAGTCTCCAAAGATATTTGACATAACACTTTATGAGACTTAACTTCAGATGAATGGACTGATAAAGACCAATTTAAGAGAAGAAAAATGACTGACACTACAGGGAACTACACTCTCTTAGTTCATCTTTATGCAATTGTTTTTTTTGAGTTTGAGAAGTTAAGAATCTGTTTCTGCCTTCATATATTTTATAGGGAAGCCATGCTTGTTCACATATAGATTTATCAGTTTTTCAAACACAAAAGTTCATTTCTACCATTTTCCACAACCAAACTGCTCACATATGGAAGGAAAAGTATCTTCTATTTATATATAAACTTGTTGTCTTTCATTAAAATATAAGCTTATCAAACATAGAGATTGTTTCATTTACTATATTTGCATCCCCAACACCTAGCACAATGCTGGCACATAGCAGGCACTTAATAATTGACTGACTGATTAAGCCTCTGGAATTTTAATTAACATGTCCAAGGCAAATAATGTGTTAGTGGTAGATACAGAACTCTACCTTTCATTCCCTTTCTCCCAGTTCTGTGTTCCTTCTAACTTAGGTAATTCCCTGGAAAGGCCAGCCATCTCTGATATCTTCCTTTTATTTTGGTTCCTTTGTCATTTTACTCAGTTAGAAATGAACTTTGTTTTTTACCGCTGGTGCAGCCCAAGGAATAATGACCCTTTGCCTTCAAATCCACAAAGATGTTTTCTTGAACTTAAAATGACAATCCAGAAGACAGGAAAGAAATTCATCTTGAACCTAATAAGAAAAGGACAAGGAGAGTGAGAAAACAGGAAGCAAAGAGGTTACTACCCAAGACTTGTATGGACCAATCTTAATTAAGATAAGTAATTTTTGGTGGCTATTCTAGACAATAATTCCTGCTAGATAAATAGAAAACAGTTAATTGGCATACTAAGGCAATAATATATTTATTTAGCATTATTCTCTCTACTATGAACCTAATTAAATATGGTTTATTTATGTCATATAATTCATTTGGTAGTTCCAACATTAAAAAAAAAACAACAAGATCCCTTTGGGGCATAAATTGGCAGATTATTTGCTTCTTAATAAAAGGCAAAAATGATATTCAAAATATTATATTGGTCAGGATACAAGCTATATTTTGCCCCAAATCTAGGTTGGTGTGGTCTGTAATCTCATTCTCAGTAAGAGAATGACAATGAGGTGGATGAGGACAAAAGGAAAAGCATTAATAAAGATAAATAAAAACATCCTTATTTGAATTGAAAAAAAACTACAAAAAATATTAACTATAGCTGTGTGTGCTTTAGAGAGAGTGATTTTCTGTACCTTCCTCATTATGGGCTTAATGTGAGTCTGGGCTCCCAAAATTGTGCCAGTCATGAACAAACAATTTCACCAGTATGGAAAAGCTTTGAGTACAGGCAAAGTAATGGACTATAAGTCTATCACTTGAGGACCAGAGTAATTAAATTTGGAGATACTCATCACCAAAAGTTTGGTTATAAAGAAATGAGTTTATTTCTTTCATTACAATTCATGAAATTGTTCGATAAGTCTTAGAAGCAGTTGTGAGCCACATTGGTGGAAAGGAGGCATACAATGAGGAAATTCTTACACCCCTGGAGTAGTTAAATGTAATTGTGTTTTATTTTATTTCAATTTAAAAGAGATCTCATTTTCTGACAAACAAGAAATCATTCATTCTCATCGTCATCAACCACAGTGTTGCCCTTGACTATTTACTCTTCCTCATTTCACATCTCCAAACAGTGGCCAAATCTTGTCATTTCTACCTCCACACTACCGCTTTTATCAGACCCCTTCTTCTTATTCACATCCTCACCATCTGTGGCCTGGACTATTGCAATGTCTCTTCATTGGTCTCTCTGCCTCAAGTTTCTCCTCTCCTCATTTACTCTTCCATTCAACAGTGCAAGTAATTTTCATTTTTAAAACTACATTTCATTTTTAATTAACAAAAAAATTCTATCTCCCTCCTTTTTTCCTACCATTAAAAATGTAAAAGAAAAACAGAAACTCTTGCAGCACATATATACAGCACACAAACAAAATTCTTTTGTTGACAAAGTGATTCTCCTAAAGTGTCTATTTGACCATGACACCTGCTACTTAGTAAACCCTACGGTCTCCCTACCTCTAGTAGCAAATCGAAACTCCTTTCTTTAGTTTAGCTTCTTAAAGACCTTCGCAACTTGGCCTCAACTTACACTTCTAGTCTTATTATGCATTTCTCAGCTTCACATACTCTACAATTCTGTAAAATTGCCTTTCTTACTGTTTCTTATTCAGGCAATTCCATTTCCCATCTCCTTGCCTTGAACTGGATGGATGTCCCCTGTACCTGTAATGCTGTCCTTCCTCTTCTCCTGCCTTAGAATCTTTAGTTTTCCCCCAGACTTGATCCAAGCATCACTATCTTCATAAAGCCTTTCCAGATCTCAGTCTCCAGCTGCCAGCTCCCCAGAAAAGTAGCGTGCTGTACTTATTTTATAAACACTTTTGTGTAAATGTTTTCTCCTTGGTGAAATAGAAATTCCTTGACAAAAGAGACTGTTTCTTTTTTGCTTTTGTAACCCAATTACCTTGCACAGTGCCTGGCACATAGTTGGTGCTCAATAAGTGTTACTGATTGATTTTCATCTTCCTACAATTTCTGCTCCTATTCATCCCCACCCTCCTTTTTGTCATCCTCTTGCTCCTCATCCTCTCCTTCATTATTCTGTGTTCAGGAGATGTCAGCTCATTTTAATAGAAACTTAAAAAAGTGAGAAGCTTGATTTCCTAAGGGACAGAACAATGAAATGGATCCCTAAACCCAAATAAAGAATGAATCTTGAATTCTCCAGAGAATTCTTCACAGCCATGATGAGAATAATTGAGAATTAATTATTTTCAAGCACAGTAAAGATGCTAGATAGCAAGATTTCTAGGCAACAGGAAGACCTTCGCACTCTCCCTCAAAACCATGTTATGGTGTCTGAGATTACAACCATTAGAGTTATTCCCTTGAGTCAAATCAGTAAGTCCCTCTATTTAATATGTTTTCTATTTTAAAAAACTTGTTTTGATCATCTAAGACCTGCCTTTTTACCCTCCCAACCAACCAACCTCATCTCCACTAAGGTCACGAGAAAAACGAAACTCATTACAAACATGTATGGTCAATCAAAACAAATTTCCACATTGGTTATGTCCACACATATTTATTTCCTCTTGCTTTCTGAGTCTTATATCTCTCTATCAGGAAGTAAACAGAATGTTTCCTCTTTAGTTCTCTGGAACCGTGATTGATGATTCTGCTGAGTTCAGCCTAATAGTAGTCTATCACATTTACATACCATAATTTATTCATCTATTCTCCATATGATGGGCACCTTTTCAGATTCCCACTCTTCACCACTTCATAAAGAGCTATACATATTTTTTGTACATTTCTAGAATTTGTTTTGTGTCAGACTAATCCCTGACTTAACCTAACCTTTCTCTAATTTCCCTTCCCCTTTCTATCACTTTCCATCTATTTCTCTATTAAATGAAATATGTTTCTGTATCTAACAGTGTATGTATTCTTCCTTTCTTTGACCACTTCATCTGAGAGTGAGGTTCAAGTGTCAGCCACTAGTCCTCACCCTTTCATCCCTTTTTATATAGATGTCTACTTGTGTGCCCTGACTTTGTGAGGTGATTTTTCCCTAATCTCCCTTTCCTTTCTTCCCTCTATGTATCAGTCTTCCTATCTCTTTTGATCCTTTTCCTAAGATCATGAAGATATAACATAATCATTCCAAGGCTTTGTCTAATTGGACTCTCTCTGTGAACCCTGATGATAATAGGATTTAGAAGAAACAGATGTGGCATCTTCCCAAATTTGAATGTAAACAGTTTGTTCTTCAGTTATTTATCATTGTTCATTCATGATTACCTTTTTATGTTTCTCTTCACTCCTATGTTTGAACTTCAAAGTTTTCTATAGCTGTAGTCTTTTAACTGGGGATGCTTAGAAGTCCTTTCTTTCATTCAAGATCCATTTCTTCCTCTATAGCATTAGTTTTTCTTGACTACAAATTAATCTTTTGCCTTATTAAATATTATGTTCCAAGTTCTCCACTGCTTTGTGGGTGTAGCTGTTAAATTTTGTGTGATCCTGACTTCTCAGTACTTGAATTCTATCTTTCAGGCTAATTGTGGTATTTTTTTTGTTTACCCTTGAGGTTTCTGTATTTTGGCAAATGATAATCCTGGGACTTTCCGGTTTGGAAAGTGATCAGTGAAATCCTTCTATTCTTGCTTTGTCCTCTTTTTCTAAGAGGAGTGGGCAGTATACTTTTAATATTTCTTGAAATAGGTTATCTGGGGGCAGCTAGGTGGTGCAGTGAGTAGAGCACCGGCCATGGAGTCAGGAGGAATTGAGTTCAAATCTGACCTCAGACGCTTGACACAGTTACTAGCCATGTGACCTTGGGCAAGTCACTTTACCCCAATTGCCCTGCCCTACCCCCTCCAAAAAAAAAAGAAAAAAAGAAATATGTTATCTAGTCTCCTCTTTTTTGTTATACCATTCAAACAGTCCAATAATTCTTAACTTTTGTCTTATTGATCTGTTTTTTTAGTTAGTTGTTTTTGCTATGAGATAATTTACATTAGCTCTAGGTTTTTCCCCCAATCTTTAGCCTTTGTTTTAATATTTCTTGTTGCTTCATGGAGTCATTGACTTCACTTTCTTTCATTTGGATTTTCATAGTGCTTGCTGATTAGGCAAGATCTCGTACCTATTACATCAGGTACCTTTCTATTTCTTCTATATAAGGGTTACCTTTCTATTTCTTCCTTCCATAGCACTTGTTTCTTTTCCAATTTTTTCTTCAAGCATTTTCATTTAATTTATAAATTTTTTTTACTCTTAAAAAAGCTTGTTTCATTTGTTCCTGAAATTCTCCTTAAGTTTGTGCCCAAGCTATGCTTTACTCTGAGGCATTTTTGTAGATGTTTCGAGTCATTCACTTCTGAGTTTGTTTCTTTGTTCATTTGTTTGTTTTCCTGAGGGTCCCTGCCAACATAATACCTCATTATTTCAAGACCTGAGAGAAAGGCTGAGGACCTGCAAGCTTCCAGTGTTCCCAAAGCGGTCTGATCCAGGACAAAATCTCATTGATGATACCTAATCTGAGTTCTACAAGTTCCTGACCTAGGTCACTTCTCCAAATGCAGTGCTTATCTCAAACACATGCTTTGGCTTATAAATCCAAGTCACAGAATCTCAGAACTGGAAGTGTATCTCTTATGTAACCTAGTTTAATGTATACCAAAACCTCAAATGATGATGCTTTAAGATCTCTCACTAGGCAGCTCATTTCTCTTTTGTATAGCTCTGATTGTTAAGAATTAGAGCTGAAATCTGTCTCTCTACTTCTCCCCTTCATTGCTTCTCAGGAGCTAAGCATTACACAACTAAGTCTCTTCCATGTGACAACCTTTAACACACTTGAACATGTCTGAAGTCCCCAGTGTCATCTCCTGTCTCCTGCAGGATTATCATCCTTAATTATTTTAACCAATTCTTATTTGAAATAGTTTCCAATCCCCTCCCTGTGACAGCTTCCACATTCTGTCTGGGTCTCTAATTTGATCCTCAGCCTTGACTTTAAGCTTTAAGTACTATATTGTTTGCATCCCCTTTTGGCTTGGACAATCAGTATGTAAATCCTTCCTTTTAGGTAGCATTACACTGGGTTTATATTTGGAACCAAAACTCAGGACCCATGCTCAATCAATTTTATTTGCTGCCCCAGCTGTTCAAGGTTTTACACTAACACGTGGTGGTATCCCTAGGCTTTACAATGTACCAATCCTTACTTCCACTGTATTGCCATATGAAGCCATCCTTATGCATTCTAGGACTATTACTATAGATGTAGAGAACACTACATAGCTTCTCTGAGCTTTTGGGTGTGACTGATCCTGTTTTATCAATCTGAAATTCTCCATCATTTGTTGTTCTCAATCTTTTGTGACTCAAGTTTTAACAGTCTCAAATATGGGCTATTCCTCCAAAAGGAGATAAATTTGCAAGGTGAAAAATATCCAGATGTATCTTTAAAAATATGATCTAACTATAGGCCACACTAATTTTTTATATACTCAAAATTTAGGGAAAGGGCTATAAGTGGAAGGTGCCACTGGGCAAGTTATTTAATCTCTCAGTGACATAGCACCTAGAACAGTGCCTATTGCATAGTAGGTACTCTATAAATGTCAGTGATGATGACGATGATGACAATGATGTTAGACACTTACTCTATACTACCTAACACAGTAGGTTCTGGAAATACAAAGACATCATATAGTTCCTACCTTTAAGGGGCTTACATTTGGGGGAGAGAAGAGACAATAGCTCCATATAACATATCTAGGATATCAACTAGGTCTTGATTAGTGAAAATAATGAATCCTATGAACTGGCCATGTTATTCAAATTCAGAATGCATATTTCCATTGGACTGGAATCAATTACCTTGGTTTACACAATTGTAACTTTGAATAGTGTGAATTTGAATACATTCAATCACTACTAGGGATTCATTAATTGCACCTGGATATAAAAATAAATACAAATTAATTTAGAAGAGGGATAAGCACTCAAATTGGGGAGTGGGATCTGGAAAGTCTTCATAACAAAGGTAATATTGAGCTGATCTTGAAGAAAACTAGGGATTTTTAGAATAAGCATTGAAGCTTCTCAAAGGGAGGTGGGGGGAGGGGCAGCTCTTCCAAGCTTCAGGTTTTTTGTGCAGCTGTTTTCAGAGATAATTCTGGGGACCTGTATGTTTTTGGTTCTTTAAAGTTGGTATGATCTAAGAAGAGGTATGTTAACTACTCACCTGGCTTGTGCTCTGGTCTATGAGTGACCACAAGCAATCTTTTTCAGCTTACACCTGTGACCAGGCTTCCAGTTCTCCTGTAGCCCCAAGCTCTGGTGTGCTAGCATTCCTTCTCACCCTGATACTCAGTCCCAGGACTGAGATTCAGATCTGAGTCTGGGCAAAGCAACACGGTCTTGCTTCAGTGCCAGCAAAGAGACCCCCGTAGTCTCCATCTGACCAGTTGTCTAACCCCATTACCATCCATGGGCTGAGAGTTCCTGAAGCAGCCACTGCCACTGCAGATTCAGTCACTGCCAGCCTGCACTGGCCAGAGCTCTACTCTCACCCAGAGGCAACAGACCTTTCCTGTTGACCTTGTAAGTTATCTGGGGCTGCAAAATTGTTTCAACCTGTCCTTTTGTGGGTTCTGCCACTACAGAATTTGTTTTGAGGCATTATTTGAAGTTATTTCCTGGGGAATTTGGGAATGCTGAGGTGAATTCTTGCCTTTTCTCTACCATCTTGACTCCACCTCCTATATGTCATCTTGATAACATTTTATCCACACATACAGAAACCTAGACATGTATTTTCTCATATTTATCAACAGTACTAATCTCCAGTCACTTAGGTTTTTAACTTCAGAATCATCCTTAACTCCTCTGCCTCATGTACCCCACAAATCCACAGTCACCAAATTCTGTCATTTCTGCCACCATATTTCTTACATCCATCCCCTTCTCTTCACTCACATAACGATCATCCTAGTTCACATTCTCATCACCTCTTATGGGGACTATTGTTCTCCCTGCCTCAAGCCTTTCCCCTCTCTAATACATTCTTAAATTGCCACCAAACTAATTTCTCTAAAATATAAATCTGACCATAATGTTCCCTATTCAACAAACTCCAGTAGCTACTTATTACCTCTAGGATCAAATGTACATTCCTCTGCTTGGCATTTACAGCTTATCACACCTGGCCCTAATATGCCTTTCTAGTTTTATCGTACTTTACTCTTTTCCACATACAATGAGATGTAGTCAAATTGAAATTCTTACTCTTCCTCATACACAACAATGCACCTACCATCTCTATTCCTTTGTACACCCTGACCACTAGGCCTTAAATGCATTTCTCTTTTTATTTATTTCTCTCAAAAATCCTAGCTGCCTTCAAGGCTCAGCTCAAGGATCACATTCTCCATAAGATCTTTTCTGATTCTTCCAGATTTGATTTAGTGCCTTCCCCTCAAAATCATTTTAGATCATTTAAAAATTTATTTTGTGTGTATGTATATATGTGCATATATAATATATATGTATGTATGTATATGTATGTGTGTGAAGGAGAGAGAATGCAAGAGGTTATTGATTGAATAATTCATATATCCTGATATTTCCCAATACAAACTGTTAGAGAACCCATAATAACACAAAGAGAGGCTGATATTTGGTGGGAGAAGGGCAAGCACCAAGACTGGACCTAGCAATAGGATTCAATATATTGAGTCGTGGGTAATATATATATATATATATATATATACATATATATATATACACATATATATGTGTATATGTCAATAATAAGGTTTCTGATTATTACTACTGCTACTGGTACTCTTAGTACTTCTTCTTCTCTCCCTGCTTTTCCTCTTCCTTCTCTCCCTTCTCCTCCTCCTACTTCTCCTCTCCTCCTCTTCCTCCACCTACTTCTCTTCTTCCTCTTCCTCCTCCTCCTCTTCTTCCTCCTTCTCTTCCTACTGCTCTTACTCCTGCTAGCACTACCAATACGAGACTAAGAATCTGTTGCGGTTTCTACTACAACTGAAAGATCTTTTAAGACCAGAAAAGTGCTTTTACTCAGTAGTTTAAAAGAAAAGACTCAGAAAGCTCAAACTTCCAAATTTACCTTCCTTTAAATGAACCTTAAGCTCCCAACACCATAGCAAATCCACTTGTCCAGGAGGCTCAGTCACCTCCCTCCCCCAGTTTCTAGACATTAATTAAAGAAAGGGGGGTGTTGCAGAGCTTGCAATGACACAGAGCATGGCAGTTTTAACACTTAACCTTCTAAGGGGATGACAGATGCTGCTCACACTTCCCTAGCCTCTGGTCTGCTGAGCTGGTTGGGAAAGGTACAGATGCAGGTCTGGAGGGGGCATGGGGGAGGGGCATGAACTTTTCCTGGATTTTTGTTATCATCACCTGTAGGGGAATCATCCAAATCTGCCATATGCTCATGTGAGATAACGCTGTATATTTTTAGGAAGTTTTAAAAGGGAGATAGCCAAAATATTTTTACTACACAGCAGGCAGTATTTCATGGTGGAATGGGAGGGAGGATTCGTAAGCTTTAAAACTGTTCCACAGATTGAAACAATCAATACATATCCATGACTAGAAGTGGGGGAGATTCCTGCATAAAGTAGTTCCCTTTTGGGGAGCAATTTCAGTTATGTGATTTTGGGGAAGTCACTTTCCTTGTATGGACTTCAGTGTGTCCATCTGCAATTACTTTTCTTTTAGTTGGGGTGGGGGTTAGAGTGAGGAAAAGAAAAGTGGGTTAGGTTTTAGAAAGAAAAGAGATAAATTCTAAGTTTTCATGAAGTTTCAACATTCTATATTCTATGATTTTAAGGTCTCTTCCAGCTCTGAAATTCTCTATCCTAAAACTGTAAAGTTCTTCCTCTTTAATACATTTTAAGATTCTGGATTCACTTGTAAAATCTCAGATTAAGAAACAGAAGACCAGGGTCATGTTTCTGGCTCCGACACTAAGTAGTTGTGTATCCTTGGATTAGTCACTCCCTTCCATTGGATGTCATTTTTTTAATCACTAAAATAAAAGTGTTAAATTTGGCAATTTCTAAAGCTCCTTTTCTTCTCCCACATTCTTTGCTCAATGATTCTAAGAAGTCAGGTTTGCAATTCAAATGTTGTCCAAAGTTGCTTTTCTCATTCAGACAAGTAATTTTGGAATTTGCAGATCTAAGGCAATTGAGGCATTGTGAGGGAGGAAATAGAGGGCTAGCCTTGGAGTCAGGAAGGCTTTGGTATACTGAAGTGAAGTAGAAAGAATGTTCAATCTGGAGCCAGAAGACCTAGCTTTGAAAGTCATCTCTCCCACATTGTCTGTGTGACCTTAGTGAGTATTACTAATAATAATAAATATCATTTATATGATGTTTTAAGGTATGCAGAGCACATTACATACATGATCTCTTTTGATCTTCCTAATAACTCTGTCAAATGGGCATTATTATAATTCTCATTTTATGGATGATGAAAGTGAGGTTGAGTGAGGGCCCTTTCCTAGGGTCATACAGCTAGTAGAAGCCTAATAGTATTTGACTTCATCTTCCTAACCTCAAGTCTAGCAAGGATGCTATCCACTGTACTTTCTAGGGCTCCATTTCTTTATCTGTTAATTGAAAATGCTAGACTAAATAACATACAAAGCGTCTTCCAGCTTTAAATCTCTCATTCTGTAATGCCTCCCAAACATATTAGCTTTGTGACCATGGGCAAATCAGAGAGCACCAGCTAAGCCTCTGAATAAATGGCAGAAGAGTAGCTGATTTGCATGGGGGTCAAGGGGTAGGGGGAAAATGAACATGGATTTGCATGGGGTAGGCAGGAAGGAACTTGGAATTTACTGTTCAGTTTCAGTGGGATTCTAGAAAGTCAGTTGCTATAAAGTACAAGTAAAGATACATTTGGAAACTCTGTTAGCAGGAAGCCAAGTAGTTGCGAATGTCATAGCAGGACAACATTTCTGCTTTCTCAGAATCTTTCCAAGGTACCAAGGCACCTAATTCTTATAATCCTAGAATTATTTAGAGGGAATAAAATGTGTGGATGTATGTAAAAGATAGTTGACCTTGGAGACAAGAAAGTTCTCTGTTTTAAGTCCTGCTTCTAATACATACTGACTATGTGAGTTTCAGCGAGCCATTAATAATGCTCTCAGCACCTCTCTAGCATTCAAGTTAGAGAGAAGGTGCCAACTTAGACTGGTGAAGTATGGTTCATTGGAGTAGCTTCCTACACCAATGAAATCACAGGTCTAGTCTCTATTTTATTATGTGTAAACTGTACTGGATGTTAAAGTCACATGTCACATGTGATAACAGATGAGCTCAGAAGGGAGAAAAACCCTCCATTCAGCAATTTTGTCTATACATGTAAACTATCAACATTCATACTTGTTTTCTTTCAGTTTAAACAAAAAAATTTGGACAGCTTTAATATACATCATTTAATTTTATTCTCTCAAACATATTGTATTGATGTCCTTTATTTTTTAAATATTATTTTCATTCCCCATTTACTAATAATTCTCATAGTATTGTCACCCTGTCTTCCCTTATAGAAAGAGCACAAACAGAAATATCTAAAGTGATTCCCAAGAAGATGTTATGAAGGAAGTGATGCTGTGTTATTCTCAATATTTTACAAATAGGGAAACTGAGGCACATGGAGCTTGGTTAAATGACTTGGCCAAGGTTATCTTGGTCAAAGTGACTTGAAAAGTTTTCTGATTCCCCGGCCAGTGATATCTTGACTGCAGAATTCTGTCTCTAGGGTATTAAAAAAACTATTTTGTATGATCTTTATCAGATATTTGAGCCCTAGCATGCCTTTGGACAACAAAATAAAGTTAGCATGGTCTTCATTCCATTGGAAGCAATACATTATCTCTTTTAATGAATGTTTCAATGCAGAAAAATGTTCTCTTTTTAAAATTTAACTCTCCATTACCTAGAAAATAGTTAAAAAGGGAAAAGTGATATTTCCTAAACTGTTAACGGTGAATCTCCACTAACACTGACTTTTTTCAAATGCTTAGAAACTATTTAATTAATTCTCCTTCTGGTCATTGTTTCCTCCGGGAGCCAATATGAATCATAACAGCCTGTGCTTAGAAAACAACTTTCCCCCTCATTTCAAAATATGGACATGATGTTCCCATTTCAAGTCTTCTGGCACTTCTCTTGTTCTCCAGAATCGAACAGTAGGTTTGTGATCAAACATAGGTATTTTTGTTGTTGTTTTGAAGACCCTATGTTTGTCCCCATATACACGCATTCATTAAGGAAGAGAGATGCTCTTTCACGGTGTCCTCACTGCTGTTGAGTTTCAAATTTCTCCATCCCATTTTTTTAATAAATTTTATTTAATGTATTTAGTTTTCAGCATTGATTTTCACAGGAGTTTGAATTACAAATATTCCCCCCATTTCTGCC
>CM053625.1:7608574-7625618 GCA_028646595.1 Phalanger gymnotis
TGCCCAATTGTATGCCCATAAATTTGACAACCTTAGAGATATGGATGAATTGGATGAAATGGATGAATGGATGAAAAAACAAAAACATAAATTGCCCAGGCTAGCAGAAAAGGAAGTAAAATTTCTAAATAACCCCATCTCAGATAAAGAAATTGAGCAAGCCATCAACGAACTCCCTAGGAAAAAATCTCGAGGGCCAGATGGTTTTACATGTGAATTCTATCAAACATTTAAAGAACAATTAATTCCTATACTTTGTAGACTATTTGGGAAAATAGGTGAAGAAGGAGTCCTACCAAATTCTTTTTATGACACAACTATGGTACTAATACCTAAACCAGGAAGAGTAAAAACAGAAAAAGAAAATTATAGGCCAATTTCCCTAATGAATATTGATGCAAAAATTTTAAATAAAATATTAGCAAAAAGAGTGCAGCAACTTATCACCAGAATAATGCACACAATAACACAACCAGGTAGGATTTATTCCAGGAATGCAAGACTGGTTCGATATTAGGAAAACTATCAGCATATTTGATCATATAAATAACAAAGCTAGCAGAAACTATGATTATCTCAATCAATGCAGAAAAAGCTTTTGACAAAATACAACAGCCATTCCTATTAAAAACACTAGGAAGCATAGGAATAAATGGAGTCTTCCTTAAAATTATGAATAGCATCTACCTAAAACCATCAGCAAGCATAATATGTAATGGGGATACGCTAGATGCATTCCCAATGAGATCCAGGGTGAAACAAGGATTTCCATTATCACCCCTATTATACAATTTGGTAGTAGAAATGTTAGCTTTAGCATTAAGAGAAGAACAAGAAATTGAAGGAATTAGAATAGGCAAAGAAGAAACTAAATTATCCCTTTTTGCAGATGATATGATGATTTGCTTAGAGAGCCCTAGAGAATCAAGTAAAAAACTATTTGAAATAATAAACAACTTTAGCAAAGTTTCTGAATATAAAATAAACCCACATAAATCCTCAGCATTCCTATATATTACTAACAAAGCCCAACAGCAAGAGATAGAAAGAGAAATTCCATTTAAAGTTACTGTAGACTCTATTAAGTATTTGGGAGTCTACCTGCCAAGACAAATCCAGGGCCTATATGAACGCAATTAAGAAACACTTCTCACACGAATAAAATCAGGTCTAAATAAATGGAAGAACATCAGTTGCTCATGGCTAGGCAGAGTTTATATAATAAAAAGGACAATTTTACCTAAATTAATTTATCTATTCAGTGCCATACCAATCAAAATACCAAAAATTATTCTACAGAGAGGTGGATAAAATAATAACAAAATTCATCTGGAAGAACAAGAGGCCCAGAATATCTATGGAATTAATGAAAAGAAATACTAGGGAAGGTGGCCTAGCCATACCAGACAGTAAAGTGTACTATAAAGCAGCAGTCATCAAAACTACCTGGTACTGGCTAAGAAACAGAGTGGAATAAGATAGATACACAAGATGCAGTAGTAAACTACTATACTATAGCAATCTACTCTTTCATAAATCCAAAGAGTCCAGCTTCTGGGCTAAGAATTCACTGTTCCACAAAAACTGCCGGGAAAATTGGAAAATGGTATGGAAGAAACTGGACATAGACCAATGTCTTACCCTGTATACCAAAATAAAGTCAAAATGGGTTCATGGTTTAGGAATAAAGGCTGATACTATAGGCAATTTGGGAGAGCAGGGAATAGTTAACTTATCAGATCTATGGGAAAGGGAAGAATTAATGACTCAACAAGAGATAGAGAGCATTACAAAATGCAAAATGGATAATTTTGATCTTGTTAAACTGAAAAGCTTTTGTATACACAAAGCCAACGCAACAAAGATTAGGAGGGAAGTAGAAAATTGGGAGAAAATCTCTACAAGTAGTGTCTCTGATAAAGGCCTCATATCTAAAATATATAGGGAACTGAACCAAATTTATAGGAATACAAGTCATTCTCCAACTGAGAAATGGTCAAAAGATATGAGCAGGCAGTTTTCAGAGGAAGAAATTAAAGATATGTGTAGGCATACAAAAAAATTCTCTAAATCACTATTTATTAGAGAAATTCAAATCAAAACAACTCTTAGGTACCACATCACAAACTTGCTTCTCTGTTATTTCTGCATGCCTCCCAATGAGGGTTTGTCCCCAACCCACCAGGAGAAAGTGGAATTTTCCTTGCTAAATGTCAAGTGACATAGGGACGATACAAGAAAGGATCCCAGCAGATTCTATGGGCATTGCTATTGTCCTTTTGTAGCCTATGTTCTTGACAAATGCCACCATATGTTCAGAGAAGGTAGGAAATATTCTGTGTGTTCTTCTCAACATTCATATTGTTGATCCTGATAATACTGAAGAACCTGGTTTACATGATATTATTTTGCAGTTCACTGAAATATGTTCTCCAAAAATGTTCCTTCTTCAGTTCTTCCAAGGTATGTAATTGTGCTGGTTTAAGTACTTGTCCAGCAGACCAAATGCTGAATTTGAGAGTCAGAGGGCCCAAGTCTGTCCTGTGTGAACTTGAGTTGTTACCTAACACATTCTGGGCCTCAGGTTTCTATTCTTCAAAATGAGGAGATTGAACCAGGAGAACTTTAAGGTCCTTTACAGTAGGCCTAAATCTGTAATTGAGATCTCCATCCTTTTATGATTTAGTTGACAGCTTTTGACAATTGCAGCCAATCAGGTAATGAGTCCCTTGAAACTTAGTTGGATCAGTCCTTAGTCAACACATATGGAACCCAATTGAACTCTAGTAGTAGATACCTTCGTAGCTTGGAAGGATCTGAAATAACTTTGAAGCCCATGTCCGCTGGATGGATTTCATAAGCTCAACATCACCTCTACACCGCGAGGTACCAGAATAGGACTTTGTTTCTGAAATGTTTTGTGGAAACATAATATCATAGCATGTCAAAAGTGGAAGCAGTCTTATGATGCAGAATATCAGAGATGGAAGAGACCTTAATCCCCAGAAAGTTAAAGATAAAAGTAGCATTGACAATCGACTAGTACAAACCCAATTGTCAATGTTACTTGGTGATATTACAGGGCAGCTAAATCTCACAGCGGATGGAGTGCCAGGCCTGAAATCAACAAGGCTCATCTTCCTGAGTTCGAATCCTACCTCAGACACTTATTAATTGTGTAACCCTGGGCAAGTCGCTTAACTCTTTTTGCCTCAGTTTCCTCATCTGTAAAATGATCTGGAGAAGCAAATGCAAACTACTGCAGTATCTTTGCCAAGAAAACCCAAATGGAATCATGAAGAGTTGGACATGGCTGAAAATGATTCAACAACAAAAGTACAAACCCTCATTTTATAGGAAAAATAAGCAAGGCTCATGGAGGGAAAAAAAGACTTTCCTGGGTTCCCACAGGTAGCTTTTGCTTCCAAATTTATTACTCTTTTCACCACAATGCCCTGCCTAGTTATAGACTTGAGGGTCGAGAAGAAGATTTAGAATCACATTACCCAAAATGTTAAAAACTGTAATGTGCCTTAGAATCATAAAAAAGAAGGATATTTAAAAAACACCCAGTCCAAGTCCCACATCTTACAGATGAGAAAACTGACATAAGATGAGGATTATTTTCCCCAATTGATAAATGGGATAGGTGACATTCAGAGAGGTTTCATGACTTGCCTCAGGATTTAAAGTGAGAGTATCAGAGCTGGGACGAGGGCCCAGGCTCTGAGACTCCTACTTCACTGTCCTTTCTGAATACTTCATGCATGAATGGGGTTTCTATTGTGCACATGCAATTTCCCCTACTAAAAAACATTAATATTGCATATTATTTTCCTTTACCCACTCTATCATTGAGCTAAACATGTTTACAAGCTATTTCCTCCATCTCTCCCTGTCTCTCTGTCTTTGTCTCTGTGTGTGTGTGTGTCTGTTTACATTTCTATCTGGGTCTCTCTCTGCCTTTCTGTGTCTCTCACTCTGTCTCTGTGTATCTGTCTGTGCATCTGTGTGTCTATGAATCTGCCTATTTATCTGTCTGTGGTAGGTAGAATAGGGATTAGGATTATTATCCCCATTTTACAGATAAGGAAACTGAGTGTTAGAGGAGTAATTTGACTTGCCCCAGGTGAAATTATAGAGGCTTCCAAAACTTGGATTAGAGCTTGATTTTCTGACATCTACCTGAGTGCTCTTTTGTCTACACTACATTGACTTTCTAGGGGAAAATATGCTAATTTATATCCATAGTGAAAATCCCATGAGGAAAGAGGGACATGTAGATGAGATTAAAAGATAACAACTACAGAAAATTGGGGCAGCTAGCGAATTGAGTGGATAGAGTAGATAGAGACAGAGCCTAGAGCCAGGAAGACTCATCTTCCTGAGTTCAAATCTAGCCTCAGACACTTACTAGCTGTGTGACCCTGGGCAAGTCATTTAACCTTATTCACCTCAGTTTCCTCATCTGTAAAATGAGCTAGAGAAGGAAATGGCAA
Organism: Phalanger gymnotis; assembly: GCA_028646595.1. NCBI lineage: Eukaryota > Metazoa > Chordata > Mammalia > Diprotodontia > Phalangeridae > Phalanger > Phalanger gymnotis. The sequence goes on from CM053625.1 coordinate 7,613,074, forward strand.
ACCAATCCAGTATGTTTGCCAGGAAAACCCCAAATGGAGTCATGAAAAGTCAGACATTATTGATAAATGACTCAATACAGAAAAGTAATTTAAACTTTACCTAATGTGTGCTATTAATGGCATGCTAGGGAGAGGTCTCTGGTAGAGTGCCATAGGACCTTTTCCGCCATCCTCTTCAGTTAAACACTTCTATCAATTGCTTGTATGACAATAAAGATGCAATGATTACAAGAAGGTGGGAAAGACAGATAACACTTCATTTGATAACATTGAGATCCCCAAAGTTCTTAGCAGTTTAGAAAGACAGACTTACCTTTAACAGTATGTAATATACTACACCCGACATCACTGCACAAATTAGTGTAAAGTGAGATTACAAGACTATATAGAAGCTAGCGGGGGGAGCCAAAAAATGGAGGCTTTAATGTTTTAACTTGAAGGGATGTGGTGGTGTATAAAGCAAAGCTAAAGTGGTCTTAAAGTACATGTATAGAGGCACACTGTGGAAAGTAAGGGAGATGATTGGTCCACTGTCCTCTGCCTTGGGGAGACCATACCTAGAACACTGTATTCAAGTCAAAGCATCCCACTATAGGAAGGGTATTGACAAAATGATTTGCACAAATGAAAGGAACCAAAGGACCCAATAGGAGGGCCAAAGGGCTTAAAACCAAATTATACAATTCATGTAGAAGATACTTAAAATATTTTATCTTGTGAAAGAGGGTTGAGGGTTTGTTTGTTTTTTTTTCTTCTTTTTCAGAGGGATAACTAAGGGATAATGACTGAGAATTACAAAAAGGCAAGCTCTATGCTAAAGGGACAAATTCTTATAATTAGAACTGCCCCAAACTGACTTCTTCACATGATTGCCTTTCATTTCAGGCCTTGAAACCAAAGTAGTATGAGCGCTAGTTAATAGTAACGTAGAAAGAATTCCTGCTCAGGTATGAGTTGGACTAAATGATCACTCTATCCCTTTCTGTCTCGGAAATACTGATTCTGGAATTTTATAAATGAGATAGGGGTTGGACTTGTACTTATATTGTTATTGGGAATTGCTGAATGAGAACTCGCTATCCCTGCAGGTTTCCACTTTCTCTGCATTTTATCACTTTAGAGTACTGCCCTAAAGCATTGAGAAAGCAAGTGACTTGTCCAGGGTCACACAGCTAGTACATGTTGGAAGAAGAACATAAACCCAGATCTTTTTGATTCCAAAGTTAGCCCTTGTCCCCAAGAAAGCAACAGACAGCAACTCCATTAGTGAACTAGTAGATGAGACATTGGCCCATCAAATGCCCCCACAAACGCCCCCTTAATTATGGCCTGCCAAGCCCACACTCTCTATGTATATTTCACTCCACTCCAAGCCACTGTTCCAGCCCTATTTGCACCCTCTATATATTCTAATCAAATCGGAAGAATTATCTGCCTCAATGCATTTTTACAGGCTGCTTCCCTTGTTTAGAATGCATTCTCATCTCACCTCTACTTCTCAGAGTCTTTGTCTTCCTTTTAGGCTAAACTCAGGAACCCTTTCCTCCCTGAAGCCTTCCTTCTATTGATGTTCTCTGCCTTCTCCCATCATTGATGTTCTCTGCCTTCTCAGATATGCTCTATTTCTTATCAATGTATTGCTCTCTTCTCAAAATAGAATGGGAGTTTCTTGAAAGAAGATTATTTTATTGTTTTATTTCTGTCTCTTTATCTCTACCTTCTAGAAAAGTTCCTTACATTTAAAGACACTTTAAAATGTTTGTCACATTTAATTTTCAGTTCTTAATTAAGAGCATTTATTAAGTTTTTACTATCCAGAGTTGAATAATTGCAATGGTGAATGCCTTGACTCTATGTCACAGGAGGAACATTTGAAACATCTAGGGATTTTTAATATAGAGAAAAGAAGGAAATATGATATATGTCTTCAAGTATCCAAAATGCTACCCTTGTAGAAGGATTATACTTGTTCCATGTGGTCCCCAAGGTAGGTACAAGTTGCCATGTGTAGAAATTGTGAAGAGCAAAATTTAGTCTTGAAAGGAAATAACTTCCTAGCAAATAGAACTGTCCAGATGTTGAATGAGGCTGCCTCAAATTCCTCCCCTCCCCCTCACTGGAGCTTTTAATTCTTTTTATGGAGATGCTGAATGGCCACTTGTTGGTTGTGTTATAGCAGGGATACTTTTTGGGGTATAGGCTGAATTAACAGGCTGCTGTGATCTCATTCAACTCCAAAATTCTTCTACTCTGTGATATAATAAACTGCTGACATTTATAAAATGTTGCCTAGTAAAAAATTGCTATCACATACATTTCCTCATGTGATCTTCACAGCTACCTTTCAAGGGATTCCAGAAAAGGGATCATTATTTCCATTTTATAAATGGTAAAAAACAGGTTTAGAAAAAAGAAGGAACTTGCTCCAAATCACACAGCAAGCAGGTGGGAGATCTAGGACTTGAAGCCAGTTCTTTTGACACCAAGTCCAGTTCCCCTTCCATTCACAGACGCATGTGCTAACCCACAATTCGCACCTACTTAGGGCAGGCTAGTAAAATCACCAGAGCAATTTTTATTTGGAAGAGTACAACCTATTCTATTTTAATGCCCTCTACAATCTGGCTTCAATCTATTTGTCCAGATTTATTTCATAACATTCTCTTTCACTTGACCTTTTACAAAGGAAAGAAACAAGTAGTTGAAACATATCTACTGTCCAGATTATAACATTCATTTGGATAAACAATCTATTAAGTTTAGTCTTCAGCATGTGTAACTGGAATAGTTAATACAAATAGGCAATAAATTAGACCCAAAATTGACTGACCAGGAAAAGCAAGCAAACAAGATTGCCTTTGGGAATTTTCAAAACTTTTTTCAATGGCACTAGGCTTCCAGTGGAAATAAAGACACATTTTTAATACTAATTGACTGCTAAACAAAGTCAACAGACAAACACTATGTGCCAGGCTCCTAAGCACTGGGGATACAAAAGAAAGTTCAAACAGTTGTTGCCCTCAAGGAGCTCATTTCCTAATGTTAGAGACAACACACAAACTCTGCACAAATAAATTATATATAGAATAGCCTGGTGACAATTGCAGCACTAAGGCAGTAGCATTAAGGGAGTGTGGGACAGGGTTCTTGAAGAATGTGGGATTTTAGCTAAGACTCGACAGAGCATTTGCCAAGCAATAAAGGGTAAAAAGACTGGAAACATAGGAAAATACCAGGTTATAAAGGGCTTTAAAAGCCAAACAGAAAATTTTGTATTTGGCCCTGGGATAATAGGGAGCCACAAGAGTTTATTGAATAGTGTGGTGATATGGTCAGACATGCACTTTAAAGAGACCACTGTGGCAGCTGACTGATGGATGGACTAGAGTTGGAAGAGACTTTATTCAGGGAGTTTATCAGAGGATTTTGAAATAGTGCAGATGTGAGATGATGAGAATTTATAGCGGCGTAGTGTCAAAGAAGATGTTGAGAGAATAGACTCGATAGGACTTGGTGACTGAATGGATAGCGAGATTAAGAGAGAGTAAGAATGTGAGATAGACACCTAGGTTTTGATCTTGGATGACCAGGAAAATGGTAAAGTCTTCAACATTAATAGGGAAGGTTGGAAAAAGGGGAGGTTTGGGATGGGAGGGGAAGATAATGATTTCATATTTAAACCCATTTAGTTTAAAATGCCTAGCAGATATCCAGTTAGAGATAACCAATAGGCAGTTGGAGATAGTATATTGAAGGTCAAGAAAAAGATCAGGACTAGAGAAATGGATCTGAGAATCATCTGCATAGAGACGATAGAGAATTGGATGCACTGAAGCCGATAGAGTGTAAAGAGGACTAAAGGCAGGGCCCTGTAGAACACCCATGGTTAGTAGGTATGACATGAATAAAGGTACAGTATGGCATTACAGAGGTCAGGATTCAGAGGACCCAGATTCAAATCTTAGGCCTGCTACTTATTACCCGTGTAATCTTGGACAAGGTATTGAAACACATTGGCTCAGTGTCCTTACCCATGAAATGAGGAGTCTAAACCAGATGACCTTGACAAACCTCTTCTTGCTCCAATGTCTAGGAACCTAATCCCTCTATGGCTAGTTGCCATGATGTGCTCTCCGGACACACCTCAGTCCTGTTTCTCCATCCTAGTAACAAGGGTGGAGAGTAACACACACAGGCATGAACAGACAGGAGAGAGAATTTGCAACAGCTCCGGGCCCATAAGTGCAAGCATACTTGGGAAGCCACTCCACTGTAGGCCAGAAGTGATAACAAAAACATGATGGAGTTCAGAGGAACAACAAATGATAAGCCAGACTTGGAAGAAATAAAGCATCAAGGGGAGGAGAACGGATAATATAGGAAAGAGGATGGAACTGTTATGGCAAAAGGCTGTACAAAGTCACTTGGCCACCAGGCATCAATGCAGGTCAAGGAGTTAATAACTCTTCTCTGAGGGAGCCAGTTGGAGTTGCAAGATAGCACTAGATTTGCAAGCAAAATTCCCCAACCAGGGTTGAGGGCATCCTACGGTCAGGGAGTAAAGCTGAAAGGGAGGGGTCAATGTGGAGAGAACATTGGGGAGAAGATACCTCCTCCTACTCCACTCCTCTCACTCCATCACAGGACTTCCAGGAGGATCAAATGGGTTAACAGAGGTGAAAGCACCATGAAATGATGAAATACCCTAGAAATGACTGCTAGGTTTGGTTCTGTTTTTTTTAAAGACAGTTATAACTTCTGGCTGGGAGGGATCAGAGAAAGCTCCTTGGAGGAGGTACCATTGCATTATTATATTATTATAACCACTGTAACTATTCCACCATTCATGGAGGAATCAAAAGTTCAAGTATATTATAGCTAGATACAGATATATATTCCATATTGCATGTAGAAATCATATTTAAATATATACATATAAACATATAATTTTCACACACACATATACATGATAACTGGTAACATTTGGAACACCACCTTACATAGCCCTTTAAGGTTTTCAAAGTACCTTACATCTATTCTTTCATTTGATCTTCAAAATAAAGCCCTATGAAATAATTTCTAGTATCAGCCCCATTGTATAAAGGAGAATGAGTCGAAGAGAGTTTAAGTGATTGGCACAAGGTCGCAGAACTAGTCAATGTGAGACAGGATTTAGCAAGAGGTTTATTATCCTTTTTATGGGTGGGACTAGGAAAAAGAGAAGTTGTGTAGTAAACTAGAAGCATATGTTACCTGCTGGTAGGGGATTAAAAAACAAAACGAAAACCTTTATTGATGCCCAACCCTTTATACACATATCTCGAGATTTTTTTTTCTTCATGACAAAAGTCCAAGGAAAAATGTTATGAGACCTTTTAAAACAATGGAGTTATTACTAATAATCTCAATTCACTAGGCTCCTTAACTTAATCACAATACCTTAGTTGCCATCTCAGCCTGGACTTTCTCTCAGTACCTGGAACATCCATCTGTCTTGTAGCCTCCTCACCCTGGAACACCCATCCGTCTCTGCAGCTTTCACGCCCTGGAACATCCCTCTACTATGCCATCCCTTTTCTCTCTTTGGCGAATTCCTCTCAATGCCAACATTTCAGGGACGGACTCTGGCAGGCTAACCTTCATTCCACTCTCGGTTCTGCTTTTGGCTTCCTAGACTTTGAAACCATGACCCTATAGGGCACTTCATTCTTCCACCTCCCAACTTTCAGCTCATTTTTCTATGTTATCTTACCTCATTAAAATAGAAGCCTCTTGAGGACATGGCCTAGCTTTCTTTTTTGTTTATATTGGTATCCTCAAGACCTAATATAATGTCTATCATATAATAAGTGCTTAATAAATTCTTGTTGCTTGTCATCAACTTCCATCACCTACACATGAGCAACACAGAACAATGGAAAGGTCACTAGATTTGGAATCAAGAAGCCCCTGGTTCGAATCCCAGCCTTATTACCGTGTGACCTGTGTGACCTTGGTCAGGTCAATTATACTCTCTGTCTCATCTTATCTCTGGAACTCTGTTATGAATAATGGTCTTGGAGTAAATGTCTCTAAGAACACTTCCACCTCTAAACCTATGACCACGTGAGCTCTAGTGAAAGGGAAACCATCACTTCCCCAAACAATCCATTCTATTATTAGACAACTTTATTTCATGGGGAATTATTTGTTGATTAGAAAAGCACCATCCCATAACTTTCACCAAACAAAAGATCCTTGTGAGCATTATTTAAGGTAGCATTTGGAAAAAGGGAAGACTGCATCTTCAAATAAATTCCTGTGGCAGCTCTCTATCATACATGTAAAATAAATGAAAGGTAGAGCGTCAGGAATAAATTTAAGGAGGAACATGTCAGTTTGTCAGATGTGCAGGTTTGAAAAGGTTTCAAGAAGGAATTGGAGCTTAACTGTTTTTTGAAGAAAGGGAATGACCTTAATACAAGGAAATAGGGGTAAAGGCATTACAGTTAGTCCATTCTCATGAGGCGTGGCACAAGCAAAGACACAAAGGTGCAAAACAAGAACAAAAAATAAACAAGAACAGGGGAAAGACCAGTTAGGATAGAACATACAGTACCTAAATGGAATTAGAATGAGCAAAACTCAATAAAAAAATCACATGACTTCAGAGTCTTTCTGAAAGAAGCGTTTTCCAATCTTTCTTAATCTCAGCACCTTACTTCTGAAATAAACCTCCATTTATTCTGCATATATGATGCTTGTACTTAATTGTTTGCATTTGTCTTCCTCAGTAGACTGTGAGTTCTTTGAGAACAGAGACTGTTTTTTTGCTATCTTTGTATCCCAGTGCCCAGCATAGTGTATGGCACATAGTTGGTGTTTAATAAAGGTTGTTTAATTAGTTGGCTGGCTAATGAGGTGAAAAGAACCATTTTTCTGAGTGTCCCAAGATGTGAGTACTTGTCTCTAAACAATTATCTATGTAATGGTGATAAGTCAGTTTCCCTCTGGAACTCAATTTTCACCTTTATAAAATGAGATTAGACCAGACTTAGATTATCTCCAAATTCCTTTGCAGCTCTGATATTCTGTGGTTCTATGATTCTAGGTGCTCTTCCAATCCTGACATTTCATGCTTCTGGGAATCTAAGGTCTCTTCCCACTCTCCCACTCTTCCCACCAGTTTATGGTTCTGAGTCCATTTTACTATGGAAATTAGCATGTTCTCCTATATACAGGGTGTTCCTAAAGTCTGGACACATAGGCAGTTGACAGCAAAGTGGAGTTACTACATCGAGTACACATGAATCTTGCAAAGTACATCAACCTTTGCATCACAAATGATGGAAATCATATTGAAGATGTTATTAGTTAACATTCCAATTAAATAAAATGTTGTTGAAATTTTCATTCATTTCATTTCTTGAAAATATGCATTTTTGCCAATGTGTCTAGACTTTAGGAACACCCTGGATGTGTATACATATACACACACATACACACACATATACACACATATACACATATGAATACATATACACACATGTGTGTATATAAGTGTGTGTGCATATATGTACACACACATATACACATGTATGCATGTATGTATGTATGTGTGTATGTATTTCTTCATAAGTTACATACTTGTCCATAAAGAGCTGCATGTTGTGAGAGGCAGCCTGAAAGAGGAGAAGAGGGGCTTATTGAAATGTGCTCTCTCTTCCTCCTCTTCTTCCCCATGTAGCCCATTAATCCTGATTCAACAAGATTTTTAATTCCTCCTCCATGGCTATGCAAACAATTTTCTGATCCCAAGACTGACTCCAGACTAAGACTAGTGAAACTCTCAGGTAAAGCTGTGGACAGGTTTTTGGTGAAATTCTAGCTCATAAATATTTGCTTAATCAACCCAACCCATAAATCACCAAGTGAAATAAACAGAGGGTGAAAAATGTTAAGTCTTTAAATGCACACTGACAAACTTTCCTAGAGAGCCGATATTTTCTGTAATGGCAATTTTATTTATGCATTCCTGTATTCCACTTTGACGGAGGATTATTTTTCTCACGGCCAACTCAGGCTGATTGATGCAGTGTGGCTGCTCACTTTCAGATAGGGCTGGTGAAGCTGCAACATAAGTTTGTGGCTGTATTTAAAATAGGGAATACAAAATGGGTTTAAACTTTAATATTTCATAGAGACATTTAGTTTTACAAGTAATTTATTTTGGAAGCTTGCTTTTCTGCCTGGCCACTGTTGATTCTGACTAAGTTGATGTCCAGAGCCACCTCTGCATATTAATATCATTGGCACCGGGCACATTGAAAGATTTCAGGCTTACCTTATCACTGGGAGATATTTAAAGAGCCATGCAGGGGATGAAGTAAATGCTTTCCTCAACATGTCTATAAGGATGTTAGTTTTTCATACAATGACTTTAACTAATATATCCTCCTTAGAAAAGAGGGAAAAGGAGCAACATTTATAACACACAACTCTGTAAATCATGAAAGACTTTAGATGTCGAGCTGAATAATTTTGTAAATCACAAATGTTTCCCATCATCACCCCACACATGGGATTTTTTTAAAACCCAGCTAGAAGATTTTTGTTTGATTGTTTTTTTAATGCTTTCTTGTTGAAAATAGAAACTATAGAGAAAAAGATTCCCAGTATAGAAGTCAATCAGGCTTCTAATAGAATTAGGAATCAGAATCACATAAAATAATGGAATGTCAAATATAGAAATGTTTTAGAATCTAGAAAATAGAATGTTGGATTTTGCATGACTACATATGTACCTTTATAGAATTGCTTGCCCTCTCAATGAGGTGCGGTGGGGAGGGATGAAGAGAGACAATTTAGAATTCAAAGTTTTAGGAGAGAATGTTGAAAATTGTTTTTCCTTAATGGCAATTTTATTTATGCATTCCTGTATTCCACTTTGACGGAGGATTATAAGGATATTATAAGGATAAAATTATAAGGATATTATAAGGATAAAATAAGGTACTAAACAGAAGAAAGAACTTAAAAAAGGAAGCAGAATGCTGTAGCTAGAAGGTGCATTACAATCATGGAATGCAACATGTAAATGGAAGAGATGTTAGAAGCATGAGATGTGATGACTGGGCTGGCCTCACTTTCCTTTGTGGTCTTAATGTATACTACTCCTCTTCCTATACTCTGCCATGCCACCAGATTTATTTTCTTCCTGATCCTCTCACATGACACCACAACTCCCATCTCTATGCCTTGTCGTGTCTGGACCATGAACATCTACATCTTTGAACTCCCTATGTCCTTCAAAACTAAGGTCATAATCCACTTCGATAGGAATTCTTTCTTGATTTCACCAGCAGCTAGTGTCTCCTCAAATTGCCTTGTATTTATTTTCTATGTTTTTTAATTATTTATATATGTCTATATCACTTCTGACTGAACGTAAGCTCCCTGAGGCCAGGGTCTGTTTCGTTTCTGCCTTTGAAGTTCTAAGACTAGCACAATGCCTTAATAAATGCTTGTTTGATCAATTAATTGATGAAGCTGTAAGAGACCTTAGACTTCCCCTAAGAAGAACTTCCTTTGGTTCACTTTCAAGTGATTATAGAATATGTCTAATTAAGGTCCCTTCTGGGGGACAGGGTTATTATCGAGGCCAAGGATGAAGACAGACATAAAGCCCTCTGTAACCTTGTAGTACTATATAAAGCAATATAAGTGTAATTAATATTTGCAATTCCAGAGAAATCGAATTAATGTGGGTTAAGGAGAAATACTGTATGCATATCTGGCAATATCCCTATTGACGGATGCCGTCTTCCTAGTTAGATGACTAACTAAAAAGGAGAAAACATAATATCCTATTGTGCCTGTTGATTATTCATTTAAAAAAGGCCTTTAAAAATGAATATTTACGGCCTTTTCTCTCAGAAGATGTCTCCTGTGAATATATTAAAATGAGAAAAGACCATGACAGATGTAACTTCAGAGATAACTTTGTTCGGTTATCTATTGAACATTATCATCAAATGAGGCACGAAACAGGGAAATATATACTCATCTAAGGTGCTTATCGGTGTCATGGTAATTGTCCTGTACGGTCCAAACAAAAGAACGATTCCTTATCAATTATCTCTAAGTTATTCTAATTACAAATAATAATATATTAGCGCCTTTGAACCCTGAAATACTTACAAAGCTGACAATGAAATCCATAGTCATTTGGAAGAGTTGAGAGGTTGATCTAACCACTCACACTGAAAATACAAAGTGGAAGAAAGATGTATAATTCCCAGGATGCAGTATATGTTTGAATGAGGAATCCATAGAATTCGTCCTTTGGTCCCGTAGATGAACAAGCTAAGCCAAAAATAGAATGAGATGAATTTGGTTAAATTCCATTTGGAAAATTGGACAGTATTTTCAATGTTGCTTTCTTCTACAAAAGCCCATTTCTATTAGAAAAAAAATCTATGAAATGCTCTATGATGTTGAATTATGGAACAGCAGAATATCAGCAAAATAAAAACTGCAGGTAATCCCAATAATCTCAATGAGATACATTTTCATCACAAACAGGCTGTTGCACATTAGCAACAGTCTGGTTTGTGAGTTGTATAAAAGCAAAAGACACCCAAAACGGTAAAAAAACAAAAAAACTGGGAGCCCAGTTGTAGAGCAAGAATGAAAAATGGACGGTCCAATCCATGCTATTCTTTAAAAGATTAAAAGAATGAAAAGAGCAACTCTGCTGCTTTGCATAGATAAGGGACCCTTCCATAGAATCCTAACTTTGCAGAACAAATCCCCTTAATAAAAGGATTTGTTCTTCAAAACTTGGACTCAATCAAAAGGCCACACCTGAGGACCTAGAAAGCCACATGTGACCTCAAGGCCACAGGTTCCCCATCCCTGGCCTAGACAAATTGCGGCATGTGAATGTGATGAAATATTATTGCACTTGGAAGAAATGAACATAAAGATTTTATGGACACTTGGGAAAACTCAAAAGACACACACATAGTAAGTGCTTAATAAATGTTTTTGGACCATTTGACAAATGCAGAATAAAGCAGGTTATACTTGACTTCTGAAGGCTTTTCCAGTACTGAATCTGTGATCTTTTGAACCAGGAAAACAATAAATACAATGAGCACAATAATTTAGATTAAAAAAATACTATCACCACAAAAAGCCACACCCTAAACTGAGCAATTTTGTGTAGTTATAAAAATCAACCTTGTCCCTCAAGAGTAGGTGAGAACCTTTGCTACCATCCTCCACTACTTTCCAGGGGGACAATGGAGATGTTGAAATATTTATTATACTGTCATATTCAGTTGATATATTGGGAAGTTTGTGAATTGCTTTTTTTCCCTCCTTTTTATTCTTTGTTATAAAGACCGGCTCACTGGGTGTGGGACTGGGGAGGGGTATAATTTGAAATGGTGATACAAGAACAAAATGTTTTTTTTTTTAAATTAAGTCACAGACAGAAACTGAACAGAATGAGAACGTATTAAGGAGTTGTGGTCTGTACCAATGGACAGAGGGGAGACATTTTCATATTCAAACTAACCATCAATAGGAACATTGCCAAAGAGAGCATTCCAGGTTGGAGATCACTAATACAAGCTTCTGAATCTAACTAAACCTTCCTCACTTTACAAATAATACAGTTGAAGCCAGAGAGGTCAGGTGTTGTGTCCAATGTCATGAAATTTGTGGAAAGTACAATCTAGTCCTCTTGGCTCCCAATTCAATGTTGTTTGCTAGGCACTGGGCTGCCTTGTTGAAATTTGTTTCTTTGGTTATATTCTGTCTAATGCACCTATGATTTGATGCTTTAAACAAGGACTAACCAGGCTCAATACCAAATCAAAATTCCCACTATAGCAAGCAGAACTTAGGGAAGTTTTGAATGAGTTCAAAGAAACAAATTACTGAATCTAGTAATATAAAATATTGTTTTGGGAAGATTGTCATGAATATGAGCTGTCAATAGGTTTACAAAAAGCACTTTTGTGTTCCAAAAGTATTAGCATGTGAATGTACAGTGGTTATTTTATTGGCAATTTATAATGGATTTGCATATAGATATTAATATAGTTAAATTAAGTAAAAATGTCATCACTTCCTCCTAAGTACAAAGATGGAACTAGAAAGAACCTCAAAGGCCATCTAATCCAACATTTCCTTCCTTCTCACTTCCCCCACACCTACTTTGGAGTCCTCTGACTCCAAATCAAGTTTTCTTTTCACTGCACCACACTACCTAATTGTCAAGCACCGTGCTCTTCCCAGTGTACAATTCTGCCTCTGATAAAAGATCTGATTAGGAAACTGAGACCCAGAGAAATAACGTGACTACATCACTCAGGCAGTAAGTGTCAGAGCAATTATTCAGACTCAAATTCTTAAGCCAAATTGAGGTTTGTTTGGTCCCTCACCCCTTTATATTCCATCTCAGCCTTTCTTGTGAATGCAATGCACTCCTAATATTAACAGTTTTCTGAAGTTTAAATATCATTACACATTCTTTGTATAAGCACAAAGGCCCC
>CM053625.1:7626118-7659630 GCA_028646595.1 Phalanger gymnotis
GAATCAAAGAAATAAGTTCTATTACAGCATAAAATTTCCACAAAATAAGCACTTAATAAATGCTGTATTCATTAACTCACATATATATCAGCTTTTCTTCCTAATTGGCTGGTATGCATTGTTTCTAATCAAAGATTCATCAGATAACAATCTCTTCCTACCTATTCTAACAGTTAGACTGCTGAGCTAGGAGTTAGGAAGTCCAAAGCCTGTTTCTGCCACTTCCCCATGTGACCATGGGGAGACCCCCTTCATCTGAAGTGGCATGAGATTCTTCATCTCTAAAATAAGAATGATGATAACTTTAGTATCTACTTTAGAGGATTTCAGTCAGGCTCCAGTCATCCTGATCTATATCTTATGACAGGACCAAATGGCTTGGGGGAAAAAGTGATGCTGGTGACCTTGCATAGCCCTCTCTCACTTAAATCCAGTTCACTTGCAAGTCATGGCATCATCTTCCTAAAGTCATGGTCCTGTTCAAGAACAAAGGACAAACAACAAGGAGAAAAGGTATGTTAAAGTACTTTGCAAATCTCAAAGAGCCCTAAGGCTGTAAGTCATTATCATATATATATAATATAGCAGAATATATATAATATAGCAGAATAATATAGCATATACACATAATATAGCAGAATCAAATGAAATAACATATGTAAAGTGCTTTGCAAGGTTAAAGCATTGTGTAAATATCAATGGTTATTGTTACATTATTAGTAAGATGTGATATATCTTTGAAATAATTTAGATTTTAATCACATAGTTTGTAAAAGAGAATAAATAGTGAGGCCTGATGATATTTTTTATTAGGAAGACTAAGGAAAGATTCACTGAGGAAGAACTATAATTTTTGAACTGAATTTCGAAGGAGAAGTTTTGCAACAAAGATTGTTAAGGGGAAAGGAGGAAATAATTATTTATAAGGTGTCTAAAATGTTCCAGGCACCATGTTAAGTGCTTTTAAAAACTATAATGTCATATGATCCTCACAACAACTCTGCAAGGTAGACGCTATCACTATTTTTCACTTGAGGAAATTGAGTCAGACAAATTAAGTGATTTGTTCAGGATCACACGGCCAGTAAGTGTCTGAAGGCACCTTTGAACTCAGGTGTTCCTGACTCCGGGCCCAGCACTCTATCCGTTATATCACTAGCAGCCTCAGGCAGGAGAGAAATAAACCCCGTAATGTGAATGCACAGAAATTAGAGAGGAGAATGAAATCAAGAAACATTGTTGAGCAGTCAAAATTGACTGGAATGTAGGATAATTGAAGGGGAAGTATGAAATATAACTGGAAATAGAGTTAGATCAGATCACAAAGGGTCTATGCCAGAAGCACGAGATTGTATTTTATTTGACAGAGAAGGGGAACAGAATCACAATGTTTGATCCCATGACTTCACATTAGGAAGATTTCTAATGATTGCTGGATTGAAGAGAGGAACAACTAATTAGGAAACCGGTGTCACCAGGCAAGAAGTAATGAGGGCCTGAACAAGTGTGAATGAAGAGAAAAAGAATGGATGCAAAACATACTGTGCAGTTATAATCAATGAAATATGCGATGACTGATTATGAGAATTGAGGGGGAGGGACATGTTGAGTTTGAGATACCTAGAGAACATCCAAGAAGACATAGCTATCCAGTATTGCTCATTTATAACTGCAGATTAGGAGAGATGTTAAGGTTGGATATATAGAAGAAAGGGTCATCTGGCTAGAGATGATACTTAAACCCATGGAAAATTATGACAGCATCAAGAAATTATTTGTATGGAGAACAAAGTGTTCTGGACAAACACTTGGAGAACATCTTAGAAGAGTCAGAAAATAATGATGATTGAGAGATTGAAGAAGAATAAACACGTCAGTGGAGGACAACCAAGAGACAAGTGTTATGTAATACAAGGGAGGAGAGGGTGTCTAGGAGGAGTGAGTAGCTAACAAGATCAAAATTTGGAGAATGATGAAGTAGGATGAAGAGTGTAAAAAAAGCCATTATATTTAGCAATTCAGAGATGGTTGGAAACCTTGAAGGGAGAAGCTTCAATTGAATGGTGGTGTCATATTGCAAAGGGTTGAGAGGCATGTTCTAAAGAAATGGAGACCCTCAGTATTGATGATTGTTCTAGTAATTTGCCATCTAAAAGGAGGAAGGAGATGGGAATAGCTTGAGGTATGTCTGCTATGATTCCTGCCTAAGAAACAGCTTTAAGTGATTGAAGATCCGGAGGTCTCTGGGGAATGGTTATAGTTTGTGGATGCCAATGTTTCCTCTGAGTTCTGATAAGAGGTTGTTGGTTTGGGTTTTGGTTTTCAACCTGCATATAAATCCATTTTTTTCCTTAGAGCTTTGTGATCTGTGTGCTTGCAAGGAGAGTTGGAGAAAACAACATGGGTGGGTCAGATACAGAATGTTCTAGTTTTTCCTCAGAGGGTGTGATAATACAGTGATGTGTGAAAACTTCTGTGTTCCCTGAGCCCTTCATAGAAGACCTTTATGTGCCAACTGAGAAAAGGTTTAAAAGAATGACCCAGTACTGTTTTCCAAGACATCCAGGCTAAGGCAATAGATAGTGAAGAACCATCAAGAAGACAGAAAATATACAGTCCCTGTTAGCCATCTGTGTCATGCTTTGTTTCTATGGTGGAGTGGGGTGTAATGTCAAGCAAAGTAGGACTTTTTGCTGTTTTTTTTCTTTTGGAGTATTTCTCAGCACTAAGGCAACCAAGTGTCTTTGATTGAGTCTTGCCTTTGTTTGACTCGAGTCTTTGATTGAAACAATAGTCTTTGATGACCTGCTTAAGTCACAAGAAAGCTAAGTCATATGAGTTTGAGTCACATGGTTGTGACGCCCTCTGAAGTGTAGTGTATATGTATTCTGTGGTTAGCATTTTGCTTTGGTGCTCACTCATTGGAAGAGTGTTCATATCATTTGGCCAGACAAGACCCTGGGTAGCCGTTAAGGAGGCCTCTATGCTTTGAAAACCCAAATGTTGGTGCTTCTCTCTCTGGTAACTATGTATGCGTTATCTTGGTCAGACAGAAGCTCTGTCTGCTGATTTGTGTTATTTGCCCTGTTTATATAATATATGCTTATAATTTCTGTTTGTGTTTTCTCTGAAGTTCAGGGTGCTGACTTTTCCCCCTGAACTAGGTGAATGATATATGTATGTTTAATTAAAGTGAGATTGTAAACCCTTTAGAGTTGCTTTCCTTAGAAAAGCTGATCAAAGAACATGTGCTAGCAGCCCTCCTGTGTGCTGGTGTTATTGGCCTTACACCTCCACGGCAGCTGCAAGCAGCATTGTTGTTACACGGGACTAGGAAGCAAAACTATTTCCAGTACCCATCTTCCTTACTATGCAGATCTCCAAAACAGCTAAGTCTCTTTTGTGTATTTAGAAGCACAAAGACAATAAAATAACCTGATTTTGTGTGTCAGAGTCTGAGGAGGGTGAGGGGATAACAGCATCACTAAATAGAACAAAGATCCAGTTTCCTCCTTGGAGGACACTGGAGATCCCTCCAATTTCTCCCTCTTTCTTCCTCAAAAACACTCCCCTCATGTTCCTCTCAAGAATAATTTAACCTATCCCAGCCATCAGGATGGTCATTCTACTCAGACATCAGTTATTGGCCTTTATAGCATTATTTTGCTCTGGAAAGAATTGCAGTAGGACTGTAAGAGATAACCTCTGCCACCTTGTCTTGACAAGGCCCTCTTAAATGAAGCAGGGTATGGTGCATAAGTACATTAAGATTAAAGAGCCTATCACTGGTGATAAGTTTCCAAGATAGAATCTTAATAAACTTTCTGCATTTGATTGGCCTGGATAAAGTAGATAGGGATCACTCAAGATAACTGGAAGACAGATGATAAGCTGGTCATCATTTTAAGATAAAAATGCCCATCTATCCAATGATTGCAATCAGAATGCTCCCATGGATTTATTTTTTCTTAGCCTGTGCCAGTTAATTAAATATCAAATAAAATTCAGAATTCATTTTATGGCCCTTCACACCCTTAACTCCCAAACAGGGAGGATGTAAGTCAGGACAACATTGCAAGAAGGCACTGCGGAGTTTTCCCAAATCATATCCCAAAAATAAATCATTAAAACTGGTATACTGCTTAAAATGCCCTTTTCTGGCTGACATAAAATGTGTCACAGAACTCCAATGCTGCTTTGATGATGTGTTCTGGGAATGTGAAAATTTAAAGAAGTTTTAAAGGCCCAGGGCTTGGAGTCAGAAGACCTGAGTTCAAATCCCAGTTAGACTGCTAACTCTATAATGCTGACAACCTTTTGTCTCTCTGGGCTTGTTTCCCAGTATGTGAATTTGGTGACTAGATAAGCAGACATTGAAGGCACTTTGGCTTTTGGCATTGTGCTTTATATGATTCTAAAGCCCCTTCCAGCTCTGACATTCTGTGGTTCTCTGATACTTAAATGCCTGTCATGCATAGGACTGCAGAAGAGATTTACAAACTTAAGAAAAGCCCAGGAAGGATGAAAGTCAACAGGGCAACAGACATTGATTAAACACTTACTGTATACCAGGCAATGTTCCAAATGTTGGAAATACAAATACAAGCAAAAAGCAAGATAGTTCCTGTCCTCAAGGAACTTACATTCTAATTGAAGAAGATAACAAAACATATGAAACTGAATTTGGGAGGGAGGGAAGAAGGGAAGGCAAGAAGGTACTCATGGTGAAGAAAGAATTCCAGAGAATTAAAAGGCCAGGAAGGAATGTGGAAGTGAAAATGACCAACCTGAGCATTTTCTGTAAACTAGAGATTCCAAGAGGAGCTGACCAATCAGAGGAAGGGGTCACAAAGGTGGAGTGGTCTCTCCGGGTGAGAAGGCTGCCCCAGGACTTGGTGGGGAAAGAAAGGTCAGGGAGTCAGAAGCAGAGCCCAGAGAGGAAAAGGGGAGTGAAAGATATGAAAATAAGACTGAGGAAACATACTCAACCAGACCTTTCATTGTCCTCTCTCTGGGGATGCCCACAAATAAACATGTAGTGGTAGCAATCAGGTATAGCACAAAACATAGAGGAAAAAGAAATAAATAGCTCGTTCATAAAGTGTTTTAAGTCCTATGAGTTTTCCCCTTCACTCTGTGAGGCAGAGTATAAGTATTATATGGAAGCATTATACTCTCTACCTTACATTTTATACATAATAATAGCTGACATCATGTAACATTGACCACATGCAAGTTACTGTGCTAAGTGCTTTATAAATATTATCACATCTGATCCTCACATAAACCCTAGGAGGGAAGTGGTAGTATTGTTTCCATTTTACAGATGAGGAAACTGAGGCAAACAGGTTTAAATGACTTGCCCAGAGTCACTTAGCTAAGTGTCTGAGGTCACATTTGAACTCAGGTCTTCCTAACTCTCCAGGCCCGGTATGCTAATCCACTGTACCACCAAACTACCCAGGTAAGAAAACTGAAAATTTTCTATATATATTACATATATATAAATATATAATTCCATATATATATGTATGTATGTATGTATTATGTATGTGTATATGTATGTATGTATGTATTATGTATGTGTATATGTATGTATGTATATACATATATATGTAGGAAATATTATAGAGAAATAGATTTTATAGATAAGAATATTGAGGACTAGAGGAGTAAAAGGACTTGTCCCAATTTATAGAGCAAGTAAATGTCAGAGCAGAATGGCCTCAGTATCCTGACTCCAAGGCCAGGGCTCTTTCTACTATATCCAACTGTCTTTTCTGATAGGGAATCAATAGCACCAGATTTGATTCCTGTATTGATCACCAATTCTCTTTTTTTTTGAGGGAGGAAGGCAAGGCAATTGGGGTTAAGTGACTTGCCTGAAGTCACATGGCTAGTAAGTCAAGTGTCTGAGGCCAAATTTGAACTCAGGTCCTCCTGACTCCAAGGCTGGCGCTCTACTCACTGTACCACCTAGCTGATCCTGATCACCAATTCTCTATGTGATCTTTGGCCCTCCCTGGGTCTTTGTTTCCTCTTATCTATTTATCTATTTATCAATGTATATGCTTCATCCACCAGTGGAATGGAAGCTTCTTGAGGAGAAATAGGACTAGTTTTCATCTTCATTTCTGAAAACTCAGCATTTAGTGTAGGGCCTTGAATGTGGTAGATGTTTAACAAAAGTTTGTTGAATACTTACTCAACTATTGAACCCATTGAATTTTTCTGAGACTCTGTAAGGCCCATTAAAAATTATAAAAAGGGAACCAAACAGTGCCACCTGAGCTCTCAACCTCATAGGGTTATTGTAAATGTTGAGATAGTGTATGTAAAAAAGTTTGTGAAATATATATGTATACATATATATATATGTGTGTATATGTTCTTTATATAAAATATGGGCATATATGTACCTTATAAATAATCTATAGTTATGTATGTATGTGTATATAGGTATATAGCTATGTATAAATGTATAAGTAGCATGTATATATGTATATGTATAAGTAGTATGTGTGTGTAGGTATGTGTTTGTATATCAGTGAATCACTGCTATTGTTACTACCCCTTCTATTAATATTATTATGTGTCATAGTCTTAGCTCCATTCTTAGACTGGAAACTTTAGACCAGAAACCATTTCTTATGTATCTTTGTAGGGAGGGCCTAGCATAGGACTTTGTTTATAGGTGGCTGAAAACCACTTGCGAGGCACTGAATGTTTCCATTGATTATTCTTTCCTTCTTTGTCTCTACTAGTTAGAGACATTGTCTGATTTCTCTGTACAGCTACTCTGATGGATTTGACTTTTGCCTTAATTGGATCCAAGCTATCTCTATTTGCAGATCCCTAAAGCCCCTTCCAAGAAAAAGAGAGTTCTCAACCAGCTTGAAATACATCGATGTCCACCACTTCACTAGAGCCGAAGATGAGGGTGGGGGTTGCCGGGGAACGCCATTTTTCTTCATCCTCTTCCTTCTCTTTCCTAGACTCTTAGCTAATTGAGTGTCCTCTCTTCTATTCCTTCCTCATTTTCTTCCCTCAGCAGCGAGAGGTTGTGCATGGGGATGAAGGCGAGAGTCATACTTTGGAGATTATTAGAGTACCTACTCTTTACTTTAGTGCATCTTTGTCATTAGCTTGAAGTCTCCTACAGCAACTTTTATTCTGATCTCATTAAATTGGCTTCCCCATTACTTCATTAGCAGCTGTGAGACCAGGAAAAGATATTCCTTTTTCTTCATCCTTCAGTCCTTACCGATTCTCTTTCTGCATTTTCTCTCATTTTCAGTTTATCGTGATATCATTTATGAAGTTCTCCTCCACAGGGAAGAAGTCAAAAATATATCCTTTTCAATTGTCCTAGTCTGTAGCTTTAGACTTTATAAATATCAAGGGAAAAAAAGATAAAGACAGGATTCAGTATGGATAAAGAGATGACGGGATAATTACCTTACCAGATGTGTCCGTTTACCAGTTAGCTGCTCAACTAGTCTGTTTGAAGCAATGGGTGTCAGGTCAGTAATTAGGCTCTTGGAGACAAACTGAACCCGCCATATGTTCCTCTCTGAACACTCAGTCACTCCCACTTGTGCCAAGTCCAATATGAAACATCCCATTGTGGTCCTTTCATGGAAAATCTGCCGTAGAGTCCTAGGGTTAGTTCCCCCCTCACTCCCACACAACCTAACTTGGATATGAATTTCTGTGAGTGCCAGAGAATGGAAACAAGAATTGGCAGAATGTTGGGGCCATTTGCACCAGGCCCCAGCAACAAGACTACTAGTGTGCCCTTTTCTGCTTTTAAAAAGATGTTATGTTGATAGATAAGGTGGTGTTTAATAGTAATGTAGGATGTGAAGCTAAAGGAAATCTTAGAGATTTTCCAACTGCCATCATTCTAAAGGTAAAATGGTTCTGGAGCCAGAGGGCCTGGGTTCAAATATTGTCTCTGACTCCTACTATTTTTGTGACTTTGGGAAAGTCACTTTACTTTCCAAGGACTGTTTTCTTATCTGTAAAAAGAGGGGAGCAGGCTACAGTAGATGGTTTCCAAGGTCCCTTCCATCTCTAGATCTATAAGCCAATGAAATGGAGATGCCGAGAGAAGTGTAACCTTACTCAAGGTGACAAAGTAAGTAGCAGACTGGCATTCAAACCCAGATTTTACAACTATATATGCCACATCATACAGAGGGAGAAGTACTGGATTTAGGATCCTGGGGCTAGAATTCTATGCTGCTTTCTACGGGGACAAGTGACTTGACCTCTTTGGGTGTCACGTTCCTTACCTACAAAATGAGGGCATTAGACTTGATGATTTCTAAGCTTACCCTCTGCCATGAATTCTGTGAGTCTACTGAGTTGTTACCTTTATGTTAAAATATATATAATCCTAAAACAATAACTTCCTTTTTATAGTACTTGACTAAGATTTAGAGTCTTTTCTTCATAATAACTTGTGAAGTACTTAGTGCAAATTAGATTAAGTGACTTGGTCAGAGTCACATCGGCAGGAAATGTGTGAGCTGGGACTCAAATCTAAGACTTGCCAAGACTCAAATACAAGTGATGCCAAAGCAAAGACTCATTGCCACATTGGGATAGCTTTTAGATTCACAATACCTTGTGCTATTTCATCCACCTCCTCCATTTCCAATCGGGAATCATCAAATATGAGCTTCGACAGGCAACTAGTTTAAACTGTATCTGAAGCAGTAACGCCCATTATAATGTCTATAGTCAATTAATTTCTCTAAATACATCCAGGAATGGGGAGCTTGCTATTTGTAGAAATGACCCACCAGGCTCAGATTCAATCTAGCTCAGCTCAGATTGATCTGGCGTGCTGGCATTAGCGTCACAAATGCTCCGGCTCCTCAAGAGTCTACTCAATATGGAGAATCACTAATAAACTTTGTCTTTTTACTTGGCTAAAAAAAAAAGAAAAGAAATGACCCACCCCACTTTTTGACAACTTTAATGACTAGGAAGTTCCTCTTTTTATCAGGCTGAAAACTGCATCCTTGAACTTCTACCATTCCTCCTGGTTTTGTCTTTGGAATGCTCACCTTTGAATAATAATAATAATAACAATTACATAGAATGTTCAGATTTACAATACATTTTCTCTAAATTATTGACTCAGAGGTGGCTGTAAGTGTTTCACTCATATTGTGTGAGACTTGAGATCAATGGCTTCCAGAATGATTGGTAATTCATTGCTGTCACACTCCTAACCTCCAGATGCCTTAGTTCCTCATTTCTTGATGATAGTTGTAAAGGGGGTATTTAGAAGATGACAGATATGATGTCTTTCAGACTATAAAACCCTAAGAATAATGCTTTCTTAGAGACAGTACAGCACAGTAGAAAATAGCTAAAGCTAACCCAAGAGTTAGTCGGTTTCCTGTTATAGTCTTGCCACTAGCTAATGAGGAAACTTGGGAAAATCATTTAACTTCCATTAATCTCATCCGTAAAATGAGGTAGTTGAAATAGATAATGTCTAGAGATTATTACAGCTTAATTATTCTATTTTATTTTATAAGTTCTCAAAGAGTAAAGATTGCCTTCTATTGATCTTGGTCAGAAAATATATCCTATTTACACCTTTATCTGTAAAATGGAGATAATTGTGAGGTTATGTAAATAAGCAGATAGATTGGACTAACATATATATATATATATATATACATATACATATACATATGTAGAGAGAGAAAGAGAGAGATGTGTATATATATGTGTGTGTAGACAGACAGACAGACAGATAGAGAGAGAGATAGAGAGATAGATAGAGAGATAGATAGATAGATAGATAGATAGATAGATAGATAGATAGACAGACAGACAGATAGATGTAGTCCAGTTGCTCTTTCCACCAAGCCCAAGAACTCACTGCAAAGACTCCTGAAATCAATAAAGCTTGCTCAAAGAAGTTTTGCCTGTCCACACAACTAGGACAGGCCAGGTGAATGAAGAATATCTATTGTTCAAATTGAAAATCTGTTTAGATGAACACCCAACTTGTCCAACAGTATAAATAACTGAGACAGAGCATAGTAATGGATGGTGAGCCCAGATAGAGGACAGGCTACACTGCCTTCAAGAGATTCCAGATCTTTTTTACTGACACCAAGTTTCCAATTTTTGCCCAGTTTTTAATATTTTTATTTAAAGCTTTGAGTTCCAAATTCCATCCCTCCTTCCTTCCTTTTCCACCCCACTCTGTAAGATGGTAAGCAGTCAGGATACAGATAATACATATGCAATTAGGTAAAACATTTTCATGTTAGTCATTTTTTACAGAAAAGTTGAATAAAAGGAAAACAATGAAAGTTCTTTTTCTGGAGATGTTATGCTTCACCATTAGTCCTTTGTGATTGTTTGGGATCATTGTACAGCCGAAAATAATTAAGTCATTCACAGTTCACAGTTCTTCACTTAACAATACTGCTGTTACCTGTACGCTGTTCTCCTGGTTCTGGTCACTTCCCTATGCATCAGTTTGTGTAAGTCTTTCCAGATTATAATCATATACTACAGCTTGTTTAACCATTCCCCAATACATAGACATCCCTTTGATTCTTAACTACCATAAAAAGAGTTGCTATAAATATTTTTGTACAAATAGGTCCTTTTCCCTCTTTTTGGGTGTCTTTGGGATGTAGACTTAGCACTGGTATTGTTGGATCAAAGGGTATGCACAATTTTATAGCTCTTTGGGCATAGTTCCAAATTACTCTCCAGAATGATTAGATCAGCTCATAAATCCACCAACAATGCATTAGTATACCACTTTTCCAACATCCAACATTTTCCTTTTTTGTCATATTAACCTTTCCGGTAGGTATGTGGTGATACCTTAGAGTTGTTTTAATTTGCATTTCTCTGATCAATAGTAATTTAGAGTATTTTTTCATATGACTATAGATAGGTTCGATTTCTTTGTCTAAAAACTGCCTGTTCATATCCTTTGACCATTTATCAATTGGGGGATGACTTCTACTTTTGTAAATTTAACTCAGTTCTCTATATATTTGAGTAATAAGGCCTTTAGCAGAGATACTTGTTGCAAAAAATTAAAATAAAATAAATTCTCAGTTTTCTGCTTTCCTTATAATCTTGGTATTGGTTTTGTTGGTATAAAATATTTTTGATTTTATATAACCAAAATGATCTATTTTGTATTTTATAATGCGCTCTTTATCTTCTTTGGTCCTAAATTCTTCCCTTACCAATAATCTGTCAGATAAACTATTCCATGCTCCTTTAATTTGCTTATATGTATATAAGTATATACATATGTATATTTGTATCTAAATCTTGTATGCATTTTGACCTCATCTTGTTACACAGTGAGAGATGTTGGTGTATGCCTAGTTTCTGCCATACTATTTTCCAATTTTCCCAGCAGTTTTTGTCAAATAATGAGCATTTCTTCTAAAAGCTTAGATTTGGGGTTTTATGACATCCTAGATTGCCATGGTCATTTACTATAATGTAATTTGTACCTAACCTATTCCACTGATCCACCACTCTATTTCTTAGCCACTACCAGATTGTTTTGATAATTACCATTTCATAATATAATGTGAGATTTGGTATGACTAGACTGCCATCTTTCACGTTTTTTTCATTGATTCCCTTGATATCCTTGAGCTTTTGTTCTTCCAGGTAAATTTTATTATTTTTCTAACATTATAAAATATTTTTGATAGTTTGATTAGTATGGCACTGAATAAATAATTTAGGTAGAATTCTCATTTTGTCCAATTGGCTTGGCCTACCTGTATATAATTAATATTTTTCCAATTATTTAGATGTGACTTTATTTGTGCTTAAGGTGCTTTGTAGTTGTGCTCATATGGTTCCTGGGTTTACCTTGGCAGGTAGATTCCCAAGTACTTTATATTTTCTACAGTTATGTTTTACAGTTTACAATTTACGGTTGTTTTAAATGGAATTTCTCCATCTCTTCCTGTTGGATTTTCTTGGTGATGTACAGAAATGCTTATGATTTATGTGGGTTTATTTTGTATCCTGCAACTTTGCTAAAGTTGTTAATAATTTCATGTAGTTTTTTTTTGATTCCCTAGGATTTTCTAAGTATAACATCATATCATCTGCAAAGAGTCATAGTTTTGCTTCTTCATCGCCTATTGTAATTCTTTTATTTTTTTCTCATTGCTATAGCTAACATCTCTAGTCCAATATTAAATGATAGAAGTGATAATACATCCTTGCTTCACCCTTGATTAAATTGGGAAGACTTCTAGCTTAGCCCCATTAAAGATAATGCTTGCTAATATTTTTAGATAAATATTGCTTATCATTTTAAGGAAAAGTCCATTTATTCCTATGCTCTCTAGTGTTTTTAATAGGAATGGGTACTACATTTTGTCAATGGCTTTTTCTGCATCTATTGAGATAATCATATTATTGCTGTTGGTTTGTTATTGATATGGTCAGTTCTGCTGATAGTTTCCCTAATGTTGAACTAGCCCTGCATTCCTGGTATAAATCCCACCTGGTCATAGAGTATGACCTTTGTGAAATATTGACCTAATCTCTTTGCTAGTATTTTATTTAAAATTTTTCATCAATGTTTATTAGGGCAATTGGTCTATAACTTTATTTTAGCTCTTTCTGCTTTGGGTATCAGTACTATAATTGTGTTCTTAAAGGAATTTTGTTGGACTCCTTCTTCACCTATTTTTCCAAATAGTTTATATACTATTAGGATTAATTGTTTTTTAAATGTTTTGGTAGAATTCCCTTGTGAATCCATCTGGTCCTGGGAATTTTTTCTTAGGAAGTTTATTGATGGATTGTTCAATTTCTTCATTTTTTAAGATTGGGTTATGTAAATATTTTATTTCTTCTTCTGTTAATCTGGGTAATTTATACTTTTGTAGGTATTCATCCATTTCATTCAGATTGTCAAAATTATTGACATATAATTGAGCAAAATAGCTCATCACAATTGTCTTAGTTTCCTCTTCATTGGTGTTGAATTTACCCTTTCATTTTTTGATACTAATAATTTGGTTTTCTTTCCTTTTTAACTCAAATTAAACAATGGCTTATCTAGTTTATTGTTTTTTTTTTCATAAAAGCAGCTTCCAGCTTTATTTATTAGTTCAATTGCTTTCTTACTTTCAATTTTATCAATTTCTCCTTTGAATTTCTGGATTTCTACTTTGCTGCTTAATTGGAGATTTTTAATTTTTTTCTTTTTCTAGTTGTTTTTAGTTGCAGGTCCAATTCATTGATCTGCTTTTTTCTCTATTTTATTGATGTGAGCAATTAGAGATATAAATTTTCCCCTAAGTATCACTTTGGCTGTATCCTATAAATTGTTATGTTTTCTCACTGCTGTCATTTTCTTTAATGAAATTATTGATTGTTTCCATGATTTGTTCTTGGACTCACTTTTTTTTTTAGGATTAAATTATTTAATTTCAAATTAATTTTAATCTTTCTTTGCATTGCCCATTATTAAATGTAATTTCTATTGCATTATGATCTGAAAATTTACTGCATTTACTATTTCTGTTTTTCTCCATTTAGTTGTGAAGTTTTTATGTACTGATACATGGTCATTTTTTGTGTAGGTGCCATGTAGAGAAAAAAAGTTATATTCTTTTCTTTTCTCACTCAGTTTTATCCAGAGATCTATCGTATCTAACTTAGCCAGAATTTTATTCACCTCCTTAACTTATTTCTTTTTTTAATTGTTTTGGTTAGATTTATCTAGTTCTGAGAGGGAAAAGCTGAGGACCCCTATTAGTATAGTTGTATTATCTATTTCCCCCTGTAACTCATTCAACTTCTCTTTCAAAAATTTAGATGCTACACCATTTGGTACATATATGTTTAGAATTGATATGATCTCATTGTGTATAGTACCTTTCAGCATCATATAATTTCCTTCTTTATCTCTTTTGATTGAATCTATTTTTGCTTTTGCTTTGTCTGAGATAACAATTTCTACCCCTGTTATCTTTGCCTCAGCTGAACATAATAGATTCTGCTCCAGCCCCTTACTTTTGCCCTGTATGTATCTCTCTGCTTCATATATATTTCTCGTAAACAACATGTTTTAAGATTTTGGTTTTTAATCCTTTCTGCTATCTGCTTCCATTTTATGGGGGGGTTCATCCCATTCAAATTAATAGTTATAATAACTGACTTTGTATTTCCCTCCATGCTTATTTTTTGCTTGTTTATCCCCCCTTTTGCCCCCAAACCTTTTCCCCTCCTCACAAGTGTTTCACTTCTGATCACCACCTTCCCCAACATACCCTTCATTTTATCAGTCACTCTCTACCTTCTACTATCCCCATCCCTTCTTATATGGAGTATGGAATATGGAGTAAGATAGATTCCTATATCCCACCAAGTGTGTATATTATTCCCTCTTTGAGCCAGTGTTGATGAGAGTAAGGTTTAAACTTTTTCCACCAACCCCACCCCTTATTTTCCCCTCCTTCACCATAGCTCTTTCATGCCTCTTTTATGTGGGATTATTTACCCCATTCAATCTCCCCTCCTTCCAATGCCATTTTCTTTCACACCACTTTATTTTGTTTTTTTGCAATATCATGCCAGCAAAGTCACCTTACACCCACACTCTCTGTCTATATATACTCCTTCTAATTGTTCTTATGGTAATAAAGTTCTTAAGAGTTACAAATATTATCTTGCCACATAGAAATATAAACAACTTAACTTCTTTGAATTTCTTATGTTTTCTTTCTTGTTTCTTTTTACCTTTTTATGTTTCCCTTGAGTATTGTATTTGGAGGTCAAACTTTTTTTTTTTAATTGAGTTCTGGTCTTTTAATTAAAAATGCTTGAAAGTCCTCTATTTTATTAAATATACATTTTTCCCCCCTGAAAGATTATATTCAATTTTTCTGGGTAGGTAATTTTTTTGTTGCAATCCTAACTCCTTTGCTTTCTGGCGTATCATATTCTGACCCCTCCAGTTCTTTAATTTGGAAGCTGCCAAATCCTACACAATCCTGACTAGAGCTCTATGATATTTGAATTGTTTCTTTTCGGCTCCTTGCAATGCTTTCTCCTTGATCTGTGAACTCTGGAATGTGGCTATGATGTTCCTGAGAGTTTTCATTTTGGGATTTCTTTCAGTCAGTGATCAGCAGATTCTTTCAATTCCTATTTTGACCTCTGATTCTAATATAACAGGGCAGTTTCCTTTGATAACTTCTTGAAAGACGCTGTCCAGGCTTTTTTTTTTTTCTATCATGGCTTTCAGGTAGTCCAATAATTGTTATTTCATCTCTCCTGAATCTATTTTCTAGTTGGTTGTTTTTCCAATGTGAAATTTCACATTTTCTTCTATTTCTTTTTTGCTTTTTTTAAAATTTGTTTTATGGTATCTTGATGTCTCATAGAGTCATTATTTTCCACTTGTTCAATTCTAATTTTTAAAGAATTATTTTCTTCATTGAGCTTTTGTACTTCCTTTTCCATTTGGCCAATTCTATTTTTTGTGGAATTATTTTCCTCAATAAATTTTTGTACATCTTTTCTCATGCTTTTGAATCTTTTTTTCATGATTCTCTTGCATTATTCTCATTTATTTCCCCATTTTTTCTTCTACTTCTCTAATTTGCTTTGTAAAATGCTTCTTAAGCACTTGCATAAATTCTTTTTGGGCCTGACACAAAATTACATTTTTCTTTGAGGCTTCACATGTAGTCATTTTGATACTATTGTCTGCTTCTAAGTTTATGCCTTGATCTTCCCTATCACCATTATAACTTTCTATAGTCAAAGTATTTCTTTTCTGTTTTTTGCTCATTTTTTCTGCCCTTTTTTTGTGACTTGGTGTTTTTATGTGAGGTGGACTCTGGTCCTGCACTGTCCCAAGCCTTTTATGCTGGGGCTCTAGGTCTTACTGCTGGCTTTCACTGGGCTTCAGGGCTTAGCTGATGACTTTCTCTCTGTCTTGTGCTGGAGGGTAGGGCCTCCCTGTTGGTCTCCCCTGGTTGTGGGGTTTAGCTGCTGGCCTACTCCAGGGGTGGCGCCTTGTTGCTAGATTACTATAATAACAAAGTTTTTCTATTGGCTGGCCCTGGAGGGAAGATCTTGTTGCTGGTCTGCCCAATGGGTGGAACCCTACTGCAGGGTAGCTAGGATGCCAAGCCTCTCTGCTGACAGGCCCTAGGTGAAGAGTTTTGCTGTTGGCCAGCCCTGGGGAAGGGCTTCACTTCTGGTTAGCAATGGGGTCAAGGCCTTGCTGGTAGCTTGTGCTTAGGGTGGGGTCACTGGGGTGGAGGCTTGCTGCACTGCATAAATTTGCTCACTTGCCTAGAAAATTGCTGTTTTGCAAGAGGGTGGGGCCTCAAAGGTGGATTGCCCCAGGCTTGGAGCCTTGCTGCAGGCCCCCTGCTGTGAGGCTGACTGCTTCTACTCTTAAACCTTGCTCCACTCCCACCCCAGTGAGATTGATCTTTCCTGCTGTGCTGGTAAGCTGCTTCCCTGCTCCTAGGTCAATTCTGAGGTGATTTCTAGTTGTTTGGAGGGGAATTTGGGAAGGCCTCAGGGGGTTCCTACTTCATCCCACCATCTTGGCACCAGAAATCCCCTTTTTTTTTTAATACTAACATTTTGCTGAAATTACCATTGAGAATTGCTAAGGCATGGATGACCAGTGCCTCCAAAAAAAAGCTAAACATGAATATCATTCAGAAAACAATAGAATGGATGATAGTGAGTTGTGAGCAGGCTATGACATATGAGCAATGAAGTATCCTGAAAAAGGATAGGAATGAAAGACATCAGTAATGAATTGGATCATAGGAAGAAAATATGGGCTGGCCATATAATAAGAGTGACAGATGACAAATAGCTAGCCAGAGTGCTCCACTGTTAATCTTCCTAAAGTTTCAGGAGAAAATGAGGTAGGTCTCCAGGATGTTGGATGAAGCCTCTATGAATAACATTTGGGAAAACATGAATAAAAGTCACATAGGATTTGCAGGTGTGATCGGGTTGACACATGGATTGGGGATAGATAGATCCATTATTATATATCACTGGTGAAACCTATTGGTCCCCTATTAATATTCTCACCAACAATTCCCTCAATATGCATATAAATGACAAAGAAATTGTGTATAGATGTGAGATGGCATATAACTTGATAATTATTGTTCTCTGTCACTTTTTTTCAGTCTAAGATTTTCTTTTTACATGTCTTTGGCATTTTCTCCTCCTCCACATACCTTTTATACTGGCATTCCAATGCTCTTACATTTATATTAACATTAGCATGGATCCCCTCTCTACATACTTGGTCCAATTGAACTGCTTTCCCTGCTTTTGCTCTCTTTAGTACTATTTCTATCTCTTCTTTAAGCATTTCAAGAGTGTTTTGTTAGGGTCCATGTGTAGTGGTACCCCTATCTTTCATGGAAAAAAAATAATTTTCTAAAATTTTTTGCAGGGTTTTTTTTTTTATTTTTATTCTATTTGTAGTCCTCTTCCAGTTTCTATCCTTAAAGGCCCTGCAGTTGACTTTGCTTGGTTGAATATCATGTCATACTTACTTTAAACTGATTTCATCTTCTACTGCTTCTGTGTTTCATAAAACAATATTGCTCACAACTGTTCATCATCCTTCTTCATATGATTTTATAGAAAAGTTTATATTCTAACAGGATGTTGCCTTCAGAAGCCATTTCTCTCCATTGTCAATTGATTCTGATGTTTACTGACTTAGACATTTTCTGGGCTCTTTTGGTTTCCTTCTGACAATTCGTTTCAATTGGTTAAACTTCTATATGAAAGTATTATGGTCGGTATTAATATCATTTCTGTTATCTATCTTCCATTTTATATCTTAATAACTTCTTTAAATAATTGAAGATTAAATAATCTAATTTTTGCTCCAAATTTTTTCTCATTCTTAATTCTGTTTTAGCCAATTCTTAGCTCTGATGAGTTGTAGGTATGATTGTACATAGGTATCTGACTCAAGGATATTTCCCACATCCATTACAATTCTTTTCTTGTCAAAATGTAATACGTTTTACTCCAAAATTTTTGGCTATGGCAATTAATGAAACAAAGAAAAGTGGAAAATGGCCATTGCAGCTCCCTTCAGTCCCTTCAGGGACTGTGGTAGAGTGATAGGAAAGGGAACAGAGGTTTATAAGAATCACACAGATTTAGACTATCAACAAGCTTCAATTTAACTACCTACTGGTACTCTACTCATGAGTTTCTCGGTCCAATAACCTATAAGTGGTCATGTTGTGAAGTCAATGAATCATATCAGTCTTGACATTCTTGCTATAAACAAAACTAGAAAAAAGAAGAACATTGCTGTTAAATGGAAAGATGGCTCACAGATACTCCCTAGAGGGGCAAAGAATGGACATGGTGGACTGGGTTTTCTCATACACCTAGAGGCTACAAGAAACATTATTTCACAAGACATTTGGCCATCACATGTTGCAATACTACTAATATTCAAAACCTTGATGAAATTCTACCTCTTTCATGGAGTCTTTCCAAGTCACCAACATCATAAATGTGCTTTTCTTTTATAGACCTGAAAGAGTGCTCTTTTTTTGTATATCATTTGTGTATCTTTATTATTCCATTTTGTTTTCCTTATAGGTATCTCTCTACATATTTTATCACCCTCAGTAGATAGTAAGGTCCTTGAATGAGATCCGCTAAGGTAGAAGTGTCCACAAACTGGACTAAATTTGTAGAGGCATATCAGTAAGGACTGGCTACCGAATGATAATGCATTTGCCCCAAGTAACTCATAAAATATTTTATTAGATGGATGAATTGCAGTCTGCATTAGTAGAAGAGATGCCTTTGCGTATCAAATAATGCCTTGAAGAATTGAAATGTAATTATTATTACTTTCATCGATAATAACTAAAAGAATATAAGAATATTGTGTGAAATCTATGATTTCAACACTATGGGCACTTTCTTTATCAGCATAGATTCAAATTTATTGTTGCCTTCTCTTCCTATGTTATTCTTAAGCAAGAATTTCCATAAATCCTCCATTCTGAATCTGTTCATCATTCTAGAGATTTTCCCATAGTTTTTATTCTGAGGCATCACAACACTTGGACTATCTCTCAACTTATCTCTTGGCTCCTTAGTTACCTTTTCTTACAATTGTTTATACATTAAAAATCCTTAAACTGGAGTTAAATTCTACCATCCACAATCTCTGATCCTACTTCCATGCTGTTAAAAGTCATTGGAGTAGCTCGCAAAACCATGACAACTAGGTCTATTTCAAATTCATATTATCTATGAGCCCAAACTATTTCATGACAATATTTTTAGTCTTTCTTGGTAGATGCTATCCATCTTCCTCCAGTGGAATTTTCCACAGCCTTCAAAGACTATTTCAAAACTCTGCCCTTCTCTAGTCACCAACCCCACTCATACCCTTTGTATCTTTTTTAGAGGAACTAACTTCAGACATTGCTGAGAAAATCAAGACCATCTGTCATGAGCCACTTTATTTTAAATGCTATTGATATCAAACCCCTCTAAATGTTTACTCATTCCCTCTACCTTTTCTCTTGTTCCAGCAAATGAGTTGGCATTCTCCTTTCCAATGTCAATCTCCCCACTTAAAACTTCAATTATATTCCTTAATATCACCTCAAAAACTTGCCCCTTCAAACATTTCCTCTTTTTAATTTTCTTTTTTTTTTCATTTTCAATCTCTTTATTTACTTGCCACTAGGTGTTGCAGGAGATAGAGTCAGAAGACTTCAGTTCAAATGCAGTCTCAGTCAATTACTAGTTGTGTATTCTGGGCAAATCATTTAACCTCTGTCTGACTCAGTCCTTTCCATTGTAAACTAAAGATCATAATAATAACACCTACTTTTTAGGATTGTTGTGAGCATAAATTGAAATACTATTTGTAAAGTGCTTAGCATAGGGCCTGGCATATAGTAGGCACTTAATAAATGTCTCTATATATGACCATAGATAAGTCACTTAATGTCTCTGTGCTTCAATTTCCTCAACTACAAAATGAGGAGTTTAGAAATAATGGCCTTTCTGGTATTTTCCAGCTCAAAATCTGTGATCTTAAAATCCTGTAACTTACCAAGTCTTATACATTCCACCTTTGCATTTTCTCTTGTTTCTAGGGGTGGATTAGCTCTAACTGGCTTGAGAAAGTTTATCATTCTTTTTCTTTTTCTAACAAATATTTTATTTGTTTTAATTAGTCAAGTTTATAACTTCTCTCCCTCCCCTAACCCCATGCTCCCAGTTGAGGACATGAGAAAAATAAAACTGATTACAGACATGTAGAGGCAATCAGAACAGATTTCTACATTGGCCATGTCCAAAATAAACCCTTTTTTTTAAAATGTTTCATTTTGCATCCTTAATCCTTCGCTTCTCTGTTAGAAGGTGGGCAGCATGTTTCATCATTAGTCTTCTGGAAACCCAGTTGTTCATTACTCTGACAAGAGTTCAGCAGAATAATATTCCATCACATTCATGTCCTACAACTTGTTCAGCCATTCTCCAATTCATGAGCATTACTTCATATTTCCATTCTTTGCCATCTCACAAAGAGCTATAAATATTTTCATATATATCTAGAGTTTATTTTGCTTAGGACTAATCTCTCTCTTTGTATACTCTCCCTCTAATTTCCCCTTTCTTCTTCTTTACTTTCCCTCCCATTTTCCCATTAAGTAAAATAGATTTCTGTATACAACTGCGTTTGAGTATCCTTCCGTCTTTTGACCAGTTCACAAAAAGATTTGAATGTCAGCTGCTCCCAAACCACTTTCTCCTCCTTGTTTATATCTACTTGTGCACCTTGATTATATAAGATAATTTTAACTTCTCTCTCCCTCACCCCACAAATGAATCCCTTTTCTCCTCTTTTCATTCTTTTCTTAATTAGAATCAACATAAGATTCTCCTAGGTCTTGCCTAATGGGACCCCCACTATGAAGCCTTGTAATGGTAATTAGGGTGGGACTTTTTATCTGTTTTTCCTTTCAGAGCACTGAAGTAATCAAGAGCCTTTGAGGACCTGGCCTTTGTTTCTTTGCTTGAATCAAGAGTCTTTGGTGACATGCTAAAGAAACAAGAAAGTCTAGTTCACATAGGTTTGAGTCTTACAGTTGTGACACCCTTTGACCCTGAACAGGGTATATAAACTCAGAGGTTAGCATTTTGTTTTGGGGCTCTCACTCACTGGAAGAATGTCATGTGATTTGACCAGACAAGCCTCTGGGTAGCCACTGGAACCTCCAGGCTTTGAAAACCAAGATGTTGGTGCTTCTCTCTCTGGTAACTGTGTAATTCCCTGGTCAGACAGGTAGAGATCTGTCTGTTGATAATTGTGTGGGTTTGCTCTGTTTATATTGTCTCTCTTTGTAATTTCTGTTTGTGTTTCCTCTGAAGTTCAGGGTGCTGACTTTTCCCTTTGAACTAAGTGGATGATATATGTATATTAATTAAAATGAGATTGTTAACCCCTTAAAGTTGCCTTCTGTAGAAAAGCAGATCAAAGAACCCATACTAGCAGCCTTCCTGTGCGCTGGTGTTATTGGTCTTTCACTCCCACAGTAGCAGCATTGTTGTTACAACCGTGATGATGGGTTCAGAGGTGACACATGTATCAACTCCTCATAGTTGAATATAAGCAACTTATCCTTGTGTAGTCCTTTATAATTGTTCTTTCTTGTTTAGTCTTTTTTCTTCTTTTCACTCCTGTGTTTGAACCTCAAATTTTCTCTGCAGCTCTGGTCTTTTTCATCAGAAATGCTTGGAAGTCTCCTATTTCATTAAAAAAAATCATTTCCCCCTGTAATATTACACCCAATTTTGTTGGGTCAATAAATCAATCAGTAAACATTCATTAAGCTCTTACTATGTGCCAGGCACTATGATAAGTACTGGAGATACAAGAAGAGGCAAAACACAGTACCTGCCTCCAAGAAGCTGAAAGTCTAATAGAGAGTAAGTTATTCTTGGCTATAAACCTATATCTTTTGCTTTCTAAAATACAGAATTCTAAGTCTTCTTCTGTTTTGTAGTAGTGGCTACTTTATTGTGTGAGATCCTGACTGTGACTTTTCAGCATTTGAGTTCTTTTGTTTTGACTGCTTGAAAAATTTTTGCTTTGATCTGAAAGCTCTAGATTTTGTCCATGATGTTGCTCAAGAGTTTACATTTTGAAGTTTCTTTCAGGAGCTGGCTCATAGATTCCATTTTCACTTTGCCCTCTGGTTCTAAGAAATCTGAATAGTTGTGATTATCATAAGATTCCTTGAAATGAGGGCAGAGCCAAGATGGCAGAGTAAGGAAAGCATTCTACTGTGCCTTCTCAATATTACCCTCCAAAAACTTTAAAATAATGCTTCCAAAACACAGCTCCCTTTATGATGGCAAAGAATTGGATATCAAGGGTATACCCACCAATTGAGGAATGCCTGGACAAGTTGGGGTATATGATTATGATAGAATACTATTTTGCTATAGGAAATGATGAGCAGATTGGTTTCAGAAAAACATGAGCTGATGCAAAGTGAAGTGTGCAGAGCCAGAAAGATATCACACACTGTAATAGCCACATTGTAAGCATGATAGACTGTGAAAAAATAACAATACTGATGAAAAAGAGAACAATTGAAACATTTTTTTAATGTAGAGAAAAGGAAGAAGTTTAGAAGAAAGCACAGAAAAGCAGGACAGATTTGAAAGTAACATTTTGAATTCATTATATACTTTTTTAAAGCAAGTTATAAAATAGAAATTCAGTTCCATACAAAATCCCCTTTTTGCCTTCTATGTGCATATAAATGGTCTTTTTTGATCTTTAATGTCAGAATTTTTTTTTTTTTTGTAAATAAGAATTAGTGAGAGGAGGTAGAAAAAGAGGAAGAGAAGGCGGTGAAGAAAGAGACGGAGACAGAGAGAAACAGAGACAGAGAGAAAGAAACAGAGACTGAGAGATAGAGACAGAGAGAAAAGCAGAGAGACAGAGACAGAGATAGAGACACAGAGAGAGAATAAACAGCTGAAGCTGTATACCAAAGTATATAGGATAGTAACATGAATAAAAGAAGATCTCCATCATCCTCTGTGGACAAGAGTCACATGAGATGAAAAGCATAGATGAGCTGTAATCTCTGTCAGTGGAGCGAGGGCTCACATCTGTTTCCGGGAAAAATAAAGTGTGTCCCAAAAGTTTTAATGCAATTTTAAGCCACTAAGGCTTTTTTTTAGTTTTAAGCAATGCAAGTTCAAAACCACACTAAGATTTTGGGACACTTTGTATAATATTTGCACTGCCTACCCCATAAGGTAGTTGCAAGAAAAGAATTTTGTAAATCTTTAAGTTCTATAGAAATGTGTCACTATTATTGTTATCCATAAAATGGACATTATAAACCTCAATTACTTTAAAGTACTGGTATAGTAACATTTCTACTACTAAAATGAATCCAATGAGATAATAAGTAAAGCATTTTACAAATCTTAAAATGCTCTACAAATGCTACCTCTCACTGTTACTATTACAGAAATAACAATAATGTCTCCTATTTCTGTATCACTTGATATTTATTACCTCATTTGATCTTTTTGTTAAGTAGTAGGAGTAATGAATAATAGTATAACAGCACTGATTGACACACTTACCAAGTGTTTCTATGAACAATGTTAATCGAGAGGGAGAGTGAGATCAATGGACTGCATCCTGGCCAGATCATAAAAGGGTCCCTCTACCAAAGCTGAAGCCTGTGAGAAGAGGAGAAAGAGGAAATTATGGATCTGGAAAAGAGAAATAAAGAATGTTAAAGATTAAAAATTTGTCTGGATTTCAGGTTTTACTTCTCTTATTGATTTATTTTCAAAATGCCCAGGATCAAGTAGACTTGAACTGAAAAACTGAGTTTTAGGTCATTTTTTGAAGTTATTTTTGGTTCAGTAGAGCCAGGAGCAGAATGTATTGATTGTGGACAGAATAGACTTTGAGCCAGACCATAAAAGCCATAAACATAAACCCCAAAGAATCTTTTTTTTATTTATTTACAAGCACCTCTAAATTATCTCCCTTTGCCTCATAACTAATAATAAGGCAAAATTAACTAAACCACTTAGATGACCTGAATAAAGCTCCAAGACTTTATTCAAGGACCAGAAAACAATACTAGCTCCTATGGACATTGCCTATTTAGAGGACACAAAGTACTTTCCCCAAAATGACAAGGAAAGTAAACTTATACCCAGTTTACAGATAAGAAAACTGATACTGAAAAAGAGGATGCCTCGACTCGAATCCCCTGCCAAGAAGTATCAGTAGCAAGACTTGAAGTCAAAATCAAGTTTAGGTCTTTTTTTTCTATTATAATACATAGTCCCTTTATGTAATGTGTTAAAATATTAAGAGACTACAACAAAATACATGTACTTCCCTTTATCAAAGAATTCTGGGGTGCTTCTTAGGCTACCTCCACATACTTTAAAACTTGGAAAACAAAGCTTCCACATATGGGTACCCAGGCTCTATTTCCCAATGCTGCCTTCTACTTTTCTTTTGTCCTGGTTTCCTGTTGAAGGTAGAACTAGAACCAATGATTAGAAGTGACCAGGAGACATAGATATGCCCAGCAAAAAGGAAGGAGGAACAAGGGGGAGTAGGATTTCTTAACAATTGGATCTGATTGAAAGTGAATTGGCATCCTTCTAAAGAAAATGAGCTCTCCATGCTCCCGGGAAACTGAGTCCAGTTGGGGTAATGCCATGAGAACTGTTAACATTGAAAGATGTATGGACAGCTGAGAGAAATCACATTTGAGTAGCCAATACCACTACCAGGAAGTCTGAAGAAGCAGATGGAGGGAAGTAGATTCTGAGGTTTCAGTTTTAACAGCTAGATACAAATATGTATATATTAGTTCAAGTTAAGTCAGTCATACCATAACACTTGTAATTCATGATGCATAAAAGAAAAGGACTTAAATATACAAAAATAGTTGCAGCAGCTCTTTTGTGGTATTAAAAATCTGGATGTTAAATGGATGAAAATCAATTGGGAAATGGTCTAACAAGTTAAAGTCTGTGAATATAATGGAATACAATTGTATCATAAGAAATAATGAAAGAAATAGTTTCAGGGAAACTTGAGGAGACTTATATGAGCTCATATCAATAGGAACCAGGAGAATACAACAACAACAGTATCACGAAGGAAAACAACTTTCAAACACTTGAGAATTTTGACCAATCACAGTTCCAGAGGACTAATGAAGAAGAATACTACTTCCTGACAGAGAGAAGACTGACTCAAGAAGCAAAAATAGAGGTACATCTTTGGATAATTGGACCGCATGTGAATTTGTTTTATTCGATTACATATGTTTGTTACAAAGGTCTTGTTTTTTTTTTTTCTTTTCGAATGGGAGAAAGGAGGTGGGAAAAAAATAAAAATATGTTAAATAAATATGTCATCTACCTCCAACTTCTTTATCTTTTGGATGAGGAAAATGAGGTCTAGAGAGACTAAATGTAAATGATGTCCGAGGTCACACAAATAGTACAATAGCCAAATGAATATTTCAACTTAAGTCTTTTGACTCCAAATCCAGGCTTTTTCTGCTGGACCACAACACTTTAAATTGGATGGAATTGAAATAAACTTTATTGGATTGGGTTAGATTGTCAACAGCTCTGCTTACCAAGTTTAATGTAAATATGCAATAAATGTTTGTTGGATTGAGTGGAATTGACATAAATACAGAGAAGGCAAAGGTAAAACTGCTGTGAAGATTCCTTCACATGAACCATTTCTTAGATATGGATGAAGAAGAATGGAATTCTTGGCAGGTGCCATTAAGTAAGGCTTGAAAATATTAATTCTTTTTGACAGTGTGTTTGTGTTCTTCTCAGAGCACCTTCTATGGTATTCATGCTCCAGATGCACTTTGGACTAGATCCCTTTTCTAGGGTTCCTTTGCACACATGGGTCCCTGTGCACTCCCCTCCTATTTTCACCTTTCTTTCCAGCACATACTGGGTATCATTTCTTATAGGAAACCTATTAGGACTATCTTCCTCAGGACATTATTTTGAATTACTTTAAATATATGTCCTTATGATCATACTGTATCTAGGATCATAAGACCACAGATTTGGGGAATTTTGAGGTTGGTTACTCCAACCTTCTCATTAAAGGGTGAGAAAGGGAGACCCAAAGAGGTTAAATGACTTCCTAGAGGTCATACAGCTAATAAGTATCCCAAAGAGCATCTGATCCCAAGTCTTCCTGACTCTAAGTCCAATGTCAATATACAACATATTGCCTCTTATAGAATGTGAACTGTTTCTCCTTTGTGGTTATTTTCCTTAGCACATTGCTTTGAGTACAAAAGGGACTTAAACATTTGTTGAATTGAATTGAATTCTATGAATCTGTGATTTCCTCTTAATATCTCTTCAATATAAAGATAATCCATAATCCTCTCTCAGAGGGGCTATAGAGCAAATTCAAAATTTGGAAGAAGGTTGCTCTAGGTAAACTGAGATTGTTTCTAGGTATAACATTTTACAATTTTACATCTCAGTGGAAAATAGCCATTCAGAGGCACCTAGATAAATTAGTAAATGGAATGTTGGTCCTGGAGTATGGAAAACCTGAGTTCAAATCTAGCTTCAGACACTTGCTAGTTTTGTACTCCTGGGCAAGTCACTTAACATCTCTGACTCAGATTCTTAATCTGTAAAATGGATGGGATGAATTCAATGTCTCTGTGATCCCTTGCAGCTCTAAATCTATACTCTTAAAATCCTTTGACCTGCCAGGTCTTGTCCATTCCACCTCTGCAATGTTTTTTTTTGTATCTAGAGGTGTGCTGGAGCCAGCTCTAACTGGCTTGAAAGAGCTGGTTGTTAAATTTTTCAGCATGAGTGTTTATGCCCAAAAAATTGGCACTGATGACAA
Source organism: Phalanger gymnotis (assembly GCA_028646595.1). Classification (NCBI taxonomy): domain Eukaryota; kingdom Metazoa; phylum Chordata; class Mammalia; order Diprotodontia; family Phalangeridae; genus Phalanger; species Phalanger gymnotis. The sequence continues at coordinate 7,653,129 of CM053625.1, forward strand.
ATCAGTGTTTTTTTATTGTTTTGTTGATTGTCTGGACTTTTTAAAAAGTGTTGATAATGCAGATTAAACTGAAAAGTGTGTGTTTAAACATAACGACTCTCTAATGTATGGTCTCACGATGACCCTATGAGATAGATAGCAATGTAATATTATTTCTGTTTTACAGGTGAGGAAATTGAATTCCAGAGAGAGGAAAGAACTTCCCCAAAGTCATTCAGGGACCAAATAGCAGGGCTGAAATTCAGTTGTAGGTCTTCTGACTTCAAATCCACTTTACTTCTCTATATTGTCATGCATCTCTTCTTATTCTATCTGGAAAAAAGCTGTCTTCCTTCATTTTTTGACATCTTTTCAGCATTTGACCCTGTTGCACTCTTTCCTCCCAGATACTTTCTCTTCTCTGCATTTAATGGCAATCAGGGTGGGACTTTTTTTTTTACTGTTTTCTCTTTTGCAGTACTGAGGTAATCAAGTGCCTTTGATGAGTCTTGCCTTTACTTCTTTGATTGAATCAGGAGTCTTTGATGACCTGCTTAAGAAACCAGAAAGTCTAGTTCACATGGGTTTGAGTCCCATGGTTGTGATGCCCTCTGACACTAAGAAGAGTATATAAGATCTGAGGTTGGCATTTCGTTTTGGGGCTCTCAATCACTGGAAGAGTGTCATGTGATTTGACCAGAGGAGACTCCGGGTAGCCATCACTGAGCCTCCTGGCTTTGAAAACTCAAATGCTGATGCTTCTTTCTCTGGTAACTATATACATATCACTAGAGTTAGATGGTTAGAAGCCTGTCTACTTGTGTATGCTTATTTGTTCTGTTTATATAATTTCTGCTTCTAATTTCTATTTGTATTTGCTCTGAAGTTCAGGGTGCTGACTTTTCCCCCTGAACTAAGTGAATAATATATGTATGTTTAATTAAAGTAAGATTGTTAACCCCTTAAAGTTTCTTTCCTTAGAAAAGCAGATCAAAGAATCTGTGCTAGCAGCCCTCCTGTGTGCTGGTGTTATTGGTCTTACACAGCCATAGTAGCAGTAAGTAGCATTGTTGTTACCCATGATTCTCACCTACTTGTCTGACCTCCCCTTCTCAGTCTCCTTCATTGAGTCATCATTCATGTCATGTCCCAAAGTGTTGAGATAATATAAGGAGCTGTCCTTGGTACTCTTCCCTCTCTGTTTGGTCTTCTATATTTACTCTCTAAGTCATCCCATCAGCTCCCTTATGTTTAATTATCATTTCTATGCAGCTGACTTATAGACATGATCATTTTTCTTGAGTTCCATCCCTACATAACGAACTGCCTATTGGACATTTCAAACTGGATGTCAATAGCTATCTCAAAGTTAACAAGTTCAAAACAAAATTAATTGGTTATCTTCACCTGCCCTACCCTCCACTCACTCTAAACCTACCCCTCTCAGGGCTTCTCTACTTTTGGAAAGGGTACTACAGTTAGTCATCCAGATTCCCAACTTTTACACTGGCAGTTCCCCAGTTTCAGGAATGTTTTCTTCCCACTCTGACCTCTTGGAATCCTGAGTATCCGTAAAGACTCAGCTCAAGCACCATATGTTGCATACAGTCTTTCCTGGTCACCCTTCCCCCAACTATCAGGAGCCTTCTGCAGCAAAGTTACCTACCTTGTCTCTGTTTCATACATTCCAATCAATATCAATGCTATTGCCTCTGTTAGAATGTAAACCTCTTGAAGGCAGGAGCTCTTTCACTTTTAATTTTTATTCCCAAGAGCTTAATATTGTACCTAGAACATAGTAAGCTTTAAACAAATGTCTGTTAATCGATTGATACAACTCCAGACCATATTACTATTCTAGAGCCATACCTTTCATTAGACTAGAATCAGGAAAATATTCATTTAACTCTTTGTGGCATTATTAAGTGTACCTTCTGTTAATTAAAATAAATGCCAAAAAGCCACCCTGAAGCTTGTTATAAATCACCGCCACCCATACCCCACACCCACTGTATAAAATCCTGTTATTTGTGTCCTAGTGGGTCAAACAGTAGAGTTGCCCTTTCCCAAGAAGCTGGATCTCAGAGTCCCCTTTCATTGATCAAGGGTTTCAACTCCGGGTACTTGAGTTTATGACAAAAGAGTTCACAACACTCCTGTCAGGAAGTCGATAATGTGATAGATCCTCAGTGCAGCTGGTCCTGTCTCCAGCCCTTTAACCATGCTCACACTCTGACAGTTATTACTGCAGCAATAAATTCTTCAGTAAAACAAATAGGCTTTTGGCAAATTTATTAGCCTGGGCACTCGATTTTATTTAATATAACTCTGAGTCTTAAACAGGTAAATGCCCTAGTAAATAGACCAGTTTATTTAGGTATGATCACATGAAATAGCTGTGTGCTGGGGGAGGAGGACAAAGAAAGCTGCACATATATCATTTGCATTTTGGTCTATGCCATTGTCCTATTCAAGCTATATTTGCTGCATGGAGCCTATGCTATGGCAGCCCTAAATAGGATTATGAATGAGATGTGACTGCATTTTTATAAACTTTTAAAATTACACTTATGTAATATATTAACATTGTATAGGTATAGGTATGTGCTTATATGTAGTTTTATATGTCGATTTTAAGTAAAATTAAATTGACTGTGAATTTGAATTTTGTTGAAGTAAATCAAATAAGACCCATGAATCCCTGGATGTACTAGCTCTGTGATAAATAAGAACAAGTAGATGCACTGTTTCCCTTTGGAATCACTGGTATTTTTGTGATACTTGGCTCGAATATTACTCAAGGTTGTTTAACTGTCTCTGAAAAATTGGAGGTCCATGGACTATCAGTGCTTAGAAAGATGAACAATTCAATGTCAGATGATAGAATCAAAGATTAAAGACTGTAGGAAATGGAAATCACCTTCACATCAGAGAATCACAGAAGCCAGCAGATAAAGTGGACCTCAGAAACCATCGAAACATTCTGGGAAAGTAGCTTTTCAGCCCCAGCTTCTGTGAGTAGAAGTCTACTATTGCTCAGGGCAGCTCAACATTAAAACTGGAGGAGACTTTCAAATACAGAATAGCAAAGAGGGAAGAAGCCTCAGAGAATCATAGACATAGAATGTAAACACTGGAAGTGAACTCTACAATCAACTATTCCATATCTTCCATTTTACAGATGAGGAAGCTGAGAATCAGAGTGGAGAAGGGACATTTCCAAGTTTGCATGAACTAAAGGGGGTGGGGGAAGGTGGGAGCTGAACCCAAGTCCAGTGCTATTTCCATTCACTCACTCTGCTTCTCTAATGAATAAGAAACAGCTTGCTTCTCAACATTGCTCTATATTGAGCACTGTGTGTTATGATTTGTGTGTGGCATGAATCCTTCATGAAGAATGTGATTGCCCCCTTGGGTGCCTCACTAAAAAAAAGCTGTGTGTGTGATCTCCCTCTCTCTCTCTCCCTCTCTGTCTCTGTCTCTCTCTCTCATATGCGCGCGCGCACACACACACACACACACACACACACACATTTAGTGAAACTATCTCATTAAAAGAAAGAAAAAAACTAAAGGTATCCCAGGATCCAAAATTTCCAAGGGAATAAATCTTTCTTTCAGACCATATTTGGATCTATTGCCCAGGGCTCCTAAAATAATACCAATAAAAATGATTTCCTTTCCCACATTTTACTAAATATGTGTACACATGGTATGATGGATAGCAAATTCATCTGTTGTTCCAAGGAGCTGGCTTCTGTTCTCTGAAGAAATGTGGCCCCATGTTCCTGAAGACCTGGGCTCAAAAAATCAAGTAGCACACAGCAGTCTCTCATGTTGGTTCACTACAGTGCCCTGCAACTAATTTAATAGATGCTAGTCAAGAAGCTTCCTCCAAATATGGTAAAAGAGGAATGACTTTCTTTCAGGATTTTTTTGATGCCTGTGACTTCTATTGAATTTTTTAACACAGTAGTGTAAAGAAAGAACACTGGATTTGAAGTCAGAGTAAGTGGCTAGCTCCTAATTCTCATATCTCTTACACAATATTTGTGTGGCCTTCAAGAAATAGCTATTATTATTATTAATTATACCACTAAGTTTCAGTTTCCACATCCCTTAAATAAAAAAGATTGAAGTAGATGATATCTAAGGTTTCTTCCTGCTTTAAATCTTCAGATCTTACACAATTTAAAAATAATTTGAATTAATTAACTCTGTCTTACCCATAACAATAAAACAGAGAAATGGATCAAAAACACATTCTATCATGATTTCAACACACAGATGAATGGGCAGTCCATTGAGCTAGCTCATAAGGGCATATAACTTGGACAATTCTAGATAATGACAATATTTTGGGTCCACAGTTGAGTAAGAAAAGGAGAATAACATTTTTTTCACGTCCTGCAAACTGGTATGATCCAAAGCTTTTCCCCATTGTGAAAGCCTAGCCTTTAATACCAAAATTCTCCTGGGAACTCCGTATGGCTAGCTCAAAAGAAGCAGCTTGGCAGATGACCCAAAGCCCCACAGAAAGATACATTACATAAGTAAGCTACAGAATATTCCCAACAATAATAAGAAATAGTAAAAAAGTCATATACGAGGAAATGCATTGCCAGGAAAAGAAGTAGGCAGTGATGTAACAAGATTGAGAGAGGAGAGATGAATGGCCTAAGTACTTTATTTGTATCTTCCTGATACAATGTGTTGCATGGATCCTCTGTGGAGAAACTACAGAAAGACATGAACAAAAATTATGTGGCATGAGAAATCGTAGAAGGATTGTGATTTGCATTGATGGAAGGAGTGCTCACACTAATCAGATAAAGACTCCATCTAAATAACTAAGTATATTTTTCCTTTGAAATACTTGAGATGATTGACAGGGGGAATATTGCAAGGACTAAAAGAGGGCTATAAATTTTTCCTCTCTGGCTGTGTGTGTTTCCAGGCAAAATCAAAATCAATTTCATGGTACAGTGAAAAAAAGAGCATTGGGCTTGAAGTCACAAGACCTGGGTTCAAGTAACAGCTTCCATCACTTATAAGCCATTTGACCTTGGGCAAATCATCTTGCATTTCTGAATGCCTCGATTTTCTCATCTGTCAAATTGGGATGATAATACTTTCACTCTCTTTATCACAGGGTAATGAAGATGAAATGGGATGAGCCATAAAGAAATACATTGGAGTCAGCTATTATTTTCCTTGGGCCACAGTGCTCTGTGGTGAATAAAGAGGTAACATCAGACATGGGAAGACCTGGGTTAAGTATTTGCCATATACTGACTGTGCAACTCTGGGCAAATGACTTAACTTTCCAGAGGCAATTTCCTAAGACTGTAAGTTGTTTGTTGTTGCTGCTACTGTTTTCTTCCAGGTCTTCCAACTCCCTGCCTAATGTTCTTTCTACTACTCTATGAAATTGATTTTTATTTTGCCTGAATAAGACACAACTAGGCATAGGAATCTCCAGACCTCTCTGTCCTCTGCTCTATTTCCTCCTACTTATCTGACCACTGCTTCTTACTCAAATGAGAATGAAACACTCAACACTGTGCCTAACAGATAACAGGCATTATTTAAATGCTTATTCTATCTCATTCCATTCCTTCTCAGTCTCCTTTGCTGGACTTTCACCTGGGTCATGCCCACTTACTGTGGGTGTCCCTTTTCCCTTCTCACACTATACCGTTTTATTTGGTGATTTCATTATTTCCTTGGGATTCAATTATCATGTCTATGCTGATGATTCTCAAATCGACTTATCCAACCCTAACCTTTCTGCTGATCTCCAATCTCACATCTCCAGTTGCCTATCTGACATCTTGAACTGGATAGCCCATAGAAATCTTAAACTCAACATGTCCAAAACTTAACACATTATCTTTCTCCCTAAGCCCTCCTCCATTCCAAAATTTCTTATTATTCTCAAGGGCACCACCATCCTATTAGTCCCCCAGGCTCACAACCTAGGTGTTATCTCAACTTCTCACTATCTCTCACCCCCAAATCCAATCTGTTGGCAAGGCCTGTTAATTTCACCTTTGCAGCATCTCTTGAATTCTCTCCTCCTCTGATATTGCCTCTACCCTGGTAGAAGCCCTTATATACTCACAGCTGGACTATTGCACCAGGCTGCTGATTAGTCTGCCTGCCAGGAGACTCTCTGTATTCTAATCCATCTTCCATTCAACCTATTGAATAAAATCCAGTGGTTTGGGCGGAGCCAAGATGGCGGCATGAAAACAGCGTCTTACCGGAGCTCTCTCACAAGTTCTGTCAGATTCCTATAAAAAAATGAATTTGAGCAGATTTGAGAGAGTTAGAAACCACGAGAAGTCTGAGTGGGGCAAATTTCTCAGCCAGGAGAGTCTGAAAGGCCAAAGGAACAAATCTGTGGACTAGGAGAGCGCTAGGCATGAGGAGCTGCTCCAGATGGTACCAAAGCGGAAGCGGCTGGCCCGGAAACACATGTCGGAGACAGGCTGGGAGAAAGCCAGGCACCCAAAACCAG
>CM053625.1:7660130-7714491 GCA_028646595.1 Phalanger gymnotis
CAAGGAAGTTCAGCTCATACATTGCTTCTTTCAAGAAGCCTCTTTAAATATCTGCTAGGTATAAGGGGAAAATAGGAAACAAACATTTTAAAGCATCTACTACGTGTCAGGTGAGGGTCAGCTAGGTGACACAGTAGATAGAGTGCCAGCCTTCGAGTCAGGAAGACCTGGGTTCAAATCTAGTCTCAGACACTTAGTAGCTGTGTGATCCTGGGCAAGTCACTTAACCTTGTAAATGAGCTAGGGAAAGAAATGTCAAATCACTCCAGTATCTTTGCCAAGAAAACTCCAAATGTGGTCATGAAGAGTTGGACACAATGAAACAACTGAACAGCAAAAACAACACATGCCTGGCACTATGCTAAGCACTTTACATATTCTCCCTCCTCTGCTCTGACTAATGACCTCCCTAGGTTCCTTTATATTCCCAACTAAAATCTTACCTTCTACAGGAAGCTTTCCCTCTGTTAATTACTAGTGCCTTCCCTCTGTTAATTACTTCCTATTTTTCCTGTATATAGCTTGTTTTGCATATATTTGCATGTTTTCTTCCCCATTAGATTGTAAGCTTCTTGAGGGCAGGCACTGTCTTTTGCTCCTTTTTGTATCCTCAGCCTCTAGCAAAATGTCTGGCATGTAGTAGGTGCTTAATAAATGCTAGTGAATTGACTGATCCTCACAACAACCCCAGGAAGTAGATTATTATCTCAATATTATAGTTAAAGGACGTAACAATAATGTTGCTAGCAGCTGCTGTGGGAGCATAAAGCCAATAACATCAGCACACAGAAGGCTGCAAGCACAGGTTCTTTGATCTGCTTTTCTAAGGAAAGCAACTTTAAGGGCTTTACAATCTCATTGTAATTAAACAGAGATATATCATTCAGTTAGTTCAGGGGGAAAAGCCAGCATCCTGAACTTTAGAGCAAATACAAATAGAAATTACAAACACAGAAAAAATATAAACTGTGCCACCTAGCTGCTCTCTCTTACTTCAAATTACTTGATATCTTATTCATTTTCTTCTTCATGCATATCCCAATAAAATTTAAGTTCTTTGTATATGAAGTTTCATTATTGTCTTTATATGCCCAGGACTTAGGATGAAACTTTGTGTATAACAGGCCATTCATAAACATTTGTTCAACTGAAGAAAAAAATCTTATGCGATTAATAAGGTTCATGTTGTCCAAAATAATGGTGGAGGGGTGGTAGTGCTAATCCCTCTGTACTTTCTTTTAGTCGAATCAGACCACATCTGGATACGTGTTCAATGTTGACACCACATTTATAGTACAACAAACTTGAGCTGAGGAAAATAACCAGAATTGAAGGAGGTGGAGATTTTTACCCTGCAGAAGAGACACACTGCTGCCTCTGTATATGTGTGTGTGTATGTGTATGTAATATTTTATGCTAGGACAAGCCTTCCCTTCATTTACTGGTAACATCTTTAAACTCTAGTATCTCATATATTTATATTTTTTTAGCACTTTGTAGTTTATAAAGAGATTTCTTAGCCCTTATTTGATCTTCCAAACACCCTTTCAGTTGAGCAAGAATTTTTATGGCCGTTGTTCAGAGAGGGAAGATGAAGTAAGGTAGTCCATCCAAGGTCACATGACTTGTCAGGAGCAAAACAAATCCTGTATCTCCTAAGTCATAGTTCAAGACCTTTAAGTTGAAAGATATCATTGGTGATAATAAATATACATGGGGTAGGGGAAAGGTTACAAGTATTTATTCAGTAACTCCTGTGGTCCAGGCACTGATTGTTAGCCCTCTCTGAGTGGCATTGGCTTCCCAAAGATTTCAGCTACTTCTAGAAACTGATCCAAAGAAACTTGTCTTTTGTCCATGGCTTTCTCCTCTACTATGTTCCAAACCTTCATAGTACCCCAAACAGATAGAAGAAAGAAGAAAAGGACTAATATTTACAAAATATTTATTGCAGCTCTTTTCATGGTGCTAAAGAACTGAGAACTAAGGTGGTAGCCCCCAACTGGGGAATGGTCAAACAAATTATGGTATTTGAATGTAATTGAATATTATTGTACAGTATGAAATGATGAAGGTGATAGTTTCAGAGGAACCTGGGGAGACTAGTATGAAACTGCAGAATGAAGTAAGAACAACCAGGAGAACAGTCTATCTATCTATCTATCGATCTATCTAACAGTTTATAAAATATCAACATTGTAAAGACATACAAGTAGTGGCAAAGCTGGTAGCATTTAGCTCAATATGCATCACATGCTGAGAAAACAAGGGCACCAGCTAGAATGGGGCTGGACTGAACAGCTTTTTTGGCTAAAATCATCGTGTAAAGCAGGGTGGGGAGTGTGAGAAGGAGATAAGTGGTACCTGCTGCTGGTAATTATTAGACTAGCCACTGTGGCAGAAACTTATAAAAGCTTTAGTAACTTGTTGAGGACGATTCAGAACAAGGTAAATAAAGACCTGGGACAAAGGGAGGAAACAGCCACACCGTTTTTAGCATGCTTTTTCTGTTCCTCTGATCACACACTGCGCCTATGGCCACAGTGGCTAATGCGTCAGCCTTCCAGTACGAGAGGAACTGCTATGGAAATGGCTTTCTACAAGAACTTAGGCTGTATCTCTGAAATACCAACTTTTGGAGACTCTATCTTGTCAACCCTCAGGCACGTTTGAGAATTCCAGATGTAGCACTGTCAATTACACACTCCATACTGCAGCACATTTTCTTCAGTTTAATATGCAAATTCAGAAATAATACACCAGAGTAAAATAATGAGAATTAAGATATTTTTTTACAAGTCCTGGATGGTACCTAAATTTCCTTAGCTATTCTATCTAGCCATAGTTCCCCTGGCTTAGCTTGGGCTATGATCCTCTCTGGTCTGGCATAATAGCTTCCAACTTCTTCCTGGTCACCATCCTAAAATAGTTCATTCTCCTCTTAAAAAATTGGCCCCCATTCTACAACAATTTAAGATTTCCCTGTCTCTTTTTCCCCAGTTTTCCATTCTATTTTCTTCACTTGTGTGCCCCAAATCAAGCTCATTGACTCACTCTGCAACTCTTAGCTTACTCTCAGCTAATCAGATGGCTTCCTGATGTCCTGGGACATTTTGAGGGTATTTTGCCACGTTCCTGTATAATAACTGATAATTATTTGACTTAAGGAAAAATAAGGAGATGAAAACATTGTTTCCATCACCTCAAAATTCTAAAATAAAATTCAACCTAATACAGAGGCCACAGCCAAAATTCAGGGAAAAAATGTCTTTTTTAAAAAAAACATACCTCCATAGCAATGAAGGTGAGGTAGACAAGACAAGGAAGCACAATTCTATAGACTCACTCTCCAGACTTCTCTACCTTCTTACCAATAGCCTCCTCACCCTTAAAAAAAAATCTCTGCACTGAGGTCCTGATCTCCTAATAGGATATTCATTAGCCCAGGCTGCCATTTCAAGGAGGGACCCTAACCATACTCAGACACTCTGGATTCAACACATTCTATGGGATTCTTCTTCACCCCCTCTCCAGCACTGTTTCCCCTCTCTTCCTCTCATCTCTCCTGCTTGCTGGCTTCCCATATGTATCACCTCCCTTCATTAGAATTTACTCCCCTTTAAGTCAGGGATCGTCCCCCATGCTTGTCTTTTTAATTAGATTGTATAGCATGAAATCTGGCACATAGTAAGTAATTTTAAAATATTCTATACATCATAGATTTATGTCTGAAAAGGGCTATATTGTTGTTCAGTCATTCAGTCATGTCTAACTCTTTGTGAGCCTATGTGTCATAGCACACCAGGCCTTTCTATCCTCCACTCACTCCCCAAGTCTGTCCAAACTCATGTTCATTGCTTCCATGGCACCGTCCATCCATCTCATCCTCTTCTGTCCCCTTCTCCTTTCGCCTTCAGTCTTTCACAACATCAGTCTTTTCCAATGAGTCCTGTCTTCTCATTATATGACTAAAGAATTTTAAGCTTTAGCTTCAGAATCTGTCTTTCCTAAGAAGAGTCTGAGTTAATTTCTTTAAGTATTGACTGATTTGGTCTCCTTGAGGTGCAAGGGACTCTCAAAAGTCTTCAGCTTTCCTTATAGTCCAGCTCTTACAGACATACATTGATACTGGAAGAAAATCATAGTTTTGACCACACAGACTTTTGCCGACAGTGCGATATCTCTGCTTCTTAGTTTGCTGTCCCCATTTGCTATAGCTTTTCTTCCAAGGAGCAATCATCTTTTAATTTCATGGCTACAGTTGCCTGCAATGATCTTTAAGCTCAAGAATATAAAATCTAACACTTCTTCCATTTCTTCTCCCTCTATTTGCCAGAAAGCGATGGGACCAGTTGCCATGATCTTAGTTTTTTAATGTTAAGCTTCAAACCAGCTTTTTGTACTCTCCTCTTTCACCCTCATCAAGAGGCTTCTTGATTCTTCTTCACTTTCTGCCACCAAAGTGGTGATATTTCTCCCAGCAGCCTTAATTCTGGCTTTTGACTCATCTAGCCTTAGAGATCAGCTATTCATACACTCATAGGTCATCTCTATTGTATGTTGTTGTGCATGGATCCTTCTCTCCATCCCTCTCCACCTCTAACTCCAGCAACGGTAATAAGACCAATGCCACCATTGCAGAAAAGGATATATCAATCAGTTTCCCTATCATCTGCATACTATCCCTGGGGTCTTCTTATTGAAACACCCCTTTCTGGCCACCACTCCCCCCTATTAGAATGCAAGCTAAGTCCTTAAGGTCTGAGGCTCTTTTGTCTGTTGTATCTCTATCCCCCATACTTAATATAGTGCTTGGCTTAAAGTAAGTGCTTAATGGATGTTTGGCTTTGTTTTCCATTCATTTGTAAGATTATGGATACAAAGCAGGAAAAAAACTAGTCATTCCAACCCTCTCCCATCTTACAGATGATACTTTTAAAGTGCAGGGAAGATCTGTGACATGTTCAAGGTCACTCTGGTAAGAGAGCCAGGATTTGACGCCAGGTTCTCTGACTTCATAACTCTTTTCCAGCCATATCAGTCTATGGTCAAATGCTGCCACCCTACAAGTACTTGAGGAAATTGTGATAATGGCAGGAGAAAACTGGATAATAGAAAGAGGAAGAGAGTCTAGGGGTAGGGTGGGGTGAGGAGGATACAAAAAAAAGATGTAACTTGGCCTCTTTGTCCTGGCCCCATATGGATTCAAGGGCATTGGGAAAGCAGCTCTCTTCACAGAAACCTGCAAGGCAATGCAGACAAACAATACTTTATGGAAGTGGTAAGAACTCCATACATGCAGCCAGGTGATTGCATGTTCACTTAGCCTCTTTCTCAACCTCACTTTCCTCATCTGTGAAATGGGGATAAAAGTCCTGACACTCTCAACCTCACAAGAATGTTATGAAGATGATGACTTTGGAAGCCTTAAGGCACTCTAGAATCACAAGCTATTCTTGTTATAAGAAACTCAATGAACCAAAGAATTCTTTTGTTGGAGGAGGAGGAGGATAAAGAGATGTGGCCTTCTGGCCATGGCACCATGAAGTCTAAAGTAGTCACAGAAATCATTTGAAGTAAAAGGTTGAGATCCGTCTACTCTAAAAAGCATGGGTGGGGAGAAAGAGAATTTTTTTTGTCTAAATGGCCTTGTAAGAATCACTGCTCTCCATCCCACCCGCTGTCTCCCCAGGAGGCCATGTGTACGCAAAGCTCAAACTCTAGCATAAACCATATGATTGAATTCCTCTTGTGGTGGGGATGGTTTTCTTAGGTATTTATGAAACCACTTCACAACATGAAATAAAGCTCCATAAGTCCACCCCTTGCAAAATAATCCAGCAGCAGGGTGTGAATAGGGGGCCCTATTTGATGGAAAAGTTTAGGGAATTTGTGGAGAGAAAACTCTTTCATGAGTGGCATCTGTGAATCCTTTTAGCCATAAACAACTTAATTAGTGACTAGAGAATATGTTAGTTGTTTCTATTGTCCCATCATCCAGATTTCCTGTCCAAAGGTTCATCCATTTGCTGAGGTTATAGAATCATAGACACAACAAATCTCTGGACTGGAATGATCACCAAGGAACATGTATCCTCATTCCTAACCGACATATGAATTGCCTGTCTCAGACATCCCTGACAAGGAGTCATCTTGCTTTGCCTTGAATATTTTCAGACATTGAAACATACACTACTATTTCCTGAGGCTAAGGATAATGGACAAGGGCATTTCTTTCACATTAACATCATATTGAAGAGAAGAAACCGTTTGATTAGAGTAGATGCTAAGGAGAAGGATGCCAAGATAATGTTTATAGGCAACAAGAATGCAACTAAATCAGAAGCAATTTGAAGGTAAGGACTGCAATAAATGGTCAGCTAGGTGGTACAGTGGATAGAGCCCTGGACCTGGAGTCAGAAAGACCTGATATCAAATAGAACCTCAGACACTTACTAGCTGTGTGACTCTGGGCAAGTCACCTAACATTGTTCGCCTCAGTTTCCTCATCTGTAAAATGAGATGGAGAAGAAAATGGCAAACCACTCCAGGATCTTTACCAAGAAAACCCCAAATAGAGTGTCAGACACATCTGAAACAATTCAACAACAACAACAAGAACTGCAGTAAATAGCTATGCAACTATATGCCCAGTATGCTACACGTGCTTAAGATCTCGTTTGCTTGAATTAATTAATCACTAAAATATTTGAATGCAATTGGAAATATCGTTAGGACACTCAGATTCTTGTTTTTAATTCTTTGAATAAAATGAAACTGATTGCATTCTAAAATCACAGAACCTCAGAGAAAGAAAGGCACTCACAAGACTAGGCCAACCTGTCCTTGAGTGGGAATACCTTCTACCAGCATCTCTGACAAGCCTTTCTTTAGTATCTATATGCCCAAGAAGCCTTCTTCTAGGGTTTTAAAACAGCATCACCATCCATTATCACCAATAGCATTATTGGGTTATATCATCCACAAAAAACATGGCTTATATAACATGTATCTATTATACCTATGTCATAAAAATCTACACATAGATATGATATTAAAATACAGGGAGTCTCACAAGTCAGCACAGTTTTAAGCTACTTTAGTGCTCTGAATCATCTTAAGTCTTGTTTTTACAATTCTTGAAGATTTGTGGAGGTCTCTTCCTGTCCTGAATATCTAAAGCTCAAATTCCTGTTGCTCTGAAAATACTACCCATTCCTCTAGATGGTGCCAACCCAATAATGCTGTGAGCGATAATGGTGCTGATGTTTTGAAACCCCAGGAGTATTTCTGAGCATTTAGAGAATAATTGGAAAGATATGGAAAATAATGACATAGGATGAAGAAGAAGAAGAAGAAGAAGAAGAAGAAGAAGAAGAAGAAGAAGAAGAAGAAGAAGGAGGAGGAGGAGGAGGAGGAGGAGGAGGAGGAGGAGGAGGAGGAGGAGGAGGAGGAGGAGGAGGAAAAGAAAAACAAGAAGGTGGAGGAGGAGAGAAAGTGGAGAGGGAAGAGGAGGGGGAAAGAGGTAGGAGAGGTGGAAAGGGGAAAGGGAGGGAGAGGTGGGAGAGGGGAGGCGGAGGGAAATAAATTCTATCTTATTTTAAGGTTTGTAAAATGCTTTACAAACATTATCTCATTTTATCCTCAAAACAGCTCTGGGAGATAGGTGCTATTATGACCCTCATTTCACAAATGAGGAAAATAAAGCCTAGAGAAGTTAATTGACTTGCCCAGGAACACACAACTAGAAAGTGTCTAAAGTTGAATTTAAAGACTTAGCTTAGTATTCTCCACTATTTGCACTCAATGTTTGTTCTATTGCATTATGTTGTGCTGTGTTGAATTGTGTTCTATTTGATTATCTTGTATTATATTGGTGAAAGCAATGCGGAGTAGTGAACAGAGAGTCAGGAAGACCTAAGTTCAAGTCCCATCTCTGACGCATATTGGCTGTGTGACTCTGGGCAAGTCATTTAATCATCCAGTGTTTACGTGACTAAAAGTAATAGAGAAGATGTTGGCTTGCATTGGAAGAAGAGGTTCTGCACTGAGGAAACCCCTAACCCCATGAAGTCAGACTAGACACACGACTAGAAAGCGTCTGAAGTTGAATTTAAAGACATGTTTTCCTGATTTCCAGCCTAAATCTTGAGCTACTGTGTTACCTAACAAAATTAGGTCATGCTCCTTGAACAAAACTCTCATGTTGATTTGATCATGAATCCATTAAAATAATTATTACAGAAACAGCAACAACAGCTCACATTCCTCTGGTGCTTTAAGGTTTAAAAAATTTCCCTCACAAGTCTTGTGAGGTGAGTTTTAGGAACAAACTGAAGCCAAGTAATGCTGCTAGGAAGTAGTAGCTAGAAGAGACCTTATAGATCATCTGATACAACTCCCGTATTTGACAAATGAGGAAACTGAGGCCCAGGACAAAAAAAGTCTCTTATGTAAAGTCATAGAGCTCACAAATATTTTCTCTTGCTGCCCTCCAACACGCCTTTCTGTTCCCTTCCCAGGCATTACTTTTGTAAATGGGCTTTCTTTCTTCTTCTTCCTCCTCCTCCTCCTTCTCTTTGCCACACTGGACATATAATCCTGACATGACTTTTCAATTAGACCAGTCCTGAGCTACAGAGAAACAGGAAACCACTCTCAACCTCAAGCCCATTCAGACACAGGAAACCAGGGAGAGACAGCAGCAGGCAGCAGCAGTTTCATCAGCATTAGTCAGACCAAGACTAAAGCGACTTTTGCAAAAGACACCAAGGCCTTACCTTCCTTTCTCCTGGCCGAGGCTTGGCAACACTTGCAGGCCAAGAGATTAGTTTTTCACCATTTAGAAGCCTGTCCTCCTCTTCTGTGGAACAGGAATTGTATGCAAGGCAAATAACAATGAATTTTGACTCAGTTCAGAAATTACTAATTTTGTGACTTTGGGTAATTCCCTTTGGGGCTTAATTTTCTTACCTGTGAAATGGGGTTACTGGACTAGATAATCTTAAAGGGCTCTTCCAGCTTTAAAATAATGATTATATTATGATCCCTAAAGAGTGACTCAATGATTTTCCTTTCAACCCCTCAAACTTTGCTTTTTTCCCAAAAAATCCTTTTAGAGGATCAAGTGAGATATCATATGTAAAGAACTTTGCAAACCTAAGCTACTATGTAAAAATTAGCTATTATGGTTGCTGTTTATGTCCTAAGTCTCCTATCTTTCTGAAAATTCTGCTCACTTTTCTTTGGGATATTCATAGAAATTGGCTTATAGGATTTACTTCTAGGAGGGGCATTAGAGGCTATCTGGTTCAATCCTCTCCACCTGGCTTTATGGAGGGTAGGTGAACTGAGACCCAGAGAAAGGAAGGCATTTGTCCCAGGTCACACAAGTTAAAGGTATATCCAATACTTAAACCTGTCTTCTATCTTCAAATTCAAAACTGTCTAGACTGTAAGTTCCTTGAGTGCAAGACCACTGACTTGTTTAAACTTTGCCTCTCTCCCCTCCCCAGTACTTAGCTTAATATTCTCCACTATTTGTACTCAATGTTTGTCCTATTGCATTATGTTGTGCTGTGTTGAATTGTGTTCTATTTGATTATCTTGTATTATATTGGTGAAAGCAATGTGGAGTAGTGAACAGAGAGTCAGGAAGACCTAAGTTCAAGTCCCATCTCTGATGCATATTGGCTGTGTGACTCTGGGCAAGTAATTTAATCATCCAGTGTTTACATGACTCAAAGTAATAGAGGAGATGTTGGCTTGCACTGGAAGAAGTGGTTCTGCACCAAGGAAACCCCTAACCCCATGAAGTCAGAAATCTAGTTCTTGTCCCGATCCTATCCTATTTTTATTATATTGTACTGCATTGTTTTATATTTGTTGTGATTCAACTGTGCTTACACAGCTTGTACTGCGTAGAGGAAATTCAAAAGTAGGGGCCATGGAACAAGCTTTAGCTGTGGGTGTCCCTGGGGAAAGCCAATAAGTACAACTCATTTCTATCACTAACTTATTTGGTTATTTTCCCTGTAAGAATACAAAGAAGGAGTAGTTAACCACCCCATAGGCTTCAGGCAGAGAGAAAAGTGGAAAAAAGTGCTTCATTTTTCTTTCATGAAAATTTTTGAGAAACCCTGAATCACAAATCTGCTCAAATCAAGAAAGTCCACAAGAGCTGTCAATGCTCTGAATACAAGGATCTATTCACATTTCACCTGATGAGGGTTTCTGAATTATTTGCTCAGAATCAACTTGAGAAACATCCCTGGGACATTTTTTAGCTATAAGAATGAAAGTTCATTTTAAAAAGAAAGAAAAAGGGAAAGATAGGTATAATAGAATTTTTTGAAGGGAGAGTAGCTGGAGGAAACACACATATATGTGTATACATACACATATTGCACATATATACATATGGATACATTTTCTTTGTGCTATTTTAATTGTGTATGTATTATGAATATATTATGTAGGTATATGTGTCTGTATTCCAGAAATGCTATAGCCATGGATCTTTAATGAAGAAAAGCTGTTGAGTGGGAGCTGTGAATCTTTGTGAAAAGTAATATGGCTGTGGGTCATGGGGTGGGATTGCTTAAATACCTTCCATATTGTCTTTCCTTTCTACTAAAATCACCGGGACCAATATACATTGCCTCAATTCTACAGACATGTGGTTTCCTTTTTTGAAAAAGTACTGAAAGAAGGAAGGACGGAAAGAAGGAAGGAAGGAAGGAAGGAAAGAAGGAAGGAAGGAAGGAAGGAAGGGAGGGAAAGAGGAAGATGGTAAGGAGGAAGGAAGAAAGAGAAAAGGGAAATAAGGAATGGAGGAAGAAAGGAAGGAAAGAAGGAAAGAAAGAGGGAAGTGAAGGCAAGAAAAAGTTAGGGAGGGTTGGAGGAAAGTGGGAAGGAGGGAAAAAAGGCTGGGAGAGAGGAAAGGAAGGAAGAGAGGGAGGGAGGGAGGAAAAAAGGGAAGGAGAAAGGAAGGGAGGAAGGAAAGAAGAAAGGAAGGGAGAGAAGCAGAGAGAGAGGAAGGGGGGAAGGAATGGAGGAAGAGAGGGTGGGAAGGAGGAAGCAAGGAAAGAAGGGAGGAATGAAGAAAGGAAATAAAGGAGAGAGGAAGGAAAGAAGGGAGAAAGGAAAGAAGGGAAGAAGGAAGGAACAAAGAAAGGAAGGGAGAGAGGAAGCAAAGAAAAAAGGGAGAGATGAAGGACAGAAAGAATGGAGGAAGTAAAGAAGTGAAGGAGGAAGAAAGAAGGAAGGAAGAGAGAGAGAGAAGGAGGGAGGGAGGGAAGAAGAGGGAGGAAGGAATTTGAAGAACATGTGTTTAGCTGATAATTAGCAATAAATTCACCAAAGTCAAGAATATTTATGTGAACCCATTCATGTAAATGATCCTTGTAGTCAAATATGTAAAAAGCAGTGGGACTTGAACTCAGGTCTTGTAATTCAAATTCCAGGAGTCTTTCAATGAAGATGCAAACTCCTATTTTTATTGCATCTTCCCTGTATTTTCTCATTTGTTTATTTCATTATTCAATAACCATTGATTAATCACCTACTCTGCTCCAGATATGCACAAACATGCAAGGCAGTGTAGGACAGTGGATAGAGGTTGGTCTGGGAATCACGAAGAGAAGGGATCAGACTCTGCCTCTGACATGCATATATTGCTGTATAAAACTAGTGAATGCACTTAGTCTCTTAGGATCCCTCTAAGAAGATAATTTGCAAAACAGTTGATCTGCATGGGTAGGATGATTTTCCTTCCCAGGGAGTTCCTTAAATTAAGGAAATTTTGTCTGGGTAAGAAAAAAAAAGGCAGAAACTATACTGGTCACGAGAGCTACAAAAACAAATCAAAAATAGTCCCTGCCCTTATAGTCAATGGGGGTGGAGGGAGGAGTAAATACTAGGGGAAGAGGGAGGAGGGACAAAACATACACAAATAAGTAAATACCAAATATATGCAGTGCAGAGAGGTAGAATAATACTGGGTAGAAGGAAAGAGAGAGCACTACATTTGGAATCTGAGGTCCTACTTTCAAATCTCACCTCTATCCAGTATTTTTACAGGTGTAACTTTGGGTAAGTCACTGGAGCCTTCCTTTCCTCATCTGAAAGATAAGAAGACATGGAATAGATGGCCTCCTATGGCCCATATAGCTCTGAATCTATGATCCTGTCATCATAAATTAAAAGGTATTTGAGGTGGAGTAAGATCACTAACTGGGGAGGCTTGAACTAAGGGAAATGGATGCCACGAGGTACTTGAGGAGGGACAGCAGTCCAGGCAAATATACAGATGTGGAAGATGGAACATTGTGAAGGGGAATAAGCAATAGTTCAGTTTGGCTGGAAGAGAATTAATTCCATGACAGGAATTAATGTGAAAGTCATTGAGAAAAGTAAGGTAGAGCTAGAATGTGCAAGGCATTAAATACCAAAAGGAAGAGAATGCATTTTATCGTAGAGACAATAAGGAGCTCTCAGCACATCACTCTAAGGTGGAATAAGTATTCAGTTTTTTGTTGTTTTTTTTTGCAGATGGGGACATCAAGGCACAAAAAGGTTTAGTGACTTGCCTAAAGCCTCACATCCGGTAAATGAAAAACTCAATAATCACAGTCCTTTTTTTACTACAACTTTAATGTTCTTTCCACTACATTATCCTACTTCTATAGACGGCAGTTTTAAAAATTTGCCTTCATTCTATAGTCTTAGCTTCTATAATCCTATAGGCTACATTCTATAGCTTGTAGCCTCCATTTTATAGTCTTATTCTAGCTGCCTATATCTTGTAATCATATGCAGCTGTAGGAGAAAGTTGATATGGACAGCCTACTCACTGTTTTCCTTTGGTCTTCTCTGTTATAATCAGGCAAATCGCCATCATGATCAATTAAATCATACTTGGGAAATAAAATACAATTATGTGAATATAGAACTGAAAGAAGCAGTCACTTTGCAAAAAAAAATTCATCTTTGGACTCTACAACCCTGAGATGAATAATGATGATTTTTTTAAAATTTCACTTCCCAACATTTTTACAAAATTTACTGTACAAATATCTCAGTTTACCACACAACCTCAAGAGGTAGGCATTATGGTTCTCTCCATTTTACAAATGAAATTAAAGTAGTTGGAGATTAAATGACTTGTCCAGGGTCATGCAGTCAGTAAGCATCTGAGTATAGATTTGAACTCAGGTCTTCCTGACTCCAAGGTCAGTACTCTATCCACAGGACAGTGCTGAAACCCTACGAATTTTTAGCTGGGTGGGAAAACTTATCTTACAAGATGACACTTCCGTGGTCGCTAAGGGAGAAAAAAGCAATGGAGATCAGTGTTGTAGTAGACAGAACATTGGCTTTGAGCTCTTAGGCTACCACTTCCTGGGTGATCTTGGACATGTAGTTTAATCTCCCTGAAATAGCCTCAGTTTCTTCGTATGTAAAACGAAAATAACACTTCAACCATTTTCCTCACAGAATATTATGAAGAAAGTCAAGTCAGTAACCAGCTAGTAAATGTTTATTATGTGCCCAGAAATATTAAGCATTAGGTACATAAATAAAGGCAGAAACAATCCCTGGTCTCAAGGAGCTCAGAGTTTAGTGGGGAAGACAACATGTAAACAACTATGAATAAATATAGAGAGGATACACTGGAGAAAATCTCAGAGGGAAAATGCTAACATCATTAAGGGGGATCAGGAAAGCCTTCTTGCAGAAGGTAGGATTTTATCTAAGATTATTTCTAAGAAGCCAAGAGACAGAGAGAAGAGGGAGAAAATTCCAGGCATGTGGGACAAGCACTAAAAATGCAGAGTCAAGGGTGGGAGCGTCTTGTCTGAGGATAAGCTGTGTCACAGAATCGCAGATTAAATGTAGAGGAATGACGAGTAATCACAGAAGCAGGCAGGGGCCAGTTTATGAAGAGTTTTAAAAGTCAAACAGAGAATTTGATGATAAAACTTGACAGGAAATCACTGGAATTTTTTGAATGGAGAAAGGGTGTAACATGGTCAGAAATATAAAACAGAATCAATTATGTATACAGCTTTCTCAGAGCTGTGACTATATAAGTCTGCACCAATGTATAATACAGACATGAAATATGTATACGTAGTATATGTATACACAGTAACAGTGACTGCAAATGTGTCTCTCTACGTATTTGCGTAAGTATATGTAGTTATGCCCATGCCTGCATAAAGTAGCTAATAATGTTAAGACACAGACCTGTGTTCACTTAGTTTGTCTCACTAGGTAATGTCAAAGAATATAAAGACAAAGAAGCTTCAGAGCTGTAACTAAGAATTCTTACACCTGAGACAAATTCAGTTGAGAGAGCCAGGCAACGAGGAATGTATAGCCATGATGGGATAGAAGAACATCAAACCTCAAATATACAGAAAAAGGACCCTTCTCCAAAGAGCCGAGTTCACAGCCTCATGGCGGGTAGGAGAGAGGAAATTGGACTTCGGGAAATGGGACCCTGGGGGTGGTATTCCACGAACAGTCATACAACCTAGGAGTGCAGGAAAGCATAATAGAAGGTAAGCATGTGGACTACGGTCACTACAGGGAGGAAGACAATCATGCCCGCTCCCTAGATTTGGGCCCCCTATTGAAAAAAACCTGGTCACCTCATACTAGTTGAAACTCCAAGAAAAATCAAACTGGACATGAATACTTTAAAAGACACCAAAGAACAACCTTTAAAAATCCTCTCAGCAGGGAAAATCTTTCATCTTAAGTTCTCAACTGTTTTTTGTATGAAAAAGGAGCTTTTCAGTTTCCCTGAAACTTGGAGCTCACTGGTTGGGAGGTGGGAGAAGATTCCCCTGAGCAAATGGGCAAGCAGGGATCAGTGTTCCTGTAAGCTGTGTGTCAGTCCTTGCTAGGAAGCTTGGCAAACCTCATAAAGGAGGGTGGTCTTCTGCCTCCAAATTCAGTGATCTTTTCCAACCCCCTAAGGAAAGTAAATTACCAGCAAGCTATTAACACTCTAGGTCTTTGCTTTATTCTCCTATTGAATTACTTCCCTGATTTCCAGATTCTCTGTTCCCATGTCAGACCACAATGCCATAGCTCTTTGGCTTGGAAACAGGAAGGCTATAAGTTCCAAAGTGACAACCAGTCACGGCACAGGGTGTAAGTAAAGAGGCCCTTCCTTAAACCAAGTAACTGGCAATGACCAAAGCTTTGACATTGTGGTCAGACATGGGAACAGCCAGTAGAGAAATCAAAGAAGTGATCCCCTAGGAGAATAAATTAAGCATCAGGAAAAATGATGTCCCTACAGTCATTGGTTTTCCTCTGGGGCACTAGAGCATTGGGCTTGAAGTGAGAAGATAATGGATTTTAATTCAGCCTGTTCTTTCCTAGCTTTATGACCTTTGGTAAGTCTCCTTTCCTCTCTGAATCTTAATTTCCTCATCTGTAAGATGAGGAATTGGGGCTAGATCAAGATTTTATCTTTTTTTGTATGTCCCAGACAGACCCTTTTGGTAACCTAATGAAACCTATGGACCCTTTCTCAAAATAATGTTTTCAAATGCATAAAATACCTAGGATTAAAATTTAAACCAATAACATTCAAATAGTGATATATGTATATGTATTATGTATGCATATGTACATGTATGTGTATATTTATATATGCATACAAATAGAGATAGATAGATGGATAGATAGATAGACAGTTCATGGACCCCATGTTAACAGCTTCTGCCTACATGATGTCACCTAATTCCTGACTAGACCCCATTCAGCTTTCAGTCCTATATTACCTCAGCAAGCCTCAGTTTCCCCATCTGCAAAATGGAAGTGTTAATACTTGAACTATTTTCCCTATAATCTCGTTGTGAACATACTTTTTGAAATGATTATGAAACAATTGTCAATAACAAAACACTGCACAAGCATGGAGTAGAACTGCTTGTCACAATGGCCTTCTTCAGGTGCTATCTACACTATTTCAGGAATCTTTTCAATTTGTAGAATTCTCATTGTGGGAGATTTTGGGGGGGCATTGCTTTGTTAATAAAATACCTCAATTTAAAAAGTTTGCTTAGCAGCGTGTATCTCTTAATGTGTGTCAACTTCTGTTTGTATCATTTGACGTGGGATGCTATATTAATTATTCATTTTTACAGGATGGAAATTAATTATTGTGCATGAAATCCTAAACACATATGGCCACAGTGCCAGTTGGATGGGCCCCCTGCTAGGTTTTCAAGATTCACATTCAGAGGTAGTGTGTTGTCTTCCAAGCCAAGACCTCCTAAGGGTTCCAAGATATATATGTATCCAAAAAAACTGGCAATTTCCTTCTCATTATGTATTTGATCCAGCTTTCATGATGCCTTGACTTTACCCCCTGATGACACCATACTCTTGTCCCGAATCTTTTCTGGCTGGGAGGAATGTCAGCTGTCTATCACTGTAACCAGGGTCCTTCGGAAATCCTTCACCGGATTGTCCTTTTCTCCCAAATCTGCCTGCCTGTTTGCAGGAGGCAACATTAACCTCTTCTCCCTAGCTCCTTCCCAATGCCTTATGATGGATAGCACTGACTGGCGCTAATTAATTTCAGAGGTCAGTTGTGAATGATTGGTTTGTTATGGTCAAGGTATGCATTATACATGAGCAAGAAAGCCTGCTGAGATGGATGTTCAATCACTCAGGGGAAATTAAATGAGAAATCTACATTCAAATAACAATAATAATGTTGACTTATAATTCCATAGCACTTTGTGCTTTAGGAAGGACTTTTCTGTGAGGGAGTTAGCATAACTGTTATTATCCCCATTTTCCAGATAAGAAAAGTAAAGTTCAAAGAATGTTCCTTATATTTTAAACTCCATAGGAGAGGACCCTAGGATTGGATGGATCCCTAAGAGATAAACCTCTATCTTGTCCCATACAAATGAGAGCACAGTTACTGAATGCCAGAGCCAGACATTGGGTATCATCTAGTTTGATTCCTCATTTTGCAAATGAGGAAACTGAGGTCTAGGGAAGTGAAGCTTTGTGCCCAAGATCACATAGATGAGAAATAAAAGGACCTAGATTCAAAGTGCAGTCCTCTAATCTGGGTTTTGTTTTTTCTTCTACACTGCTCTCACCATAGAATAAAGGGATTACGGTACCTTTTTTCTCTCAAGAGAAGAAACATTTCAGAGACAATGATAGATTTCTCTTTCTACTCTTGCAGCAATAGTTATAGCTTTGTCCTAGCTTCCAGATTTCCTAAATTCAATAATGATAACAACCACACATTTATACAGCACTTTAAGACTTGGGAAGTATTGATCATCTCCTAATAGCCCCAGGGAGCTGGAGGCTTGGAGAGAATCAGCTAGACCATAGTCACACCGCTGGTGTCAACATGTGGCTCCTACATCAGGTCTATTGAATCCCAATCCAGGCTCCTCCCCCCTTGCTATGCACTTTACATCATTTATACTTAATCAAATAGAAAGGTAGATAACCAAGCTTTAAAAAGCAAAGAACGGTTTATCTCTACAAACCTTGATTTTAGACGCTAGAATAATCATACGCATTAACACCAACTACGTAACCACACTCACTAGGCTTGGTGCCAAGCTCAAAAAGGTAAATATGCCACAGTTCCTACCTTCAAGAACCATATAATACAGAAGGGAAAACAAGAAAGTCATATGAGCCCAAGCCATATATACATATCTATAGTACAAATATGGGTGCATGAAAGGAAGCATTGTATAAAAATACCCCACTGGTTTGGTAGTCAAAGGACCGAGTTCAAATCCTGACTCCACTTTTTACAACAATAAAGGTTTTGAATTCTGATTCTGCCACTTCCCGCTTTGAGGGAAGTCATTTAACCTCCTAATCCTTGACAACTAGGTGGCATAGTGGATAGAATGATGGCCCTAGAGTCAGAAGGACTTGAGTTCAAATTCCATCTCTACACTTCCTAGCTTTTTGACCCTAGATAAATCACTTAACCTTGTTTCTCTGCTTCCTTATCTGTAAAATGAGCTGTAAAATGAGCCATGAAGAGTCAGATATGATTAATTTACTAAACAAAAGCCTCAGTTTTCCTGTATGTAAAATTTAACCTATATGTGTTTAAATTTCTTCAACTACAAAATGAAGGAATTAGTGCCGGTATTGGCAATTAAGGTGGGACATTTTTACTGTCTTCTCTTTTGGAACACTTAGGTAATCAACTGGCCTTGATGAGTCTGGCTTTGTTTCTTTGATTAAATCAGGAGTCTTTGATGACCTGCTTACCTCAAGGGAAAGCCTAGTTGCATGTTTATGATGCCAGAAGCTTTTAGGTCACACATGTTCTAGTGACATGTTGTGATGCCCTTTGACCCTGAACAGGGTATATAAACTCAAAGGCTGGTGTTTTGCCTTTGGGGCTCACTCATGGGAGGAGTGTTGAGACTCTGGGCAAGCCATTGTAACTGCCCCCAGCTTTGCTAACCCAGACCCATTGGTTCTTCTCTGCTAACTATTGTGATTTGGTCAGACAGATAAGAGGCCTGTCTGTTGATTTGTGTTTATTTGCTCCGTTTATATAATATATGTTTGTAATTTGTTTGAATTTGCTCTCAAATTCAGGGTGCGGGCTTTTCCCCCTGAACTAAGTGAATGATATATGTATGTGTGATTGAAGTGAGATTATTAACCCCTTACAGTTGCTTTCCTTAGAAAAGCAGATCAAAGAACCTGTGTTAGCAGCCCTTCTGTGTGCTGGCTATTGTTAGTCTTATACCTCAGCAGTAGCTGCTAGCCATGTTTTTGTACAGTGCCATGTGTATAGAAAGTACAAAATTGTTGCTTAAATTGAAATGTGTTTGTTGGGTTGTGCAGATGATCTCTAAAGTCCAATTTAGCTCTAAATTCTATTACATAAAGTGCAAACACCTAGAGGAGAACAGAATGAAAAGTCACTTCTACCTGGGGTATCAGAGGATGTCTACATTAGAGAAGGTGACCTTTGCTCTGAGCCTTTGAAGAAAGAGTAGAAGACCAACCGATGGAGGGGATGGAGAAGGGTAAGGGCACAAAGGCATGAAGGTGGGAAAGCACAAGATGTACTTGGTGAATAGCACAGAAATTGCTGTAGTTAGAACGCAGGCCACGAGAAGAGGAGTAATGTGAGATAATGCCAGAAAGGCAGGCTGGAGCCAGATTGTAGATGTTAATTGGCTCAAAAATCCTTACTGTGCCTAGGGAAAGAAGCTATTGTGTATCTCAGGAAGATTCATATTGGAGATGGTCTGAAAAAAGAAAAAAAAACAACCTTCACATTTGTGAAGTACTTCACTGTAGTACTTTACATAGACACTAACTCCTTTGATTACCGTAATAGCCTTGAGAAATAGAAAGAGAAGGAATTATTGTCTGCATTTTATAGGTCAGGCAACCGAGCATCCAAGGGGTAAAGTAATTTGGTCATGCATTCAGCTAGTCTTAGAAACCAGACTCAAACCTGGCTTCTGACTCCTAGTTTACTGCATGTTTTACTTCACTCTGTGGGCATAAGCACCAGTTTATTTTTTTGGAGGGGGAGGGATTGGTATTAATTGACTTGCCCATGGTCACACAGCTAGTAAGCGTCAAGCGTCCAAGGTCGGATTTGAACTCGGGCACTCCTGACTTCAAGGTAGGTGCTCTATCCAACATGCCACCCATCTGCCCCATAGCCACCAGTTTAATGCCTAGATTAAGTCCTAAATTGACATTAGATCATTTAAGTGAACCATTTGAGGCATACCTGTGGCAAAACAGCAATTTCATTTTTGGTAGGAATGATTTGCATTTTTTAAAAATAGTTTAGAGATTTTGCAAAATAAGGCTAGTCAATAAGTCCTTGCACATCTGCAGAATTCTATAAGATCTGGACCAGTCAGCTTGAGGCAGGGTCAGCACATAGCAATCACATAGGGCCACTCAAATAACAATCAGAATATAGCTCTTCTTCTGAAGACCCACCAGCCAGATACTCTCTCATGATAGATGCCATTCCTGCCTAACCCCAAGACTTGACTGTCTGTTACATTCTTAGATTCCATTTTTCCATTTTCATCTATGACCTATTTCACTGTGGTTCTGTCAATAAAGCATTTTATGTACCTTAAAATCATACATAAACATGAGCTACTGTTATCATTCAAAATGATAATAGGGAAAATTAAGACATTGCCACCAATCTGCTCTCTCTAAAATATTCTCCAAAAGATCATGGGTGGAGTTGAAATAAGCTTCTCTAACCAATTCCATGAGCACATGAGCTCAGCATGGAAGGACTTTGACATGACACAGCAATTCATCAGTCTCCTCTGATGGCAGCAGCAAAAAGGGTTGCATCAAAGATGATTGGCCGCTGAGCCAGGAAAAGTGGCCCATCTATCAGACATTTAAAAAGTAGCTTGAATCTATTGCTGTATTTCCATCTGTTGATTATGGGGACTCCAAAGGTTTTCTTTCTGGGATTTCCTTTGAGGAAGGGAGAGAGTAATGGTAGTGATAGTCATTACTCACACATGATATCGTGCAATATATTTCCAAGGGGAGTCTAACTCTGGGTTCTTCTGCTTGGATTGTTCTCTCTGAGCATAGATGACCCAACAGCCATCTCAAGCTGGATAGTTCTAGCCATGGAGGCAACCTCATGAGTTCAAGTTCAAGAGTTCAAGGAGCTCTTAGGTCCCTCAGTCAGAGTTGAGCAGTGTTTTCTTTTTCTCAGATAAGAGAAAGCAGGGATATGAGCTCAAGCCATAGACTGGTTTGCCAGAAGGTATGAACCTTGAGGGAGTTGTTTGGACCACTGAAGATCTGAGGTAAATGTAAATGTACTCCTCTACATTTGAAAGGTTTCTTCCCAGAGTTCTCATCTTCCAAGGACTTTTCCCTAAAAATAAGAGGTCTAACACTGACTGTTCTCTCTCAGAATTAGAAACTAAAAGAATGATTCCTCTATCTTTCCAGGCTGTCACCAATTCTGCCCCTCACATGGGCATGGAGCATCCAATAACCATTCTTCACCAAGGAAGAGTACCCTACACAAATGTACTTGAGCCCTGGGTTACATTCAAAATGTTTCATACCTTGATGATTTCAATAAGTCTTGACCTCTTGGGAGAAAAATAGAAATTCATGATGTAACTGTTCCATGTTTTAAGATTTGTTAATGTGCACATATGATTCCACTTAAAGGGTTTCTTTTGTGCAGAAGAATAAAGAGCCATTTTGTACTTGGTGCACATTTAATATCATTCCATTTCTGATTACCCTGACTTGAACAAAACCTAAACTTTCTTGAGTGATTTTTCACCAGATTAGTGGGTCAGGGAATAAAGAACCAGAGACATAAGAAAAAGAACCTGAAACCTCCTGTAGAGGACAGGCTTCCATAGTTCAGAATCCAGTCCCTTTCCCAGCTAAAAGCTAGAGTTTCATGGTGGTTGAGAGTGCCCTAGTCCAACAAGGCTAGTGCTGCTTTGCTGGTGTACTATTATCACACAGATTTCCCTGTGACTCTTCTCATCTGTCATGCTGCTGAGTTGGCTTTCCCTCGATTTGTATTGAGGCCTTGGCTCGAGTACTGCCTCTGACACTTAATGTGCGGAAACTTTAAACAAGTCACTTTTACTGTCTCAGCTTCATCTGTGATATGGGTATACTAGTGCTTTCACTCAACACTTCACAAGATTATGGCATGGAATATGCCCCCAAAAAGGATTGGAAAGATCTCAGGAATGAATTTCTAATTGCTCAAACACAAATGCTACAACTGAGGATGAAAAGTAAAAGTTCTCTTAAAGAGATTGATGTGGATGACCAGGAAACAGGGAAATAGGATCAAAGATTTAAAAAGGGAAAAGACCTTACATTTTATCAAGTCTAAACATATCATTATACAAATAAGGAAAATGAAGCCCCCAGAGATGATGGTAATAAAGAAGAAAAGGATAGAAGAAACTTTTTTGTCCAACCTCTACATTTTACAGATGAGGAAATTGAGGTCTAAAGAGGTAATTTAACTTACCCAAGGATACATTTAAATTATATCAGGATACTTCTAGAAGTAAGATTTGAACCCAAATCCTCCAACTCAAAATCTATTGATCATTCCAACTGTAATATGCTACCTCTTAGGAAGGTATTTTTTGTATAATTCGACATTTGATCCAATCATTCTCAAATAAATCACTTTTTTTTCCTACTACTCAAGTATGAATCATTTGATCTTATTTCCTTTATTGATTATTAATTAATTGCATCCTGGTCAATTAACAGTCTCTATAAAATGACTTCTTTTTCTGCAGTTTATTTGTCTGTAAGTTCTTTATAGTTCATACTGTGATCAATTTCACAAGTGTATCATGAATATTTGAATAAAAAGTAAAATTAAATCCCCCCCAGATCTGCTTAGTAATCTATCTACAGACATACACAGACATGCATACATAATCTAATTTTTGTGGAACTTTTTTGGATAACTTTTTTCTTCTTCATACTCCTTTCCATTTTAATCACAATGTTCTAAAATTGGGGTATTTAAATTTCCTATTTTTATTGACTCCTAGATTACCTCTCTGAGTTCATTCTTCTAAATGTGTATCTAAACCTTTCCTAGTTGCTGATTTCATAATATCTTCTACTGTCTCTATATAAGTTTGCCTTCTATTCTCAAAAATATTAGTTCCCATTAATTTCATTTCTTTATTGAAATTTTCATAGCTTTCTCCATGTCATTGAATATTGCTATAAATTCAATTTGCTCTGTTTTTTTTTTTTATTGAGCAATTTCTCATTATAGACACTAGATCTTTCTTTTAAAAGACCAGGTCTTCCTTCATATTTTCAAGTATTTATTTTTCTAATTTAGAGTATTTTTTTTTAAATTTAGTTTCATTTCTTGGAAATTTTTAAGGACTTTTTTTTGTTTTGATGACTTTTCTAAGGAATATCTTAATCCATAATTTTTGTTCACCATTTTTGAGATTTTTTTAAAATTTTTCTTTATTTGTTTTGTGTTCTTTGTGCACTTCCTTGTTTTTTTTTTCCTTTTCCTTATCTCGAGACTACTCTCTTTTAAGTTTATGTGGATAGTTCTTATACATATATATGGGCTTTCATTTATATGTACATATTTACACATACATGTATAGACACATACATATACCCATACATATATGTATATATGTGCACACACATATTTATAATATATCAACACATATATGCACATATGCATATACTATACAAAAACATATATGCATAATTTTCTGGGAACATTTCAATCTCTTCATTCAGAGTTGATGGGTTGATGGCAGAAGCTAAGCTCTTTCAAAATGTCTCACTTCTCTTCTATCTTAGGAGAACTTGTGAATTTTTCTATGCTAATTTTCCAAAAAATCAAAGAAGAAAAACTCTTCAAATTTGGTTCTATGAACTCGACTTTCATTCCTAGCTAAATATTACCTTCTATTATCAGAGGGATGATTTGCGGTCATTCAGAAGGAATAGTGCTTACTAAGAGCTATCATGTCATCTGTTAGAACCTATCATTCCAGACTAACCTCATTTCTGTTTTTAACAAGGTAACTGGACTGGTAGATCAAGATGCAGCCACAAAAAGAGTATTCTTGGCTTCAGCAAAACATTTGATGTCTTTCATGTCATCTTCATTGAAAAGATAACAAAAGATATTAGCTAGATGGTGGTACAGTTAGGTCTTTTGAAAGTTAATTTAATAATAGCATCAAGATTATTGATTAGATGGGTGTATTTCATGTTGAATGGATAGTCTACATATGAGTGTGCCAAGTTCAAGTCAAGTCGACAACCATTTAATAAGCACCTTCTATGGGCAAGGCACCATGCTAAGTTCTACAGATTAAGAAAAAGTCCTTGATTTCAAGGAGTTCACAGTTTAATGGGTTCTGTTCAATTCAATATTTTTATTAGTTACATAGATTATGGCATATCATGAAAAATTGGTATGGAATATTTATCCACTTTCTAAAAAATATGAATCTGGAATGAATAACACATTCTATGACATAGTCAGCAGCTAAAAGGTCCTTGAGAGGCTATATTGATGGAGTGACTATAACTAGATGGAATTTAATATGCAAAATTGTAAAATCCTTTACTTGGGTTCAAAAAAACCAGCTATACAAATGTATAGTTCCTCCAGCATGGAGGAAGAAGGATAGCTAAGCAGCTGTGTGTGAGCAAATATTTGGGTGTTTTGGTTGATTACAAGTTCAAGATGAATGGTCTAGCAAAGTAGCTATAAAACTTAATGGGATCTGAGGTAGTATTTGGAGAGGCATAATGTCCAAGAACAAGAAGGGTGCTCATTCTCTTTTACTTTGCCCTGGATAGATCACATCTGGATAATTGCGTTCAGTTCTGGGTACCACATTTGAAAGAGATTGACAAGCTGGAGTGAATCCAGAGAAAGGTGAACAAAAATAATGAGAATGTTCAGTCAGTGACATTCAGTGATCAGCTGTAGGACTTCGGGTTATTTGCCTTAGACAAGAGAAGACATGAGTCGTGTTAACTATCTTTACAGATTCGAAAAATGGTCAATGGGAAAAAGCATTCGTGTTGTTCCTCTTGACACCATAAATCAAAACTACAAAAAATACAGAAGTTACAGGAAGAGTGATTTAGAAGGTATGGAAGGGAAAGATTTCTACAAACCAAAGCTATCCAAAAGTATAATGGAATGCCTTTGAAAGTAAAAGTTCTTTGTAGAAAATCTTTAAACAAACACTAAATGCCTACTGTTTGAGGTTCTTATTTAGGGTTTCTTGTTCAAGTACAGGTTGGACTAGATGGCCTTGCATTTCACTTGTAACTCAATTTAAGGAAAGTGACCAAAGTAAGACTTCAGCAAATTCCAAAGGTCTGCAGAGGCTAAAAGACAGGGAATTTGAAAGGTAAAAGGGAAAGCCTTCGGATGTAAAATAAACTTTGCCCTCTCTAGAAAGGTAGAAGGCTTGAATACTTTAATTGTACATAAAGATGATGAACCTGATGCCAGGACTTAGATTACATTCAAATAGCCATTCCTAATTATTCATCTATATAGGATTCCCCAAGGAGTATGGGAAGTAACAAAGTATCAATTACCCAAAGGGAATATGAAGGTGGTTTATAAAAAGAAGGGGTTTTTCAGTTGGAAGAGTTTATTGAAATGGAGAAGCAAAACCTCTCCCATCTCCTACAGAGAGTTAAGATTCTGAAAGAATCAAAGAGGAAAAGCTTTCAACAATCTTAAGTGAAGGGTCTTCATCCCAGCTGAAAAAGGTTTTGTAGGCCGCCATCTGAAGAGAGCACAAGGCCCCTACTTTCAGAATAGCTGGTGGTTGAATATGGAAAAATATTGCAATTGCCCATTAAAAAGTAAGCCCAGCAGACGAAAGGATTGACCCATCCAATGGGAGACACGGTATTTTGAGAAGTGCCCTGTGGCAGAACGGGATGGTAACAGCTGCCCAATGCAATGGCCTGGACAGTGAAAGCACCTGGTGTGTATAGGGAATACTGATACTGTTAATAATGATAATAATGAGAAGCAGCATGGTTAGCGAATAAAAGACTGGTTTCATAATCAGGAAAATCTGACTTCAAGTCCTTCTTCCAACATATAGACCACCCAACCTTGAGGAAGTCACTTTATCTCCGGATGCCCCAGGCAATTTTCATAGACTATAAATCACAATCACTCAGTAAACAATAATTAAGTACCTACTAAGTGCTAAAACCTGTGCTAAGTGCTAGGGATATAAAGAAAGGCAAAAGACAGTCCTTGCCCTTGAGAAGCTCACCATCTCATATGGGAAACCACATGTAAGCAACTATGTACCCACAAACTACATACAAGATAAATCAGAAACAAGGAATGAGTCCAAATCAGTTGTAGACTGGCATTGGTAGAGGGAGTTTCCTCTTTGAGAGTCCCCTAAAGCATGAAATCAATTGTCAAGACCCAAGAAAAATGGCAATGACATATCACATTTATATAGGTGGAGGGGTAGTGAAGGGAAGGGAATAAACATTTAGAGTGCTTGCTGTGTGCCAGGCACTGTGCTAAGTACTTTACAAATATTATCTCATTTAATCCTCATGACAACCCTGAGAGGTCTCTGATTACTATCCTCATTTTACAGTTGAGGAAACTGAGACCAACAGAGGTTAAATGACTTGCCCAAAGTGGCACAGCTAGTCAACATCTAAGGCCTCATTTGAACTGAGGTCTTTCTGACTCCAGACCCAGCACTACAATGACTGTGCCACCTGTTGCTCAGTTGTTCAATTGTGTCTGACTGTTCGTGACCCCGTGGACCATGTTTCTGTGGGGTTTTCATGGCATGGCATTCATGGCAAATACTCGAGTGCTTTGCCATTCTTTTTTTCTCCAGTGGATTAAGGCAAACAGAGATTGAGTGACTTGCCCAGGGTCATACAGCTACTAAGTGCCTGAGGCAGGATTTGAACTCAGGTCTTCTTGATTCCATGTCCATTGCACCACTTAGTTATCCCTGTGCCACTTAATCACCTTTTTATAGCAGACTAAGGTTTTCAAAGCATTTTCCTCACAAAAACCGTGGGAAGTAGATTGTGTAATTTTTATCACTCCCATAATTCAGATGAGGAAATTGAAGGTCAAAATTTTTGAGTGACTTGCCCACAGGCATAGAGTGAAGTGTCAGAGTCAGGGGATAATGAGTTGTTAAAGTCAGTAATATATTAAAGTGTCAGAAAAGTATGATTTTTTGACAGATTTTTTGAAGACTTTGAATGCTGGTCAAAGGAGTTCAGATTTTACTTGATAGACTGTAGGGAACAATGAAAGGTTTTCGAGAATATAGGAAGGATTGTATTGGAAAGAGGAAGTAGGGGAGGTGGGAAAAGCTGATTGGAACCTATGGTTAAGAACAGGCTTCTTCCATTTCTTTCCTCTGGGTTAGAAAAATGTAACAAAGCCAGGACCTGACTGGCCCCTGAATGGGACAAGGCTCAATATTATACCTTCCTGTGATATAGTTTCCTTATGGTTTCTGGTTGTGTTGAAGTGACTTCCTGGTCACCTGCGGGGCATAAAAAGTTTCACCCATGTTGAGGTCCCAGGCCTTCTGACTTCGAGAATGTCTGAAGACCAAGAGAGGCATTGAATCCTGTCACACTGAACAATTATGTTTCTATATAGAGCCCAGGAGGGGCATGTCTGCAGAAAAGAAGCACTAAAGTATTATTGTTGCATATCCTTGCTATGATAGGGCTAAGGAAACTGTCTTTGATTAATTGTTCAGTGACTTGTAAGTGCCTCATTTCATCCTAAAATAGAACCTTAACTAACCTGTACAAACCTTATGCTTGTCCCTAAGAAAACTATTTCAATTGTCCAGATGGAGGAAGAGGGGGAAAAGCATTTATTAAGTGCTTACTATGTTCCAAGTACTGTGAATTGAAGGTTATTGCATTTGATCTTTGCAACAACCCTGGGAGACAGGTGCTGTTATCATCTCCAATTTACAATTGAAAAAATCAAGGCAAGCAGACGTTGAACGACTTGCCAAAGTCACACAACTAGTGTCCCATGTGGCATTTCAACTCAGATCTTCCTGCCTCCCAGGCCCAGCACCCTATCTGCAGGTGGTGGTTAGGGATTTTTTCCAGATTGAGGGAAGAAAGAATAGAGTCGAAGGGACTAGATAGGAAATTCACTCAATCCCTCTGGGCCCATGTTTCCTCCTCTGCAAAGTGAATGGGGTTGGCTAGGTGCATGTTGAAGTCCCTTTCCCTCTAAGTAGTAGGATGCTAAGATGTTCGACTAATTTGCTGAAGAGCACCAAGTAAGCTGTAAATGACCCTTCAATGTTCTGATTTTTGTCTTTCAAGACTGACCTTTAAATTGAGCTATTCAATAAACTGGAGAAGTAAAGACTTCCTTTACATTCTGCTTTCATTTTACATTATCCAGCAAAGCAAACTAATGGTAGACATTACCCAGTTATTAACCATTACTTACATATAAACCATTATCTCTATTAGTATTATATATACACTGTGGAAATTAACGCAAGCCCTAGGGAGAACTTATCTGTAGCTAAGCACATGTATCTGTGACTTTACACGCCTTCTGTTTTCTTCCTTAGAGCATAAGCTTCTTGAAAGCAGGGATGATATTTGAATCAAGGGAGCTATCTATCAGAGGTAGAAGGGATCTTAGAAATTATTTAGTTGAATCCTTTCATTTCATGGAAGAAGAAACTGAAGACAAGAGAACAATAAGAATTGACATTTACAAATATTTGAGGTTTACGAAGTGATTTATCTGCATCTTTCTTGTCACTTGAGCTTTACAATTCTGTGAGGTAGGTACTACAAGGTGTTGTTATTTCCATATTAAAAAGGAGTAAACCTAGTCTCAGAAAGATTGAGAGTCTTGTCCACAGTCACCAGTAAATGTCAGAGGCAGGATGTGAGCATAACTTGGTCTTCCATAAATGCTAACCCTAGAACTCTTTACATTCCTAATCACAGCCACTCAAGAACAGCGATATTTCTCTTTTCTAGGATGCTTACTAGCTCCCATGAACCAAACTCAATCATATGTATGAAGAAAGCACTCTAATTTTTTGACAGACTCTCAGAATGAGCTCAGATGAATGTCCAAGGTGAAACAAGACAGAGCTCTACTAACATGGTCCAATTGTTCTTCATAATTACTCAAATTCATTTTTGTCAATGTTGTTCAGTCATTTCAGTTGTGTCCAACTCTTTGTGGCCCCATTTTTGGGTTTTTCTTATCAAAGATACTGTAGTGGTATGTCATTTCCTTATCCAGCTTGTTTTACAGATGAAGAATATGAGGTAAATAGGATTAAGTGACTTGCCCAGGGTCACACAGTTAATAAGTGTCTAAGGCCATATTTTAACTCAGTTCTTCCTGACTCCAGGCCTAGCACTCTATCCACTATACCATGTAGGTGCCATTTTTAGGTACTGAAAAATTACCCTAACTAAACCAGAGTCTTCAACGATGTGTCTAAGAGATTTCCATTGCTTTGTCACTCATATAAGCTTGGAATCTGAATGTTTATCTCTCCTTCTGAAGTGAATTTGGGAAAGGACAAAGATTTTAAAAGAATTCCATTTGTCTGACAGGAATCTATAAGACAACACTCTCTGGGCATTTTCATTGGCTGTTTCCCATACCTGTGATGGTCTCCCTCCTCATCTCTGCCTTTTGGCTTCCCTGGCTTCATTCAGATCCCAGCTAAAATTCAACCTTCTACAGGAAGCCTTTCTAATATATCTCTTATTTCTAGTGCTTAATTCTGTCAATTACTTCACATTTATCATATATACATATACATATATATATATGTATATATATATATAGTTGGCACATAGTTGTTTGCATGATGTTGCTCCCACTTCTTAGAATGTGAGCTCCTCAAGAACAACAACTGGCTTTTGCTTTTCTTTGTGTGCCCAGTGTTTAATACAGTCCCGGCACAGAGTAGGCACCTAATAAATGCTTATTGACTGACAGACTAACTTAAGTCATGTTCCCTTGTTTTCAAGGAACCATCTAATTTTTACTTTATTTTTTCTGTTGTCATCAACATCACTGTTGTTATAATTAATAATGTTAATAATAGTAGTACAATTCATCTTCCCAACGGTGACTGGCCAGAAACCATGAACTGTAGAACTCATACCCTGGGACCCTGCTGTCCCAATAGGCAGCTAATAATCCACGTTTTCAGGTAGACTCCAGCCATGCTCTGCATCACTGCCCACTGCTTGACTCTCTTCTCAATAGCCAGCAATCTTGCCACCAGAGACTTCTCTCCATCCACTCCAATTCTGGAACTGTAATCAAATTATCTCTGCCATTATTCCTGGAAGAAGGACCTCAATCTAGTCCAACTATAGCCTCACTTACCATCTCTGCTACATTCTATATCAGAGTATCTGTCCTCCCTCCTCATATGAATTATGTCCTTCTATTAGAATGTAAACTTCTGGAGAGTAGAGAGTGCTTTTATTTTTGTGATTGTGTCCTCAACACTTAACACAGTGCTGGGCACATAGTAAGTGCTTAATGAATTTTTTTTCATTATTTCTTGTTTCCTTCTTCTTTCTCTATCTCCATGAGTTTTACCAAATATTTTCCTTATAACAACTCTATGAATTAAGTATTTCAAGTGCCATATTCCCTATTTTTTCATGATATTTCTTGCTTTGTAGAGGACTGGACTTTTGGGCTTACTCTACATTTCCTGTCCTGCCTATTCTGTTTTGTTTCTTTCAGCTCCATGGAACAAGATGCCCCTGAGCCAGGTACCATCTGTTGCCCCATCCCCACCTGCTTTCTTTCCTCCTTTTATGTGTTGTCTCTCCCCATTCACTCCTTGAGGGCATGAATTGTCTTCCTTTTTATTAATTGTATCCCCAGTGCTTATCACAGTGCTCCACACATAGTAGGTGCTTAATGCATGTTAATTGGATTGGATTTATTAGATTGGATTGATATAAATTTTTTAAAAGGTGAGATCATTGCAAATTTTTCTTGAATAAGATACAGCCTTTTTCCTTGAGGAGTTGGAGAAACCAGCAAACCAAAAGTCATAAATAAACAACAGAAAGTAAAGTACAAACTACCTGTATGTGCTTTAGGAGGTGGGGGTGGAGAAGAAGGCCAAAATCAGTTTGGACTGCCCTCCCACCAAAAAAAAAAGAGATGAGGATTTAAGTGACTTAAGCTACCAAACTCAAGCCATCTGGATTGGATCAAATGTGCAACTATCTCACATATGTATAGTACTTCACATCATTAAAGCTCTATTCCAATACCTCATTGTGACAAAGAGATGGCTTTACATGCTCCAAGACTATGAGAATAAAGCTCAACTTTGGTAGCTTCTCTCTAGCTGAAAAGGCTTTATTCAAGTACCAATGTGGAAGGAAATCATTAACTATTGTCCAAGGAGGATAAGCCAATCTAAGAGCTCATTACTAAGCTGGGCAGAGGATGGTGAGCTCTATAGCCACTCTTAAAAACTGTCTCCTATATCACAGAGAGACACTAATGTGCACTAGTGGAAGGAGTGAAGACAAAATTAGAGATCTTTGAATTATTGGAAGTACTCATGTCTCATTTTGCTCCCCCAATAGCCCTGTGAGGCAGACAATCTAAGAATTAATCCATTTTATAGATAAGGAAAATGAACCTCAGAGATCTGATGTGATTTGTACATAGTAAGTTGTCAAGCCAAGACTTGAATCCAGGCCTTCTGTCAAGTGCCTCCATAAAAAGCCATTGCATAGCCATTGTAGAAAGTTAGGAGGTGAAAGAGTCTGAGAGAAAAAGAAACAGATAAAGAGATATGGAAAGACACAGAAAAGAAGTGAGAGTTTTAGAGAGAGAGAATATGAGAGAGTGGAGGGAAACATATGAAAGGGATAGAAGAGGGAGAGAAAAAAAGTGAGAAGTGAGAGACATTTGGAGAATCAAGCCTATTCTCCAAATAGGCTGTGTGAGGCTTCAGTGGCAGAGCATGCGAAGGGGAGAAACAAGATCTCCAGTGTAACAGAAAGTGATGTATACTAGATGACAGCTGGTCGATGAAAACATACAGTACATTTTCAGTTACATTTATGTTTGGGAAATTGATGTATTTCCAAAGCACTGGTAGAAAATGCTGGCAGCACAAGCCGGGCCAAACTCCCACAGTTTGCATCTGATCCACAAGAGTAGGAGTAAATATGCCTGCCATAAACATTCATATTTTGTTATTTCATGTATAAACTAATAGCAAGGTTTGTAAACAAAAATAGCTACAGTCTCCTTTTGGATCTGTGCTAGGTAGCTGGTCTCGCTATATTGAGTTGGGCTCCACAGAGCACTGAAGTGGGAAAGGGTGGACCTAGGTGTTATTCCTATCTCTGCTACCAACTTCTTCTCTGACCTGAGGTAAATCACTCCATGTGTCTCAGCTCCAGCTTACTCCTCCATGAAATGAGGGATTCAGAAGAGATGATATCTAAGGTCACTCTCAGTTCTAACAGTGCAGGGTTCTGAGTTATGAGGTGAGATGCTATGGGAAAAAGTTTTTCCCCTAGGGAGAAAATTGCAAATTGGGGTTTCCAGGTTTACAAGTCAGGCACTCCCCCTCCTCCCATTTTCACTGAAATTTAATGCTCAATGTGAAGACAGCACCGAGGCTGGGATTCAATACCCTTGAGTTTTCATGCCCTCTTAGTCACTAGAATAAAAATTTTGATTACATAAAATTAAAAATTTTTACCCAAACAAAACCAATGCAGTTAAATTTTTAAAAGGAGAAATTTGACTTGGAAAACCTTCAAAAATTTTCTCTTTTAAATGTTTTATACCAATATATATAAGGAACTAACTGAAATCCATAAGAATAAGAACTATCACTCAATTGGCAAATGGTTAAAGGATATGGATAGACAGTCCTCAAAGAAAGAAGTCCAAGTTAACAACATATGTATCTACGTGTGATGTGTGGGTGTGTGTATCTATATCTACATATAATTTCCCAATCAGTAAATATTAGAGAAATACAAATTTAAGTAATTCTGAGTTTCTACTTTTTATCTGTGGAATTGGCGAAGGTGAGAAGAAAAGTAAAATGACAAATGTTGGAGAGGCTATAGGAAAGCAGGTACACTAATGCAATATTAGTGGAGCTGTGCATTGTTTCAACTGTGGTGAAAGCAATTTCAAACTATGACCCAAAAGGCATGAAACTGTCAGTAAACTAAACTTTCGACACAGTGCCACCACTACTAGGTCTATACAACAAAGACATGAAAAAAGAGAATCACATGTACACAAACATTTATAGCAGTTCCTTTTGTGAGCATAGACCCAAGGTGGCACTCATCAGTTGAGAAACGACTGAGCAAGTTATGGTATATGAATGTAATGGAATTTTTTTGTATGGTAAGAAATGACGAAAGGGGAAATTTTAGGGAAGTCTGAAGAGAAATTTATGAACTGATTCAGAACCAAGTAAAGAGAATGAAGATATCAATTCATACGATAGCAACAACAATGCAAAAGAAAAAAAAACTTTGAAAGTCTTAAGAAATTTGAATACCAGTGATAAAGTATGCTATCCATTTCTGACAGAGAGGTGATTGACTCAAGATGCTGAATGAAACATACCTCTCAGCTAAGTGAGAATTTATTTTGCTCATCTATGCACATATATTACAGAGTTTTACATTTGTTTTCCATTGGTGGGAATGGAGTGGGGAGGAGAATAGAAATGCCATTCAAAACAAAGAGAGAAGAGAACTGAAATAGGGCAAGAATGAATCACAAACAAGCCAAATAATTCTAAAGATACATTTCAATTTTATTATGTATTTTTAAAAAGCAAGATTTACAGCATAGAGATTCACAGTTCCTTCTTTCTGTTCTACAACACATACCAAATGCACATTTTATTTGGTATTTGTTGTGTTCAGGGAGAGAGAGAGAGAGAGAGAGAGAGAGAGAGAGAGAGAGAGAGAGAGAGAGAGAGAATTCAGTGCTAAAATACATAAAATTCAACAGAGTGATAGAGACAAGGAGAAGAGAAAGGGGCTTAAAAGAAAAAGTAAAGTTAAGAATGGAATAGTTACAAGGAAAATTCCAGTTTCATAGATATACTATAAAAGTTGAATTAAAAGGAAAGTTTAAAATGTAAGAACCAATAGGTAAAAAGAGGAGTGAAGGAAAAGTAGGATCAGACCATTTAACTTATACATTAATATTATTAATTTTATTTTTAATAAAGTAAAAAAATCTATTCAAAATCAAGCATTAGAATTATCCGTAATGGAAAAATACTAGAAACTCTTCTAATGCTATCTGGGGTAAAGCACAGTTATCCATTGTCACTACTGTTATTTGATTG
The DNA here is from genome assembly GCA_028646595.1 of Phalanger gymnotis. Classification (NCBI taxonomy): domain Eukaryota; kingdom Metazoa; phylum Chordata; class Mammalia; order Diprotodontia; family Phalangeridae; genus Phalanger; species Phalanger gymnotis. The sequence goes on from CM053625.1 coordinate 7,694,114, forward strand.
AACTCTAGAAATCCTGGCTAAGACAAATTAAGAATATAAAGAAATAAAGGGAATACGCACAAACAAGAAACAAAATAATCAACATTTTCATTTGCAAATGATATGATGATTTACTTAAAGAACCTTAGAATTCAGCTAAAATTAAGTGAAACAGTTAAGAGTTTCTGGAAAATAACAAGATATAAAATAAACCCACAAAATTATCTTCCTTTTTTATTACCAAGAAAGCCACAAAAGACCCAATTTAAATAAGGAAGAAAGAAATTCCATTCAAAATACATATAGATTGAATAAATGTCTTAGAGTAAAGCTACCAAGACAGATACAAGAATTTTATGTATACAGATGCAATACACTTTTCATAGAAATAAAAACAGAAAAATGAGTAGAAAGACATTAAATGTTAATTATTGGATAACGAGAAGATGATAAAAATAACAATACTACCTAAAATAATTTACAAATTCCATGCTATAAATTTGGAACTATGTTCCAAGGACTATAAAATTGCACATATCCTTTGACCTAGCAATACCACTATTTGTTTTATATCCCAAAGTCATCAAAGGAAAAGGAAAAGGACCCACATGTACAATAGTATTTATAGCAGCTCTTTTTGTGGTGGCAAAGAATTGGAAACTAAGGGGATACCCATCAATAGAGGAATGGCTGAACAAGTTATAGCATATGAATGTGGTGGAATACTATTGTGTTAATGGAGTAAGTGGTTGGAGTAAGTGATTTCAGAACAACCTGGGAAGACTTATGTGAAATGATGCAAAGTGAAATGAGCAGAACCAGGAGAACAATGTACATAGTAACAACAATATGTAAAGATAATCAACTGTGAAAGAATTCATAACTGTGATCAATACAATGATCCACCACAATTCCAAAAGACTCATGATGAAAAATGCTATTTAACTCCACAGAGAGAACTGATAGACTCAGATTGAAGACTGAACCCTATCTTTTCCTTTATTTTTCTTGCTTCCCACCTCCCTCACCCCATAACACAGCTAATTCAGAAATGAGTTTTATATGATTTCAAATGTATAATTGATATCATATTTCTTGACTTCTCAATGAGTTAGTGAAAAGGTAAAATGAGGGAGAGTTCTTAGAATCCAAAAGAAAGAAAATGATTAAAAATAATTTTATGCAATTGCAATCAAATTTGCAAAGAATACTATAAAACTAAGGGGAAAAATTATAAAAATTGTACTGAGGAATAAAAAGTCAAGAAACTCAAAAGAAATTATGAAAATTGAAGAAGAAGAGCTTAACTACATAAGATCTTAAACTATACTAATAATCAAAAAATATATTTGGTCATAGTTAAACAAATAAGCAAAACAAATTGAGTATGAAAGACTCAGAAGCAAATGAACATAGTAGCATGATATTTAATAAACTCAAGGACTACAAATACAGCAGCAAAGATTCACTATACTAAAATAAGATTGGAGTAAATCAAGGGTGTTCATTGTTATTACTATTATTTTATATCATTTTGGAAATGCTAATTAAAGCAAGAAAACAAGAAAAATAAATAGAAGGAACAAAATGTATGTGAAGAGAAAATGAAAGTGTCACTCTTTTCAGAAAGCTTGATGGTTTATTTAGAAAATCCTGGAAAGCCTACTGCAAATTAATAGGAATAATTAATAATTCAAGTAAAATATGAGAATATAAAATTATTGCAGTAAGGCAAAATGCATGGCCTTGAAGAGGGCAATGGACATGCCTGAGTGGTTCAGAATTGGGAAGTATAAGGAATTCTCTAGGTAGCAGACAGAGGAAGTATAACATTTATTTAGACACCAGAGGATCAAATCCAAGGACCAATGTCCCCAATTTGATATTGTGGCAATAATATTCCAAAACCAATAAGCCCACCTCACTGTAGTAACAAGGAAATTATAACAAAATATTGTAGCAAGGAATGAAGTCATACTTGTAACTTCCCCTGCTAGGGCCTTCCTCTAAAAGATCACTCATAAATCCTAACTCTCTGCTCAGCACTCTCTCCTGCAGCTTTGCTGACTCTGAGTTCCTTGATCTTTGCACCTCTATCTTGTTCAGCACTCTCTGCTGTGCACTCTCTCAATGCTGGCCCTCTGCTTCTGAATCCTGCAGCAATCTGCTCTGCTGCTCCAAGTGCTGCTGCTCCCATTTCTGGACTCTCTTTTTATACAGTCCCAGCAGTCATCTGATTGGCTAGAACTCAGGGCACATACCATTGGCTCTGGTCTTAGCAACTCCCCTTAGGGCCCTGAGGGGTTCAGGCCTCTTGCAAACTTAAAAACTAGTTTGCTAACTAGTCTGGGGCCTCATATATAGTTAGTGAAGGGGTGTGGGCCTGTCTCTAATCAGGCCTCCCTTTGTTGGCCCCACTTGAAGCCTATTCAATGAGTGGGAAAGATCTTTCATTTACTGATTGGCTTTACAAAAATAAACCCACAAAAATTATCAATCTATATATTGCTAACAAAATGTGCAAAAAGCGATAGGAAAAAATCCATTCAAAATAACTATATAAGGTAAAAATGTGCAGAAAATACAGAAGTATAAAGTATAGAAGTATAAAATACCTAGGAATCCACTTAGCAAAAACATGAAAGACTATAAGCATACAACTACAAAACAACCCTGTTTATACTGATATGACCATTTCCCCAAGTATTCTGCTTCACAGAGTTCTGGAGATTCAGGTCTCAGCCTCTAGAGCAAACCCAGTAGAATAGGCATTGGTCCTAAGCTGTTATCCTTGGAAGTCCCCAGTCTCTTTGGTTCACTGTTTCCCATGCAAGGTTTATAGAAAGGAGGGAAAGAAACCAAAGATTTATAAACTACATTGACTTTAATTGAACGGACTTTGAAAAGGACAAGAATAGTCCTGTTTTTGTCTCAAAAGCAAAAAAAAAAGCAGAGAAGGGTAAAGTCAATGCAAAAAAAGCTTAGCAAGATATCTAAGCAAAATCATTCTAAGGGCATTTACAGACAAAAATGAAAGCAGGAAAACAAAACGGAGAAAAATGTAAAAGATCTGCAGAGATTATTGTAATAAATGATTTTTACCATCAAATATACTGGAATTATCAAAATGGTGTACTTATAGCAGAGATAGAAATGATTTCATGCAATGCATCAATTGAGGTTATAAAGAGGGAAAAAAGCAAGCTTTAACAAACAATAGTCAAGAATGATCCAGATCATTACCATTTCAACTTTGACTGAAAACATAAGTAATATAAATTCAATTTTGTTTTGTTTTTGTTGATTAATGAAAACCCATTTGATTAAATAAAGTAAAATTCTATCCTGAAGGACCTTTTACAACAAGGTGTCTACCATCTATATGTGAAAATTATTCAAGATTCCTCAAAAGATATGGCAGAAATCATCACCTCAAATTATCTTATGATAATAATAATTATTATTATAATTATAATCAGAGAATACATTAAGCAAGGAGACAGGTACATACTGAAGATGTTCACTACTGTGGTGGAGGAGATATAGTGCATAGAATAAGTTGGAAATTGATTCTTTTTGGATGTTAAAATTGTCAAGGTGCTCTGATTTATGAATGACATTGTTCTAGCTTCATTGTAGAGCTTGATAGAATACAATATTTATAACCATTCAAAAAAGTTTGGTATGACCATCCACACAGGAAAGATCAAATGGATGAAAATTTTATTTCTCTGATTATGACATGAACTTGAGTGGTCAACTTATAGCACTTGTGCATCAGTATACAGCTGAGATAAATAATACAGATAAAAGCAAATGAAGCTTAGAGTTAAACAAGAGGACATTTGATTGTCTTTGGAAAATTGAAAAATTCCTTTAATGACTCTAAGCTTCCCATGGAAATAAAGATTCATATTTTTAACTCCAACATTCTACTGGTGTTGCAGAAAATCATGAATACAGTAGTCTCCAAATAATTTAAAAATGAATATCACACAGCAACAAGGTGTTACATGGTGAGGGTCAGCTGCACCAAATAACCAACAAAGAACTTCAAAGGACAGGAATAAAAAATGTCATCCAGGAAATGTGTAACAGGAAGTGAATATGGACTGGTCATGTGACAAGAGTGGATGAGAGTTGAACAGCTTCATTAGTAACCTCACAATATCAGGAGAAAACAAGACATTCCTTAACCATTACAGCTGTCCAGAAGTAGAAAAGGCTACCTCAAAACATTCTATAATTCCTCTTCTCAGATTTTTTCAAGTGCTTTTATGTATAGATTGGACTAGACTATTGCTGAGGTCCCATCTTGCTTTCAAATTCTGGAATTCTACAGGCCACATCTCCAATAGGTTGGGTGGGCCCCCAACGGAGAACTTATAGAAGATTACATGGACAAAAAAGGAAGTCATGAATGAGTTGTATCACTCCCAAATCAATAAGATGATAGATCCATTTGAGAATTAAATATTTTGGAAATATGGTTCTGAAATGTACCAGGGTAGTGGATGAGCTATAGGCATATTCTTTCTCTAACTTAGGAAATTTGGGGTGAGTGAGACCTCATCTAACCTGAAAAACAAACAAACAAACAAAAAAACAAAGTAAATAACTAATGGCTCATGAGAAATGTAGTTAGGTACATGGTATCACTTTAAATATTATTCCATATTTTAAATTTTAAATTTAAAGTGATTGTTGATAGTGATTGTTGTAAGGGAATTTCAGTATAAGGTTCTATTATGTTCTCGTGTTTTTCAAGAAAATTTCTACATGGTCAACATCTTGCGCTAAGCTGTCTTTATTCATTGTCCACACCAGTGGAAGGCCCATGTTTTACTGTTTGGCCCATAACTCTGGTTCCTGTGTGTATCTAGGGTCCAATTACCTGAACAGACAGTTGAACATCTAAGAAGAAATGAACGCCCTCAAAGTAAACTTGTCTTATAATGCCAAATGAAAAGCCATAATATATGTCACAACGATTTATACTAAAAAGATAGTGGCTATCGTGCCATCATTCTTTTATAATTAATAAGACATCTCAGGCCTATGCTGCTGTTGTATCATATATCCTCTGTCATATCGGCTTGTGAAGAGATCTGGCTAATTGACAGTGTTTTTCTGTTTTTCTTTAAACTGCATACAATGTGTGAATGTTACTCAGTCACCTGAGATCTCTAAATCTCAATTTCCACATCTGTAAAATCCCCTCAAAGATTCCTATTGCTTCTAAATAGCAGGCAGCTAGGTGTTACAGTGGATCATGCTTTAGGCCTGGAGTCTGGAGGACCTGAGTTCAAATCTGCCTTCAGACATTAATTAGCTGTGTGCCCCGGGGCAAGTCACTTAACCATGTTTTCCTCCATTTCCTTATCTGTAAAATGAGTTGTAAAGGAAATGGCAAATCAGTTCAATATCTTTGCCAAGAAAACCCCAAGTAGGGTCATAAAGAATTGGACACAACTGAAACAACTTTGCAACGATAGATAGATAAATAGATAGATGTGTGTATACATATATACATATGCACACATATATTATGTTTGTATATATACATATATACACACACACACACATATATACATATGTATATTCATATATATATATATATATATATCTGAAGGGCTATCACATGGGGAAAAAAGATGATGCATGTGGTATAGTTCCAAAGAAAAGACATAGGATGAGTGAGTAGAAGGAAAAGAGTCCTAGATGGGTAGAAAGAGGATGTGATCTAACCCTTTCTCTGGAATTTAGTCACTTTACCACTTTGGGCCTCTGTTTTCTCATCTACAAAATAAGGAGTTTATACTAGCTGATCTTAAGACCCCTTCTAATTCTAAAATCTTAAATGACACAGGAAAGTTTCTTGCCAACAGAGGGAAAACCTTCTAAAAGGCAAAGCTCTTCCTAGCTACCCAGGAAGGTAGTGAGTTTCCTGCCATTATAGGTATTTAAATATCAGGAATATAGTAGAGGAATTTTCTGATTTTAAAAGATTACATTAGTAGGGTTCTAAGACCCTCCTAACCAATTCTAAGATTCTATCATTTCTAGGGAGATATTCTGTGACTTCCTTACCCTGAACCTCTCAATTCGGCACTTCCTCATTCCTCTTCCCATTTGTTTTTCCCAAAGGACAGAAAACTCCTCAGGCAGGGCTCTTCTCTGCCTTTCTATAACCCTATGCACACTTTGAAAACTCTGAAAAATGCCATTAATTATAATGATAATGACACTTTGTACTTTTATAGGCTCTTTCATCAGAGGATCTCTGAGCACTTAAAAATATCATCTCATTAATCCTCACAACACCACCTGGGAGACAGCTGGCAAGTAAACTTATCCCAGTTTCACAGGGAAAGGAAGTGAGATACACAGAGATATTTACGGACTTGGTCCAGATTGGACAAAGTCCCTTTGCCTGGAACTCACTTGGGCAGCCTCTTCTAGTTGTGGTTAATGAAGGAAAGAACATTTAAAAAAAGTTCTAAGTATTCTCTGGCTTATTTTAGTATTCTTTACCAACTTGATTTTTCATGGCCCAAACTCATGGGTTTGGAAGGTGAGTGGAGGGGAAGAGGGAAAGGCAGTACTTTAGTTGGTAATAAAAAAAAAAAAAAACCATAGGATTGTAATTTTTTGTTCCATACCTGCAGTTTTACTGTTATAGGGAATTCCTGAGGAGGAGATGCCTTCTATTGATGCAGAAGGGAAACCAGTCTACAGTATATAGTCTTAGAAAGTTTCCCACACTACTGAGAGTCCTTCATAAATGTGGCCTTCCCTATTTTTCCAATCTTCTTATACCCCACACTCTTTCTTACCCACTTGCACCTCCACCCCATCACCCCATTGCCCATTCCCTCCCCACCTCCCCCACACATAGATACACTGTGGACCAGTAACACTGACTCTTTTGCTATTCCCTTAACAAGAAAATCTCTCTCACCTCCAGGCATTTTTACTGGCTATCCCACACACCTAGAGTGTTCTCCTTCCTCATTTCTACCTACTGGTTTCTCTGGCTTCCTTCAAGTCTCAGCTAACATCCTCCCTTCTAAAAGAAGCCTTTCCTGAATTCCCTTAATTCTAGTGCCTTCTCTTTTTTGATCGCCTCTCATTTATCCTGTATCCTGTATCCTGTTTGCTTGTTTGTACACAGTTGTTTGTAAGTTTTTCTCCTCTGTCAGACTGAGTTCCTTGAGATAAGTAACTATCTTTTGCTTTTCTTTGTATCCCCAGAGCTTCTACCCCCAGAACATATACCATAGCGTCTGGTATATGTTTATTGACTGACTGACATACCCAGTGTTTGTCAATAGACAAGAGATGAATACAGGCTTGACTCCAAAACTCAGCTCTCTATTCTCTTTAGATGCTGTTCGGTTATTTTAGTCGTGTCTGACTCTTTGTGACTTCATTTGGGGCTTTCTTGGCAAAGATCCAGGAGTGATTTACCACTTCCTTCTCCAGATCACTTTACTACTGAGTAAACTGAGGTAAATAGGGTTATACAGCTAATGTTTGAGGCCAGATTTGAATCCAGGTCTTCCTAGCATTCTATTCACTGTGCCACCTAGTTGCCAATCACTTTCAATAGTATTGTACAAATTGGAGTTCATTCCTGTAGAGTGAAGACATGAGGGAAGAACGTAAGTCAAGCTTTTAAACCAGAAACGGACACTGTTGCTGTTAACAGTTTTATGGTTCTACCTTAAAGAGAATAGTACAATATTAGTAAAATTATAAAATGTCAGAAGCTCAAGAGACATTAGAATCAGGATATTAAGACCAAAATGAGGGCTTTCAAATCATAGAACTATGGGACATTCAGACTGGAAGGGACCATGTCACCCTAGCCCAGTAGTTCTCAAACTTTTCCACAGTAGCAGAGTCCTTGAAGTTAAACAAAACTTTGACATAAACCTTGTAGTAAAAGCCACTAAAAATATTAGTTTAATGCCTACTAACAAATAATATAGGGTTCATTTCTTTTTAATTAAAGAGTTTCATGGCTCCTTGCAGCACAGTTTGAGAAACACTGATTTATCCCATCTTCATTTACAGAAGAGGGAATGCAGGGAACTGAGATATTAAGTGAGGTCACACAGCTCATCAGTGGAAGAGCTGGGAATAGAAGGCAGGTTTCTTGACTCTCAGGCCCATTTACTTTCCACTAAATCCCATTTTCCAGAAGGACTCTTTTGGAAATGTATTTAAAAACATGAAATGATCCGGTCAAAAATCACCTCATCTCCAAAGGAAGGTGATTTGTGTTAAATAGAAATAAAAGAATTGGAGATTCATGTGACAACAAGTCTAAGTTGTTGGAGGCAGCAACCTAAGACCCAAACTGGCAAGGATGACAGTCTCTGTTTTGGGTAGAAACAGGCTTCTTTGACTCTAAGAATGTATTCAAGATATATAATAGATACCTGTCTGATATAATTAATTATATTTTTCCTAAATTTAACATTGCCTGAAGGGAAAAATCATTTTGCTTGGTAAAATCCCTCATGCCACACAAAGTCTGTGAAAGAGCCAGATTTAATTGCTGTGATAAAAACCACAAGAAAGACCAGGTTTGCATTAAATCTATAACCACATCTACTGAAGAATAGCTTTAATCACCTTTGAAATGGTGACCACAAGATAATTAAAGGGAAAGTGTGCTCATTGGTAATTATCCAGGAATATCAAATCTCCATTTATCATGGAGTCCAATTTAAACTATCTTGGCAAGGGATTCATTCCTTACCCCCCACGCCTCCCCAACCCCCTCCCTTTTAAGCTTAGGCCTCCGTGTTCCATAGCCAAGAAAGCTGGGTCTTTGTGTCGTTTAAAAGTCCACTAATGGGTTTCCATTTAGAAGGGGCCGTGGCCTCCCTCCACTGCCCGGTATTATTCTCATGAACTCATCAGATAAAAGACAACAGAAACAAGTCAGAGCATTTGCTCTCCACTGACAAGTTTGTTTCTCCATAAACCTAAGACTAACCATTGACTTTAAGGTTCCCACACTTTCCCTGAGTCTCCTACCTCAGGGGAAAAAAAGATGAAGAAAAAAGAACAGAAGAGAAAAGAAAAAAAAACTTATGCGACTGAGGAAATGTAAAAAGGGGAGGGAAGCCCTTAAACCAAGTGTGTAAATCACTGTAGACTTGTGATTTATGTTAACTTTAACTGGGCTTATTGTGGCTCCCCAGATCTGGGCTCACCTTCAGGCACAAATGGAAACCTGTGGGGTTACATTCTTTAAAGGCCTCAGAAGCTTTGTTCCAGACGATTACTCTCAGGCCTCTGTCTCCTCTCTTCTCCTAGCCCCTCCCCTTCCCTCCATTCCCTCTCTCTTTACCTTCTTTCCCTCTCCTCTTCTACCCTCTCCCTTTCCCTTGCACATTGATCCTCCTCTCCTCTATCCTCATCTCCTCTCCTTTCCTCTTTTCGGCTCCCACACACTCTCCTCTTTATCCATTGGGTTCTGGGAATTAGTATTGGATATGTCAGAGGGCCCGGATTCAAACCTCATCTATGATACTGATTTATTTTGTTACCCTGGACAAGTGGTTTGCTTTCTCCGGGTCTCATTTTCTTTCTCTGTCAAATGAGCTGGATGGACTAAGTGATCTCTAAGGTAATCTCCAGAATTGAATGTCTGTGATTTTATGAAGTCATCGAGCTGGCAGTTCCACACCCTGTCCCTTCTCCCAGCATTAGTAACTAGAGCTAGCAGTTCAAATGTGCTCACAAGTCACTGCCTGCTTTGGCTGCTAACCGTTTATGGGGAATGAAAAGCCCTGTGCACCCTCTTCATGCCCTGAGGTAGCCTGCTGCACCAGAGTTCAGCAGCTTCAGTGACTCTCTGCTTTGTGTCACCACATCTCCTTTGGCCAAAAAGAAAGGAGCCTGCCTAGAATACACTCCCTGCTCACCTCTGGCTCTCAGAAGCCCTGGTTTCCTTCAAAATTCAGCTCCAGAACAGCCTTCTGTATGAATCTCCTCCTGAACCCCAAACTACCAGAGTATTCCTTCCCAAAATGTCTGTATGCAGTGCTTGGCATATAGTAAGGATTGAATACATGATATTTCAGTCAATAGAATTTAAATAGATAGAGACAGACAAAAAGATAGACAAAAAGACATGTAGATACATAGATGAGAGAGAGAGAGAGAGAGAGAGAGAGAGAGAGAGAGAGAGAGAGAGAGAGAGAGAGAGAGAGAGAGAGAGACACTTGTTATCTTCCTGGTTATAAGTTCCTTGAGGGTTTGTATTTTTGTTTTCATTTCACTAGTGCTTGTCATACTTCCTTGTACAGAGAAAGCATTTATTCAGTTTGCCTATTGATTAGTTAGTGGTCTAACCTAGGCAGAGAGTTGTGGAACTATCATCTTTTGATGCAGACACTATAGCTCTATTCATATAGATTAAGATGACAGAAGTTTTTTAGGTTTTTCTGAGCAGCCACATCACAATATTGACTCCAAGTCTCTTCCAAATAGTCTTCTGTCAAGCATGTGTCCTCTATTCTGTATTCATGGAAGTGGTTAAAGAAAAAAAAACTTAAATATAAGACTTTACATTTGTTCCTAATACATTTCATCTTATTAGATGTGGCCCACCATTCCAATGCTGAGATCCTTTAAACCTTGAGCCATTCATCCAATGTATTAGCTATCTTCATAGTGCTGTGCCATCCATAAATTTGATCTCTTTCAAAGTAAATAATGAAACCGTTAAACAGAAAAAGGCCAAGTTCAGAGCCTTGGAGCAAACCACGAAGATTTCCCTACAAGTAGACATTGATCCATTTAACAACACTCTGGATAGTATCCTTCAGCCTGCTACCAGTTCAACTATTGTTTAGTTTTTGCTTCTCTGTTTAATCTCCAAGGAAATCATTGAGTCCATGTCAACTTGGAGGGAGGACTCTGGTAGAGTGCCCTTGGGATCTGTCCTTGGCCCTGGACTGTTCAACATTTTTAACAGGGATTTGGATAAAGTCCTTTAAGATAAGTGGTATAGTGGATAGAATGCCTGGCCTGGAGAAAGGAAGACTCATCTTCCTCAGTTCAAATATGGTCTCAGATATTTACTATCTGTGTGACCCTAGGCAAGTCACTTAACCCTGTTTAACTCAGTTTCCTCATCTGTAAAATGAGCTGGAGAAGGAACAGCAAACAGCTCCAGTATCTTTGCCAACAAGACCCCAAATGGGGTTATAAAGAGTCAGAAATGAATGACAACAAATTGAAGATATGCTTACAAAATTTTCAGACAACGTAAAAGCAGGGAGGGATAACACAAGAGTATGTTGAAATTATTTCCAACTGACTGCCCAGAGCCCATTATTAAATGTTCTGGTTGAGCATTTAAACCTTGGAAATCAGAAATCTTCCAGAGTAACAAATTTCAGCTTGATATATTGTTTGTTGATTATATTGACTAGGGGGTCTGCAAACTACTACCTGAAAGATAAATCTGTCCTACTGCCTGTTTTTCTATAGAGCAGGCACTCAGAATGGTTTTTATGCTGTTGTTTTTGTTGTTTTAATATAATAAAACTTCATTTTGTGTAATGTATGTAATGTAAAAGCCACTCTTACCTCATGGCCATAGTACAGATTAAACATAAAAGTGTGTCATACTTTTCTCTGCCTAAGAGATGGTTGTTAAATATTTAACAGCATACCCCTGGATAGTCCATATGTTTTATTACAGAATTAGGTTAGAACGACAGGCCAAATTTAGAAAGATGAAATTTAATAGGAATAAATATAAAGTTCTAGATGTATTTTTAAGAGTTTCATAAGTACAAGATGGACAAGGCATGGCTAGACAACAGCTTCTATGAAAAAGATCTAAGGGTTTCTGTAGATGGCTAGCTCACCATAAGTAACCAATGTGATATGGTGGCCCCAAAAAGCCAATGATCTAGGTTGCATTTAGAGTCATCAGGTTCACAATAGGGCAGATTAGAGTTTCCTTTTACTCTGGACTGGTGAGATCCCATCAGGAGTGCTGTGTTCAATTCTAGACAACACATTTTAAGAAGGACATAGACAAATTGAAGTGAAACTGAAAGAAGATGAGTGGACTAAAAGAATATGCCAATCAAGGACTGGTTGAAGGAATTGGCATGCTTTGTATTTGTGGCACATAGTAGCAGTCAAGTATTTGAAGGGCTGTCACATTGAAAAAGAAACAGGCTTTTACTACATCGTTCCTCCAAAGTCAGAACTAGGAGCTATAAATTTAAATTTGCTTTAAAGGGCAGATTTAGGCTTGATGTGAAATCTTTCTATTAGAGATGTCCCAAAGTAGAATAGGCTGCCTGCGGAGGTAATGGTTGTACCCCCTGTGGAGGTTTTCCAGCACAAGTTGGATGACCATTCATCAGTGGAACTTTGTCGTCAAGTAATTGGTTTGATACAGTTGAACGATATACTCTTTGAGATCCTTTCCAACTTTTAAGTCCTTTGGGTCTGTGATTTCAAAAAAGTTTGTTGTTCGTCATTTTTTTTATTTCTTGCTGAAATTGCAATACATGGTAGCCATAGCATTTCCTTGATCAACTATAACCCTATGATAAAAGGCAACACAATTAACTTAGTATGGCATCATAGGACATATGCCATAAAATAAGGCAACTGACCTGGATGACCTTGAAGATCCCTTCAAGCTCTGAATCTATGATCCTATAACCATTTGATCCAATTATAAAAAATCCTACACTAGGAACTGTCTCTAACAAATGGATTTCTAAGCTTGAGTTAATAATCACTGCCTTTGTCTAAAGCAATATTCCCTCCAATAAAATTCCCATCCCATTGAAGAATGTGGGAGTTCTCTATAATAAATTACAATTGTCCTATGTATTAAAATATATACGCCAGCCCTCAATAGGATCATAGATTCAGAGCTAATAAGGATCTTAAAATAGGTGTCTATTTAAACCCTTTGATTTTCTACCTGAGGAAACTGAGGTCCAGAGCAGTTAAGTATCTATCTCCAGGTCACACATATAGTAAAATGGCAGATGTGGGATTTGAACTCAGGTTCTCTGTCTTCAAAATCAGCACTCTTACTATAACTATGTCTTGAAGAAATATTGTGTCCCCTATTAGACCTTTTTTGAGGGCATTAGCTCACCTATTATAGGTGAAGAATCTAAGGTCCACAAAGGTAAAAGACTTGACCAAGGTCCAATGGTATCTGAGGCAGGATATGAATCCAAGTTTTCTGACTCCAAATCCAGCATTTTCCTACTATGTCACATGGTAATATTTATAATTTTATGAACACATTATTTTAGTTTAGAGCCGTCATCTATGAGTTAAGAAATTGAGATTGCAATTCCAGCCTTGTCCCTAACTAGCCATGTGACCATGGACAAGGCATCTTAACGTCTCTAAACCCCAGGTGCCTGAATTGGAACATCAGAGTAACATGAATGGCATCACCTACTTATGTTACAAGGATTTAGTGAACAAAATGCTTTGTAAACTTTCACCCACTTGAGAAATGGGAGTTATCATTATTACTATGTCTGCATGCAACCCCACGGGACTGAAAAAATCCTGGAAAAGTAAGATAGAAAACTGTCCCAAGCTGTGCACAGCAAAATGTCTCCTTTCTTTCTGAGCCCCAGGACTCACAGACACTGGCAATCAAGTGTCACAAGTGCTGACAGTATGTCTTATGATCTTTGGGGGTTGATTTAAAAAAAAGAAATTTTTCAAGCCACACACACATGTGAAAACCAGAAAGTGAGCCTGCTGATATATCCTCAGCATTAGACATAAATGACATTTCAAAATCTGCTATAAATATGTGGTTCTGGTAGGGAAAACCAGGTTGGGGAGAATATGGGTAGAAGCCCAGGAATAGACTTCAATGGATGGTGGGGAGTTGGAGAAAAGAAAGTGAAGGCACAGGCCATGGAGGAGCAAAGAGGATGTGAGGATTACATTGAGTAGGTCTAATTAGAAAATAGGAAGGAGAATTTAATTTAAGCCAATCCAACAGGCATTTATTAAGCACCCACTATGAGTCAGGAACTACTAGGCCCTGAAGATACAATGACAATAATAAAAATGGTCCCTGTCCTCAAGGAGCATTCTACTCTGAGGAAATTACATATATACAGAAAAGTATGTTTTTGGGAGGAAGGAAGGTGGTGAAAGACAAAAAAAATAGTCAAACAAAAGTCAAAAGACTCAGGCTTCAGTCCTAGCTTTGCAACGCTCACTAGTGGGGTATCCCTGGACATAATTATTCAGCTTCTGTGAACACGAATTAATTCACATGTAAAAAGCGGGATAACCAATATTTGTAAAACAGCTCACAGGGTGGTTGGGAGGAAAGCCTTTTATAATTATTAGATCATTTATCATTACTGTTATTATTAGCATTGGTTGTAGTTGTTGCGTAGTATGTGTTAAGTAATGTGTTATCTACTTATAAGCTATGTACTTAACTGAAGCCTATTTGGCAATTTTGGGAGGGAGAAAAGCTGAAATGACACTTCTGGGCCAATAAGGAACAACTTAGGAAGCTGAAGGAGTCTCTGCTAGTGGTGCCTAAGCACAGTTTGCTCAGAGAGCTCATTCAATAATCCTAGAGGACCAGTGAATTGCTTTCTAGTCAATGTATAAATGTCCAATGAAGTTTCATGCTCTGAACAAGTGAGCCCAGGAACCTCTTCTGATCGGCAAGGGACAATCTCTACAAAGTTGACTGGGCCAATTTTTTCTGATATTAGGCCTGTAGCTAGGGTTTCTGAAGACATCATGATACTCTCCTTTTCCCACCTCTAAAAGTATAATTCACAGCCAAGCTTCGATTGCTGTCTTGGGAAACCTCATCAGGTTTCCAATCTAAACCAACTCAAATCAACTCAATTCAATAGACATTTATTAATCGCCTAAATTTGTGCAAGGTCATATTAAGTACTGGATATACAAAGACAAAAAAATGACCCCCAAAAGGGATAATGCCCTCAAAAAGGTCTAACAGGGGAGACAATACTTCTTCAAGACATGGTTATAGTAGGAGTGCTGATTTTGAAGACAGAGAACCTGAGTTCAAATCTCACATCTGCCATTTTACTATTTGTGTAACCTGGAGATATACTTAACCTCTCTGTTCCTCAATTTCCCCAGGTAGAAAATCAAATGGTTTAAATAGACAGCATCGAAGATTCCTTCCAGCTCTAAATCTATGATCCTGGAAAGGTTTTAAGGTTCCATCATTATGCAATTGAGTGCTTCCTCCACTGGTAGCATATACCATCTTTCTTCTCTAATTTTGTAGATAGTCTTCAAAAATACAAAGATACAACTGGAAAATATCTGTATTGTCAAACTCAAAAAGCACTAAGAGTATAGTATATACTTGTATATACTGGAGTATATACAAGTAAATAAAATAACAACTCATATTTATATTTATATAATATTTTAAGGCTCACAGATTTCCTTCTCCCAAACAATCCTGTAAAATACACAAGTATCAGTATTGTTATACCCATTCTATGGTTGAAGAACTGGGACTTGGAGATATGAAGAAATTTATGCAAGGTGACACAGCAAGTACTTGAAAGTTCCAACTTGAAAGGGCCATCTCCTAATTCTAAGATCAATGCACCTTCTATTACACCATACTGTTTCCCTTGGGTAGAATAGAAGTATAAAGGGGAAGTCTGTAATGGCAAGCAAAGTGAGACTTTTTACTGTTTTTTTTTCTTTTGGAGTGCTTCTCAGCACTAAGGCAATCAAGTGCCTTTTACTGAGTCTTGCCTTTGTCTGAATCAAGAGTCTTTGATTGAATCAAGAGACATGACCCACTTAAGTCACAAGAAAGCCTAAGTCACATGAGTTTGAGTCATATGGTTGTGACTCCCTCTGACCCTGAAGAAGTATATATATACTCTGAGGTTAGCATTTTCCTTTGGAACTCACTAATTGGGAGAGTGTTCATGTAATTTGGCCAGACAAGACTCTGGGTAGCCATTAAGGAGCCGCCCCAGGTTTGAAAACCCAGATGTTGGTGCTTTTCTCTCAGGTAACAATGTAGGTATTGCTATGGACAGACAGTTAGAAGCCCTGTCTACTGATTTGTGTTATTTTCTCTGTTTATATAATTTCTGCTTGTAATTTCTGTTTGTGTTTTCTCTGAAGTTCAGGGTGCTGACTTTTTCCCCTGAACCAAGTGAATGATATGTGTATGTTTAATTAAAGTGAGATTGTAAACCTCTTAAAGCTGCTTTTCTTAGAAAAACATATCAAAGAACCTGTGCTAGCAGCCCTCTTGTGTGCTCATGTTATTGGCCTTATACCCCCATAGCAGTTGCTAGTAACATTGGTGATACAAAATCCCAACACATCATATTCCAGCATTCCAGATTACACTCTGTTTCTAAAGAACAAATGTCTCCATCAGGTCAGACTTCAGATACTGACTATCTACAATTGAAGTGGAAAACCCTTCTACTAACAAAGATCACAACCTGTCCACAACTTAGTAGATAAGTCTTCAGTGAGTTACCAGAGGCTCTGAGCAGTCTCAAGATTTGCTAGTGATCTCACAAGTCATGTCAGAAGTGAAACTTAAACCTGAGTCTTCCCAACTGGAAATCTAAAACTCTATCTATCCATTCTACTATGCTTCCTTACTAAGGCTTAACATACTATGATCCCAACACTTCAGTTCATACCTATAAATATCTTAGAAGTCATAGTAGCTGTGTAGATGCTGTCAGGACACTTGCATGCTTTTAGTGAACCCTTACTTCAGTTCAGCAGTGGAATTAAAAAACGCAGAACCATTTAAATATCTTTAAAGCATCTTAACTTAGAGCACCTTCTCTGCAATTTACATTCTTAAAGAGTTCTCTAACACACAATGGATAGAGCATTGGACTTGGAGTCAGGAAGACTCATCTTCATGAATTCAAATCCAGCCTCAGACATTTACTAGCTGTATAACCCTAAGCAAATCACTTAACCTTGCCTCAGTTTCCTCATCTGTAAAATGAGCTGGAGAAAGAAATGGCAAACCACTCCAGAATCTTTGCCAAGAAAACCCCCAAATGGGGTTGTGAAAAGTTGTACGTGACTGAGATGACTGAACAAGAGCAATAAAAGCACT
Organism: Phalanger gymnotis; assembly: GCA_028646595.1. NCBI lineage: Eukaryota > Metazoa > Chordata > Mammalia > Diprotodontia > Phalangeridae > Phalanger > Phalanger gymnotis. Next base: position 7,711,254 of record CM053625.1, read on the forward strand.
GAGAGGTTAATTGACTTGTCCCTGGTCATACAAAAAAGGAGTAGCTATCAGATGCCTTCCTGGCTTTAAATCTGACCCTCTGTCTATCACACCATGCTGTGAAAGGGAATGGAATCCATAATCCACATAGATAACCATTTCATTTCTACCAATCTGAACATCATCATATACAAATTTATTTTAGAGATGCCCCAAGCCTTGAGTAGAATAACCTTATAGCTAAGATGATGGCAAAGAAATATCCAGCTGGTAGCTGTCCATGAGCATGAGCTCTTATAATCAATCTGCTAGAGGAAATATGGTGGGGAGGGTTCAAGAAAAGCTCTGTGTTCACATCCTCACCCTATATTCAGCCCTTCAAATTGAGTCTCAGAGAATCAACAGAATGTAGAGCTGAAAAGATCTTAGAATAAAAGAATATTGAATGTTAAAGCCTTAGAGATCATCTATTTGTCCCCTTCATTTTCCAAATGAAGAAACTGAAACTAAAGGAAGACAAATCACTTGTTTAAGATTACACAGTGAGAACACATCTATAATATTGGCTGATATGACAAAACAGGAAAATTACAAATGCTGGAGAAGATGTGGGAAAATTGAAACACTAATGCATTGTTGGTGGAGTTGTGACCTGATCCAACCATTCTGGAGAGCAATTAGGAACCATGTCCAAAGGGCTATAAAACTATGCATGCTCTTTGACCCAGAAATACCACTTCTAGGGCTATAACCCAAAGAGATCATACAAGTTGGAAAAAGATCCACATGTACAAAAATATTTATAGCAGCTCTTTCTGTGGTGGCAAAGAATGGAAAATTGAGGGGATGTCTATCAGTCAAGGAATGGCTGAACAAGTTGTGGTATATGAATGTAATGGAATACTACCATGCTACAAAAAATGATGATCAGGCAGACTTCAGAAAAACCTGAAAACACTTGAATGAACTGATGCTGAATGAAGTGAGCAGAACCAGGAGAACCTTGTACAGTTATAGTCACATTATGTGATGACTAACTTTGATAGACTTATCTCTTCTTAGCAATCAAAGATCCAAGATAACTCCAATGGACTCATGATGGAAAATGCTGTCCATATCCAGAAAAGAACTATGGAGTCTGAATGCAGATTGAAGCATATTGTTTTCTCTGTCACCTTTTTTTTCTTTTTTTTTTTGTTTCTTTTTCCTCATGGTTTCTAACATTAGTTCTAATTCTTCTTTGCAACATGACTAATGTGAAAATAGGTTCAATATGAATATATACATAGAGCCTATATCAAATTACGTGCTGTCTTGGGGTGGGGGGAAGGGAGAGATGGGAAGAAAATTTGGAATTCAAAATCTTATGGAAGTGAATGTTGAAAACTAAAAATAAATTAACTTTTAAAAATTACACAGTGAATTAGCATCAGAGTAAGAAGTCAGAATCTAGATTTCCCAGCTGTTGGACTAACTGTAAAATGAACATGCTTATAGTGCTCCCATTGCCACCAATCAATTTCAAGTACCATATTGACTAAAATACCTTTATGGTTCTGAGTCCAATGCAAAATAATACAACACTCAAAATCATGAAGGTATAGGACATGAATGCTAGAATGTTCCTTGCCATGTGTCTAGGAAAAGCACCATGTTTAATATCAAAAGTGCTAGACTTGGACTGGATCATGACTGAGATCTACTCCAGTTAGAGAATGATGATACTATGACTTGGTCACTAGAGAAACCCTGAACATTACATAATCATAATGACTAAGCTTGGCTCTAAAGAAGCAATAAGAAAATGCATTTCTCTTCTTTCTCTGCAGATATGGGGGACTGTGGATATTGTACACTGCATATGCCATCACACTCAGCTGAAGTCCTGACTGACTTTGCAGAACTGTTGTTTTTGTTTTATTTTGTTTTTTTTTGTTTTTTTTCTATCCTTTTTATTCTTCATTACAGAGGGAAAGATTTCTTTAGAAATGAATGTGATGAAAATTAAACATATTAGTTTTTAAAGAAGAAAAAGTTTTAATATAGTTGTTGGACTCTGTTCTAGAATTCCCATTTCCACAAGAAGCAGATGCTTTAGAGAAAATAACACAACACTATGAGTCTAAGAGCCATCTACTGGGTTCTAAGCCTCACTGTGGCAGAAATTTACTGTCTGACTTTAGGACAATTCTTTTCCTTTTCTTTTTTTATAATTCAAGGAATTTTTTTTTTTGTTTTTGAACATCTATATTTTAAAACTTTGAGTTCCAAATTCTCTCCCCTCTTCCCTTCCCACCCACCCTCCCTAAGAAGTCAAGCAATTCAACATGGGCCACATGCGTATCATTATGTATAACCCTTCCACAATACCCATGCTGTGAAAGACTAACTACATTTTGCTTCTTCCTAACCTATCTCCCTTTACTGAATTTTCTCCCTTGACCATGTTCCTTTTTAAAAGTGTTTGTTTTTAATTACTTTCATCCCCATATGACCTCCCTTCTATCATCCCCCCTTTTTATCTTCTTCCTCCTTCTTTCCTGTGGGGTAAGATACCCCAATGAGTATGTATGGTATTCCCTCTTCAGGTCAAATCTGATGAGGGCAAGATTCACTCATTCCCTCTCACCTTCCTTCTCCTCTCTTCCTACAGAACTGCTTTTTCTTGCCACTTTTATGTGAGGTAATGTACACCATTCTATCTCTCTCTCTCTCCCTCTCTCAATATATTCCTCTCTCATCCCTTATTCATCTTCAACTCATCCTATGCCTGCTCTCTCTCTCTCTCTCTCTCTCTCTCTTTCTCTCTCTCTCTTTCTCTCTCTCTATGTACATATATATATGTACATATATATATACACATACACATGTACATACATACACAGTCATATATATATACATAAATACACACACGCACACATATACATAAATGCATATTCCCTTCAGCTACCCTAACACTGAGGTCTCATGAATCATACACATCATCTTTACATGTAGGAATATAAAAAAAAACAGTTCAACTTTAGTAAGTCCCTTGCAATTTCTTTTTCTTGTTCTTTTTCTTGATTACCTTTTCATGCTTCTCTTAATTCTTGTGTTTGAAAGTCAAATTTTCTATTCAGCTCTGGTCTTTTCACTGAGAAAGCTTGAAAGTCCTCTATTTTACTGAAACTCCATATTTTGCCTTGGAGCATGTGTGCCAGTAAGGCAAAATGGGCTTAGTTTAACGGGTGTGCTTAAGGAGTTTGGCTTTTGTTTA
>CM053625.1:7714991-7732554 GCA_028646595.1 Phalanger gymnotis
TATTAAAAATAAATTTAAAAAAATTTAAAAAAAAGAGTATGAGCTCCTTGAAAGCATGATTTAAATCAAAACTATCTTTTTATGTCCAGAGCCTAACACAAAGGTGGAGCTCATAGTGGGCACATAATGCATGCTCTTCGAATTGAATTGAAGGGATGTTAGAATGATAATCTTATGGTAAAGCACACCTCACTTTCTCAGCAGAAAAGTGATGGGCCAGGGTGTGAAATGAGGCATGTGTGGTCAGAAGTGGCCAGTGAATTGGTTTGTTTTACTTATTTACTTGGTTACAAGAAATGGTTCTATGGGGCGGGGGTTATTGGGAAGCAAAAACAATGTGAAACAAAAAGGCATCAAGAAAACATAATGTTTGTTTTTTTTTTTTTGTTAAGAATCATAGTCATAGAAAGATTGTGCTGGAAAAGACCAAAGATGATTTAATCTAATCTAACCCCTTCATTGTACAGAAGAGGAAACAGGGTAGAGAAGTGACTTACTCTGTTCAGGTTCTTTCCACTAGAAATCTGAAAGAAAATCTTTCAAAGATGGATAGACAAATGCAATTTGAAAAGAAGAACCACTCACTATCAGAGCTGTGTGTTTATAAGAACCACCAAATAGAAACCTATCCCAAGTTGTCTTCCAAAGACAGCTTCTGTAATGGACAGTTCCCTGTCAAAATTCAGAAGAATAGTGCTTTACAGTGTTTATGCTTTGGAGGCAGAGTCAATTTTATGCCTTTTTTTGTCATGGTTTAGACATAAAATGCAGCCAAAATGAAGTGAATGGCTCTCTTGTGGATAATTGCTTCCAAAAGAATGAGTACTAAACAACCCCCTTGATGCTTGCATGGAAAAAAAATAATAAAAAGGATTTAAAATTAAGGACAAAAAGAATAAAAGGGTAGATAAAATCTGAGATGCATCTGAGGGAAGATAAAGTGACTTTTTGGCAGCAACTTTAATAGAAGCTTTGCTTCAAGAGTCATATGACTGTGGTGTTAATCTGAGCCTTCTTTATGAAACTTCAGGAACGTATGTTTCTATGTTATTATCTCAGTTAAAAGGATATATATCTCAAATCAGTATCTGTTAAAACTAGTTATTGGGCATTATTTTGCATTTCACGTTTCCGTCGATGGGTAATAAGAGATCATGCTGTTTAACCCACTTTTGAAAAAAGAAAAGGAAAAAATACAAAAAATAACATTCTACTTTCCAAACATGGCCTGGGGCTGCCTGAACTGTAGTGTCTGCATAATTCTGGTCAAGGCAAAATAGAGCTGAGAGGATGAAAGGGTACCAAGGAATGGGAGAAAGAGTCCAAGGGCAGGAGCAGACATCATTCTCTGTCCTTTTGAACTCTGGAAGCCATTTTCAAAGAGCAGGAACCTTGACGTTTCTCTTCCCTGGACATCTTCCTCCTCCCTTCGGAGACTTCTCTTCCCTGGCCACCCACACATATAGGATGCTGCTTACTCTGGTTTTCAATCTTCTAATTCCTAAGCAGCATTTGGAGAAATGAGGAGTGCAGGCTCCAGGACTGGGGACAGGCTAATCTGAAGAGGAGTTGGGGTGGTGGGCTCCCCATCACAGACAGTTGTGGTTTCCAGCTAAGATTGCCTTTGAGCTTCATTCATGTGCACTCACTCCCTCCTAGAAAGATCTCTGGGAATTTTCACAGAAAGGTGTGATGAAAGGGACAGCAAGAGATATGGACCCAGCTCCAAAGAAAGTGACTTAATGGCTTGTATTCCCTCTTCTGTCTCAGACTTTTCTGCACGAGCCAGCAGAGGAAGGAGCTGGAAAGCTTCTGTGTGCATGAAGTGAACATTTCCTCTAATAACCTCAATAGTTCACATTTCTTTGGGGTTTTATAGTTTACAAAGCAGTTTCCTCATGACAGCTGCTAGTGTGGTAGGGATTGTGAGTGTTATTGTCCAGTTTTAACACATATGGGAAACTGAGCTAAGAGAGGGGGAGTGATTTGCTTGGTCACAAAGCCACTGGGTGCTAGAGTTAGGTCTGCAACCTAAATCTTCTGAGATTTCAGCCTAGCCTTCTTCAAGGCTCAGATCAGGCTTCTCATTCTACGTGAAAGCTTTTTTGACCACTCCCAGTACTCGGTTCTCTTTCATTTTATTGTTTTCTCTCTGCAGATCAGAGTATATGGTGAATGTCTTTGGGAAGAATGCAACAGGAGGGAGTTTTTGTATCCCTAGTATCCAGCATAGTGTCTTGCATATAGCAGAAGTAAAATAAATGTTTTCGCAATTCAACTGAACTCATGCCCAACACAAAAATCTGCTGCTACCCCACCATTTCTGGTATTGTACCACCCTATTCCCCTCCACTTATCCTGTGTTCCAGCTAAATGAAATGAATGAATTTTGATTCTGTAAATGGGCCTCCATATTTCATTTCTCTGGGCTTCAGTTTTCTCATCTATAAAGTATGGGATTGAATGAACATAAAATCATAGAGTTTCATAGTTGGAAGGGATCTCATCACCTATATAACCATTTCTAAAAGTCAGAAATGAAACAAACAAATAGCATGAAAATGCACTTGACAAGGGTCATTTAGTTTTTGCTTGAAGACCTCCAGTGAAGGAGAACCTACTGTCTGCCAAGACAGGATACTTCAATTAAATAGCTATGATTACTAGTTTAGTACATTTTTCTCTCACATCAAGCCTAGATTTGCTTCTGCAACATCCCCTCCACCCCCATCACTATTAAGTTTGTTTTCTGGAATCAGAGAGAATAAGTCTTAACTCATCTTCGTAAGATAGCCCTTCACATGTGAGAAGGCAGCTCTCATTCCATTTGCCCCTTTTTCTCCAGGCTAAATATTCCCAGTTCCTTCAACAGATCCTCACATATAGCATGAACACACAACTTGTCTCTATTGTATTTGTATTCTTCTCATTGCAGAAGAACGTTCTACAGATAACTTGAATTCAGGGCTCTGGTACTTATTTCCTTTGTAACCTTGGACAAGTCATTGAATTTCTCCCAAACTAGATAGTAGCTAAGGTCTTTCCTGTCTTGAAATCTCTAAGCCAATGTGGTTTTATGATTAAATCAGTCACTAGTTTCCCAATATGAAAAAAAATAGACTGAGGAGGCTAGACATGTGCTGCTTTCTTTGGGTAGAGAGTTTTGGTAGAAAAGGCATTTTGGAAAAGGAGGGTTTGGGAAAATCAGGGTGCTTCATCACTTAAGTAATGAAGTCTATTATTTATGAATACACTGGTGGATACAGGACTTCCTACTCTGGAGTGATGAATTTCTTTGTAAACAATGACGTATGGGAGGGATGACTTACTTTTTTATTTAGGAATCCATTTGGCCCATCAGTGGTGGAGGAGTCAGAACAAACTCACATATTCAAGGTGATCCCAATTGGCATGAATGTTTAAAAAAAGTTGATGGCTAGTTGGTCCATGTAGCAGGGAACCAGGGGCCTGCAGAGAATTGTGCTAATTGCTGGGGATGTGATTAAAAAAAGAAGTAGATATAGATAAGTTTTATTTTGGATAAATTTACAATGTAATTTGATTCATTCTGATTCAAAAATCATTTGTTAAATTCTGTGTTCAGAATGCTATGCTACGAATAAGGAAAGATGCAAAATTTAGATTACATAATTCCTGCCCTCAAGGAGTTTGCAATCTAGGATACAGCTTTTGTACAGATAATTATAATACATAATTAGTACAGTGCTTTAGACATAGGGCTTAACCTGTTTGTTGACTTAATATTACAGGGTAAGAAAGCTCTGGGCAGTCAGGTGGCACAGTGCATTGAACTTCAGGCCTGAAGTCAGGGGGCCACATCTCCCTGAGTTCAAATCTGGCCTCAGACACTTACTAACTGTGTGACCCAGAGCAAGTCATTTAACCCAGGTTACCTCAGTTTCCTCCTCTGTAAAAAGAGCTGGAGAAGGAAATTTTAAACCACTGTAATATCTTTGCCAAGAAAACCCTGAATGGGGTCATGAAGAGTGGGACACAACCAAAAAATGACTGAATAACAACTGAAAGAGAATTCTATTTGATGTCTAACCTCCTCCTGAGCCCTCCCTGATAAATAGTAGGAAGACTACAATTTTATTATAAGACACTGTAATAGGTGCTGGGTATGCAAAGTCAAAAATGAAAAATTTCTGCCCTAAAGGACCTTATTTGTTCTACATATTACTGAGGAGATGCAACTTATTCAAAACTAAGTAAATATGAATAGATTGTATAGGGAAGAGATTGGAAACGAGGAGACCAATTTGGAGGCTATTACAATAGAAATGGTGGGAAGTAATGATGGCCATGGCCAGGACCAGGCTAGTGGTTATACAGAGGCACAGATGAGAGAGATTGTGGAGGTAAAATCAAGATTTAGCAGTTGAGTGGATATAGGGGATGGAAAGAAGGGAAAGGAAGGGAAAAGATGAGTCAAAGCTGTCCAAGGTCACACAGCTAATTAAGAATCATCACCCAAGTCTCCTGAGTTTGATGCCACTGCTTTGGCTGAGTCTCAATTTTGTCACTGTCTAATGGGGAAACAAATATTTACACCATATACCCTATGAAAGTGTAAGGAAATTGAGTTGCAAATTGTAAAGGGCTGTGCGACTATAAGCTCTGTTGTTACCAACATGTTCCTGGCTACACTGAAATCTCTCCTTTGGTAGTTGTTCTTGAATCTTGTGTTCTGAAACACAAGCTAGGAAGACCGCTAGATGTGGCATTATGAGAAGGAAATAGGAAACTGAGGCCATGGAGAAGCCATAGGAGACAAGACTGCTCAGTCTTCCAAGCACTGTCTCCCTCCTCTGTCTCTCTTCCCTCTGCCACTTTCTGTCTCTCTCTCTTTCTCTTTCAGCATGTCTCCCTCACTTCAAACATTTCTTAATAACCTGTAATTTTATGAAAGGAATAAAGGATAAAGAAGACCTAAAAGGTAACCGAATTTGCATATGAATGTTGCATTTTCATTTTAATTTTGACGAAGTGTAAAGGTTCATAATAAAAAGCATCATTATAGTCTCCTGATTTCTTTGATGGACTCCTGAACAGATTGCTAAGATATGGAGAAGAACCTGAGGGTCACCAGTTTTACCAGTAGCTCTCTCTATGCCTATTAAAATTTTTTAAAAAAAGTAAAAGTGGCAATTTAGCCCAAAATTGAATTATTTTATTTTGGAGGAAATAATGACCAGGGTGGATGCTTCTGAGAGAGAGGAACAACAAGCCATATGTTTTAGGATAGGCTATTTCCTTAAGGTATGCAGATGTTCACTGTGCCTTGCCTGTAGGTCCATGTAAAAGAAAACTTTGCTATTCATCCTTGCTAAGCCCTGAGGGACAAACTCACAGCTAAGACAAAGAGTCCAGGGAGAACCTAAGAGGATTTTAGGCACGCCTGTTAGACAACTGTGGTGTCTAAGAAGAAGACTGGAGGGCTTCTGCAATCTATAGCATATTAGAACTGGACAAGTCCCTAGAAATCATCTAATCTAACCTCATATTACACATGTAAGAAACTAAGGGCTCTGGAGAAGCAGTCAGTCAGTCAGTCAATTTGTTTTTGTTCAGTCAGTTCTGACTCTTTTTAACCCCATTTGTGGTTTTCTTCACCAAGATACTAGAGTAGTTTGCCATTTCCTTCTCTAGTGCATTTTACAGATGAAAAAACTGAGGCAAACCGGGTTAAATGACTTGCCCAGGGTCACATAGATAGTAAGTGTCTGAAGCAGGATTGGAACTCATGTCTTCCTGACTCCACAATCAGCAGTCTATCCACTGGGTCACCTAGCTGCCCAGTCTGTCAACTAGCATTTTATTAAGTGCTTATTAAGTAGCTTATTAAATTACTAAGTGCCTGGCACTATGCTAAGTGCTAAGGATAAAAAGGAAGGAAAAAAACAATGCCTGGCTTCAAGGATCTTACAGTCTAAAGGCAAGACAGCTTGCAGAAAACTTTGTACCAATAAGATATACACTGGATAAATTGGGGATAGTCTCAGTCTTACTCACTAAGATCAAGAGGAATGGGGAAAAAAAGAAACTTTTTGCAGAAAGTGATACTTTAGCTGAGACTTGTACAAAGCCAGGGAATCCTGGTCACTGAAATGAGGAAGAACATTCTAGGTAGGGGGGATGACCAGTGAAAACCCTCCCAGTGACTTGCCCAAGGGCATTCCAGCTAAAAATGGTGCATATGAGGTTTAAACCCAGGCCTTTGGAACTTTAATGCTAGTGCTTTGGCATTAAGCTACTTCTTCTAGGCCTAGGTGCTTATACACTAGGCAGAGGTACAAGGTTTAGCTGGCTACTGTATTTTCTTCTTCAGGTCTATTGTAGGCTTAACTATAAGAGTAAGAAACCAACTTGGGGAAGGACACAGGGATGGGTAATTGACCTGAGAAATTTGAGAGATGGCAATCCTGGGCAGGATGGCCCAGTGTTAGAGAGATCATGATGCCTTGAAAAAAATGCCTTTTGTGAAAGTTAAAGACCAGCAAATGTCCTTCCTTCCAACAAATCAATGACCACCTTAGAGAAGCATCCAAATGCTGGTTTTCAAGAAGACCTGGGTTTGAATCATGCCTCTACTACTTTTTAATTCTGCAACCTCAGACAAGTATTTTAATCTTTCTTGATGTCAGTTTCTTAACATGTGAAATGAAAGGTTTGGACTAAATGACGTTTAAAGTTCCTTTTGATTTCTAATCCTGTTATTTTATTTCTAACTCTTCCACTAATTTTTATGACTGGTAAATTCTTTCCCTTCTTTGGGCATTATATTTAAAATGAAAGGGGAAGACTTGATGATCCTGAAGGTGTCTCCCATATTTAAACTTCTATAATTCTGAAAACATTATTCACATATTTGCATTTTGCCATACACAAGAGATACTCACTGCATGAAATAAACGTGCTTCTGAAAAGTTGCATCGTAAATTAAATTTCTGTTGATGGAATTGCAAATAACCCACTGACTTTCAATAAAATTTCTGAGATGCCTTATCTTCATTTTTAACCATTTTTCAGTGAGCAGTCATTTCTAAACATTACCTCTATGTTGATTTTTTTTCTACTACTCTCAAATCTTGCCTTGAAAATATTGATCTGCACAGCATTATATGATGGAAAATACATTGCTCTAGAAACCGTGGGACCTGGATTCAAGTCCTAATTTTGCCACTAACTAGCCATATAACTTTGGGTAGCCAGTCACTGTTCTTCTCTCATGTCTGTTTCTTTATTCATAAAGTGAGATTAGAATACATTATTTCTAAGGCACTTGTCAACTCTGATATTCTATGTGCCATGATTCTAAGGATGCTTCCATGGCTGATGTTATATGATTATTCATCGGTTTATTTGCTTTGTCAGTTTATATTTCATATGTAGTCGAGAGAAACTGAGGTCCATAGAACATGGAACTGGGGTGAGTAGACTAAGTTACTAATCTCATTTTTACCACTAACTGTGTAGCTTTGAACAAATCACTTAGCCTTTCTGGGTCTCCATTTCCTCATTTTTAAAAGGGGAAATATAACCCATGTTAGATAATCTGGAGATCTGTTTTGAAGATGAAATGAGATAGTATTTCTAAAATTTTTGTAAAAGCTCTATTAAGACTTTTGGTTAATATAGTGAATTTAAAAGTCTTAGAGGAGCCTATATTTCAATTTCACTGAGCTTAGGTTTCATTTTGGCTAAGGCAATACCCATTCTGTGATTAAGGTCAAAATAGGTCCAAGCTCCCTTGGTCATTGTTTGGGAGCTGATGGTTCAGAGAGAATGTAAAAAGCAACTATTTCTGTTTTGGCCAGAAACCCTGAGGGGTCTTCCCAGAAATTGATTTTTTTGACTAGCTAAAAGAGGCCACTCTTTGCTTCTTTTCTTACCTAGCCTTAATCACTGAATGGGCATTGCCTCAGTCAGACTGAGACATGGGAAAAACCTTATTTTTAAAAGGCCAACCAGGGTCTCCCACAGCATCCTTGCTGATCTATATCTTGCCATTGGGCCCAGATGGTGCTGGAGGAGAATGTTGGTGACTTTTTGCACAGCACTCCCTCACTTAAATCCAATTTAATTGCAAGTCATGGCATCATCTTCCTCACGGCATGGTCATCTTTCCAGAACAAAGGACAAACAATAACCTGTGAGTATTATGAACTACCCCACTGAGCACCCAACTAGCCAATTCCACTTAGGCAATACAGCTCCTTCCTCCTCTCCTCTCTTCTCCTCTGCTGTCCTCTTCTCTGTCCACATAGAACTTAATAACCTTACCTATGGGTGCTGTGCCCAAAGGAATGTAAATTTCAATTGCTGAAACCTCACAAGATTTCTCGGGATTTATGGGCTAGATTTATTTCTTAAGGACCATGCATTAAACCCAAATCACCCTGGCTCACATTCTAATGGAGACTAGGTGAACAGAGAGGGGACAGGGGAATAGGATCAGATCTGTTCATTTACGCATTTCTTTTGCTTATCACATTCTATGTTCCTTTGTATATCAACAAGCATAAAGATCCTCCTCCCCCTTTTACAGTTATAAAAACATAAGAGGATATGATGATACATATGCTCTTATATGTATATCTCTCTATATACACATACATAGAGGTTGCTTGGTGTAGTGAATAGAGTCAGCCTCCAAGACTTGAGTTTAAACATTGCTTCTCACATATGAAGGCTATCTTGCCTGAGTAAGATGCTTAGCCTCTTAATATTTTAGGCAGTTCTCTAAGGTTATAAGTATTTTAAATAAAATTTCATTCATATCTTGTTTTTATAGCACCAAAATTTATCCCAGCATCCCTTTCTCTTCCCAGAGAGCCAGCCCATAGAACAAATATTTTTAAAGAAAAAAAAAGAAGTAGAGAAAAAATGAGGAAAATGGTTCAATACACTGAAAACATTTGAAAATAAGTGCAATATATCACATCCATGGACACTTTTATTTAATCTATTATTTGTTCAAATTACTGTAATGTAATGAAATATTCCCAGTTTGATAATCCCACAGTCAGCCTGGGGTTAATTCCATACTTCACCAATACAAAGGAGTAGGGTGGGGGCAAAACTATGCTGGAATCAGCTCTAACTAGCTATGAGCCACTTGTTAAATTTTCAGTGTGAGCATTTGTAAGTTGGAAGTTGACAAACACTAAAAATCAAGACGATGTATTGTTTTGTTAATTGTCTAGACTTAAGAAAATGATGGAGAAAATGTTAATAGTGTAGGTTAAACTGAAAAGTGTGTTGTGAGTGCATTTCTTCCCTCCCACTTCCACCCCCAGACAGCTGGTGATTAAATATTTAACAGAAAACCACCATACCTGAGTGAGGATGTCTTTTAGACTATTAGCTGTGGAGAAAATGTGAACCTGTATGGGTCAAGACATTTTCCTCACCTTGTAATTCCCTAAATGGATGAAATAACAGGATCAGTCCCTATCCTTATATTTATTGTGATATGTGGAGGTGACCCTGGGCATTCAGAATCTGGGTCAGTAAAGAATGAACTCTGAGAGGTTTTTACCAAGTTTGACCTTGGGAGGTCCTAGCAAATTTGAAAGATTTAGCTGTACTTCGAGGCAGCTAAGTGGCACAGTGAATAGCGAGCTGTTCCTGGAGTCAGGAAGACCTGAGTTGAAATCTGGCCTCAGATACTTCCTAGCTGTGTGACTCTGGGCAAGTCACTTAACCCTATTTGCCTCAATTTCCTGCTCTGTAAAATGAGCTGGAGAAGGAAATGGACAAACCATTCCAGTATCTTTGCCAAGAAAATACCAAATGGGGTCATGAAGAGTCAGAAATGACAGAACAACAAGAAGAAGTTGTATTTCCAGTACGAGTCTCTTGTTCTGGGAACAGCATCACTGAGCACAGAGAGTTTCATCCTTGGCCGTCAGGTGATAGCAATTTCCAGCAGTCACTGGTTACTCACGAGTACCTTTGACACATACTTGCCTTCTGTACTGCTTGAGGAAGTGTCTACCATGATGAAATTAAGGATTCTTGAAGTACATACTCCCAGGAATTACCAAACTGACAAACAAAATCCCAAAGTAATTTTTACTAATTCACTTTCATTTCTTAAACATTCACTCTTGCAAACTGGTTATACAAAGATGAAAACATCTAGTTCTCTGTCCTTCATAGGCTCACAGTTTACTGGAGGGAGGGAGGGAAGATATATTATGTCCAGAAATAAGTATAATCCAAATTAAAGTCTGAACATATGTGCCAGGGTGGTCAAACAGAGTGACCTATTTCAATTTGTGGATGAAAGTATCTGTCCTACCTGGCTGTGTGCATGAGGGAGTGGGGGAGGAGGAGGGCTCCAAGGTGAACTTTCCAGTGGCTGGTCTTCAAGGAGTTAATTGCTTGTCCCCATGTTCTTTTGTCTGTGATTAGTCTGAATTATTAGGAAGGTACAATAGCTTTATTCTTCCTGTCAACTGGGCTCGGAAAAGGCTGGATTAGTAATCTCCTGGGATCAGTCACTGAATTAATGCAGGCAGGGTGAGGACAGCTAATATTTGAGCCTCTGGCCGGTCGGGGGTGGGGAGGTGGGGAGGGGGGGAGAGTGGTGGCAGCTGTAGCATCTTTAGCTCATATTTGAATTTGAATTCTATCTGCCCGTGCAGCACTGGTATGACTTGGCAACACGTTACAATAATCTTGGTGACACAAATGTCAGGGTTTTTTGTTACATGCCCTCAAAGAGATTTACGTAATTAATGTTAAATTGATGATATAAATCCCTCATTCGATCTCTCCGTTACTTATTCTGAACTACTGTAATGTAGTGAAATATTCCCAGGCTGATAATCCCACAGCCAGCCTGGGAGTTAATTCCTAGTTTATCTCGTGGTTGAGGTTGGCCATTGTCAGAGATGTAGAAAGCAGATGACCAAGGTCAAGGTCACTGTCCTCTGGTCAAGTTGGCAGAGTCGGAAGAGCTTTGGGCTGGGAGGTGGGACACTTGAAGCCCAGTCCCAGCTCTATTTCTGGATCTCCCTATGACCCTGAGAAAGCCACTTCCCCTCTTTGATTCTCAATTGCACCATCACCTGAAAAGTGGGAAGTCTGTTGAGTGTGCGCTAAATGATCTCCAAGGCATTTCTCATATTTAATAGCATGTGCTCCTTATAAGTGTTATGTAGACACATCTCCGTGTTTTGATATCAGGATTCAATTTAACAAACACTTATAAAGCACCTATTGTGTAGACAGCACTGTACTCAGTATCACAGGAGTTATGGTATTATGGAACAGTGAAGAAATCTTCCTCCCTTCCCCATCCATCACTTCATTGGGAAAAGGCGCATGCCTGGAGGTACGTATGGTGAAGGGTAGGCTTGGTAATTAATGGAGAATGATTCATTAGACTATGTGAGGTGGAGGGGATATGAGAGAACATCTGCTTTAACCCGCTTTATTTTTCAGATTGGTAGGAGAAAAAGAAAAAAGGAAGGATGTACAGAGAAGATGTAATGGCATCAAAGAGGGGAGAAAGATTCTAGACATTTGCCCTCATCTTAAATGGGGGAGAATGTGTTAAATTTGAGAACCATGAGAAACAGCAAGACAGAAGAAACACAGAAGCTGAGAAAGAGAGACAGAGACAGAGAGACAGAGACAGAATTGAGAGAGACAGAGACAGAGAGACAGAGACAGAGAGAGAATGAGAGGGAGACAGAGAGACAGAAAGAAGGAGAGAGAATGAGACAGACATACAGAGAGGCAGAGAGACAGAGAAAGAGATGAGAGAGACAGAGACAGACAGACAGAGACAGACAGACAGAGAGAGAATGAGAGGGAGACAGAGACAAAGACAGAGAGAAGGAGAGAGAATGAGACAGACATACAGAGAGGCAGAGAGACAGAGAAAGAGATGAGAGAGACAGAGACAGACAGACAGAGACAGAGAGAGACAGAGAGAGAATTAGAGGGAGACAGAGAAAGAACGAGAGAGAGACAGAGACAGAGAAAGAGAGAGTCAGAGCCAAAGAGACAAAGACAGAGAGAGACAGAGACAGACAGGCAGACAGAGAGAGACAGAGACAGAGGCACAGAGAAAGACACACAGAGACACATGCAGAGAGACAAAGAGACAGAGATCAATGGGCAAAAATAGAGTATGCGGGAGGTCCTTAGCCTAAGGAGTCCTTCTACTTAGTATTTTAAGAATATTTGGGATTTACATGCACCATTGAAAAAAGTCAATTTCTGAGTTCCATGGCAGGTGATGATGGGGTACAACAATTCTCCTAGGTTTTCTAGAAAGAGGCTATGAATTAATATAAGTGTGCCAAGTGTGTCCTGGGACCCTTTATGTGAGGGATGCCTCTGATGTGAGATTTACATTTATACAAAAGGCAGTCCTTGCTTTCATGGAGCTTATACTCTAGTAGGAGGATATGGTCCACATGCACATTACTATATTACAAAATACTATATAATAAATGCATCAGAGAAGTACAAAACATAGTGTTTTGTGAAATTCAAATTTCAGCAAGGAAACAGCCTAGGTTCAAGGGCCCCTGTGCCTCAGAGAAGGGATCAGACATTGCTTGGGGGACACAGTATAATGGGACAGAGATGATCAATCACTATTTTGTTCTGTTTTCTCTGCTAAGGAGCATGAACTTTGGAATGGAGAGGGCAGGACAAAAGTGGCCTGTGTGTAGGAACCATTGATGAGTTACAAGTAATCGGACCCAGACAAACTCCTTAAGTATTGAACCGAACTTAAGAACTGACAGATGAGAATTTGAGTTCCATCAGTGGTCTTCGAAAGACGGCAGAGAAAGGGAGAGGTATGCAAGAACTGGAGCAGGACCAATGGTTCTAGAGGGAAGAGAGCAGGGTCTACAGACCACTGGCTAATAAGCTTAACTTATATTTTTGGTAAAACTCTGTATTTTTGGAAGGATCAACCAATAAATCCATAGATCGATGAGCATTTATTAAATGTTTTCTGTGTTCTATCTACTGTGCTAGGTATTGGGGTCACAAAGAGTCAAACTCAACTGAAATGACTGAATAATAATGATGAAACAAAAAGGTATTGGAGATAAACATACAAAGAATTAAATTATGTCTACACCCAAGGATTTTACATTCTAAGGGGGAGACACTAAGTATAAATATATATGTAAATATATAATATATATAATATAGTTATATATTCAAATATTTTGTATTTTACATATATATGTGTGTATATATATATATATATATATATATATATATATATATATATATATGGAGGGAACTGCCCACTGAGGAGCTGGTATTTAGAGTATATGCAATATTCTTTTACTATATATATACATAATAAATGCAAATAAATACAGGGAGTTAAATGTAAGGAAACTAGGGAGAAAGGACACCAGCAGTTGGGGGTGCGTGAGATTCAAGAAAAGATTCATATAGAAGGTAATACTTGAGTTGTGTCTTGAAGGAGATGAGGGATTCTATGAGGTGGAAGTGAGGAGGGAGGGCTCTCCAGCATAGGGGATGGATAGTGCAAAAGTATGGAGGAGGGAAATGGAATACCATTTGTGAAGATTCAAGAGGTCGATTTGATTAGATTAGAGAGTTCAGGAGGGGGAGTAATGTACCTTCAGCCTGGAAATAGAGGTTAGAATCAGTTTGCAAAGATTTTTAAAAATTAGATTGAGGAAAGAATAATATTTTATTTTAGAGGCAAACTTTTAGAGGCCACTGGCTTCTGTCCTGGCTACAAGAATTGTTTGAGAGGCTTGGACTTTTGTAGTACTTTACTCAATACAGGTACATCCACCACATTTCCCATGTTCTGCCTCTTTAGAGGCCCTTTCCAAAAAAAAAAATAGGGAGTTGGTTTTTAATAAAGCCGTAATCCTTCTAAAACGAGAATTAGCAGTTATATAATGCTTTAAGGTTTGCAGAGCACTTTACATAAATTATCTCATTAAATAAAATTGACAGACTTCTGAGGTAGGTACTGCAGATAGTAGCATCTACATTTTATAGATTAGAGAAACTGAGGCTAAAGAACTTGCCCACTCATGGTCACACAGGTAATCAATATCTGAGGCAGAATTTGAATCCAATTCTCCCTCATTCTGACTCTAGCCATCTCTTCACTAGCTCTTGCTGCCCAGCAAATAGGATCTAGAATTTTGCTAGGAATCCCAGTGAAGCTCATTGGCATATTATATAAGAATTCCATTCTTTTACCTTCATTCACTCATCCATTCACTTATTAATCAGTCTGACTATTTATTTAATTATTTAAATCAGGACAACTACTTTTCTCCAGTCTTATGCCTGGAACGTAGTAGGCATTTAATAAATGTTCATTGCCTGAGGGATGGATCGACCTCATTATGCCACAATCTTTCAAAAAAGAATTAATGGTAGTTCCACCCACCAGTTCTTTCTGTACCCTAGGATATTGTTTTTTCCCTCTAGACCTGGTAATAACTCTCTTATTTTACAGATAAAAAGTCTGAGGCCCAGAGAGGAGACATCACTTGGATAAGGTCACGTATTCGTGTACTATACATGAAACAAGAGAGTCAATCTCAGGCCCTCTGGCTCTGAATCCCATGCACTTTCTTTTTCATCTGGGATCTGCAAATGACCTCCTGAAGGTGACCAGTTTCACCTGGGCGATAAACGATTTTTACATTTTAAAATACAATGAAATTTTACTTAAAAAATGTAAAGAAAAAAAGCCCAAGCACACATTTTTAGCTGACAGGCCTTACAAAAAGAGGAGAGTGGGAGCATTTGTCCATGGGCCATAATTTGTTGACCCTTGCTCTAGATCAATTTCTGTTATGATAGCTTATCTTTTCAGTGTAATTTAGAGAAATTACAAAAAGGCAGTTTGTTCCTCTTGCTTCTAGTGTTTTATTTTCTATCAAAGTACTTAATTAATGCTTATTGACTTAACAACAGGCTGACTTTATTTAAAATTTAAAAATATGTTTACATCCTCTTACATTTTTCATCTGACTCCTTAATCCAAAGTAAATTGGCAGGCCCCAATTAAATTCCTACTACTCTCCTCCACAGAATCCTTCCTCCTCCATTGAGCAAGGCTTGAAATTCCACCATTAGTGTTACCTTCCTTTAGCTTAAGCTATTAAATCATCATTAATTTAAGTCATTATGAATGATCGTAGCCCACAGTTCTAGTACGTTTTAAGGTGTGCAAAGTGTTCCCCTCAAACAACCCTGTGAGCTGGGCAGTATAAGTGCCCAGTGCACATGTGAGGAGGCTGAGGCTCAGAAAGATAAGGTGATTCGTGATAAAGAATAGAGATAGCATTCTAAGCATTGGCCACAAGATTAGGTCCTCTGAATCTTACTTCCTGTGATCTCTGCGCTCAGTGGATACAAGATCTGACAATTGGGTAAAGGGGTGGGAGTGAAGTCATTGGGTTCCCTAAAGGAGGAAGGGTTACGATTGAAGGGGATAAAGTGGGAAAAGGATACCAAACAGGAAACCTAAGAGCAATGAAGAGAGACTTAATTCTTTCACCATTTTGCCTATATTGAACCCAGAATATTCCCAAGTCAAGACATCAGGCTATATAGTATTCCCCCCAGGACTGAAGTGCTGAATGTCTAATTTTCTCAAATTAGTCTTCTTAGGGACTCTTCTATCTTATCCAATCAGCTACAGTGATGAGAAATAGCTTAATTTGGGGGAGAGAGCTGTCGAAGGGCTTGACTTTGTTTAAATCATCTTGTGACCTTGGTGCCACAATGACCTAAGTCATTATTCCTTTCTGAGTCTTAGTTTACTCTTTGGCAAAATAACTGCTCTGACTGAATGATCTCTAAGTTATCTCCTAGTTCTAATTCATTTTATGCTTTAAGCCAGCAATGCATATGCTAAGCATATACTACAAGGTATCAAAGATGGGAAGAAAAATCCCACTTAAACCAAAATATTCAAAGCAACAATTTTTGTTTTGTCAGAAAACCAGAGACAAAGTAGGTGCTTATCAACTGAAGAATAGAATTGAGGAATATGGATTAAATAGAATATTATTGCACCACTAAGAAATGACAAATATGAGGAACTCAGAAACACTTGAGAAGATTTGTATAAATTGATGGAGGATGAAGTAAGCAGAATCCTTACATAATGACTTTAACAGTGTAACTGAAAAGAACACCAAAGTAAAACAGAAAGCATTGTAATTGTATCAATCAGTGCGGCATTGTAGAGAAAGAGGAGGAAATGTGCTTCCTTCTTTGACTTTCTTTCCTGCGAAAAAGTGGAAGACTAAGGCTACAGAATGAAGCATGATTTTGCTTAATTGGTTTTTTGCTACTGTAGCAAGTTAAAGCTCTCTGGATGAAGGCAGGTGGATGGTATATACACACACACACAAAAAAAGTCCAAAAATATCCTGAAAAAATCCAGAAAAAAGTAAACCAAATCAGTAAAATCTTAAAATATTTTTAAAAGAATAATGAAAAATTGAAAAATCTTATGACTGTCTCGAGCCTCCATTAAGTAATTCTTTAACAAATAAATGCCCTGGGCCAAGATGGTTGCTGAAAAGCAGGGACTACCATGAGCTCCCCACCAAGTTCCTCCAAAAACCTATACAAAATGGCTCTGAACCAATTCTAGAACTGCAGAACCCACAAAGTGGCGGAGGGAAGCAAGGCTCTAGCCCAGCACAGCCTGGATGGTCTCTGGGTAAGGTCTATCCCGCATGGAGCTGGGACCTGAGGGGAGTGGAGCTGAGTAGAGCAGAGCCCAGTGTGGGACCGACCAGACCAGGAGCTGGGCCAAGTGTGCCCTAGCACCCTGAATCAGTAATCTGCAGCAGTTACCACACCTCTCAACCCATAAACAGCAAAAACAGAGAAGGTTAGTGGGAAAATCGGCTGAGGACAGGGAGTTTGTGGTTCGGCCACCTCCCCTGGGGCAGCGGAGGTGGGCAGCTACAGAACTACAGCTGCAGTTGCTTCTGGCCTCAGGCCCACCTGGTGGGAGGAATTAAGTGGCTGATCAGAGCAAGAGTGAAGAGCCTGCTGAAGATTTAAGCAGTCCTGGTAGGGGGTTCTTGGGGAAGGAGGAGTGCTGGTGTGGCAGTGCATCCACCCAAGCGTGGAACATGGAACTCTTTAGTCTACAAGCAGTCATACTCTGCTGAAAAACTCAAGGGTCAAGTAAGCTGGCTGGGAACATGGCCAGGCAGCGAAAGCACACCCAGATTCAGTCTTAGACTCTGGAATCCTTCTTTGGGGACAAAGAAGACCAAAACATACAGTCAGAAGAAGTCAATAAAGTCATAGAGCCTATAACAAAAACCTGCAGGAAAAACACGAACTGGTCTCAGGCCATGGAAGAGCTCAAAAAGGATTTGGAAAAGCAAGTTAGAGAAGTAGAGGAAAAATTGGGAAGAGAAATGAGAAGGATGCGAGAAAACCATGAAAAACAAGTCAATGACTTGCTAAAAGAGACTCAAAAAAATACTGAAAAATATATGGAAGAAAACAACACTTTAAA
>CM053625.1:7733054-7749684 GCA_028646595.1 Phalanger gymnotis
AAAAAAAAACTAATCAAATGCTAAGGTTCATTAGAAGGTATTGTGTCTAGAAAGGAAGGAAAGAAAGAAGGAATGAAGAAACAAAGAATGGAATGAAGGAGAAAAGGAAGGAAGGAATGGAGAGAGGAGGAAAGGAAGGAATGAGAGGGAGAAAAGGAAAATTCTTTAATTGCCTACTATATGCCAAGCACTGCACTCTGAACTAGAGATAAAAATACAAAAGTAAAATAAGTCTTTCCCTCAAGGAGCTTAGTTTCTAATGGGAGAAGTGCCACGCATAGAAGAGTATTGGTCAGGGAGGAGCACATTGGTCCAGGTACTTTCCTGGACTCCAACATTCCATTGGTCCAGGTTACAGCAATGGTAAATGGGATTCTGGGGGAGTAGTTTGATATGACCCTTTTAAGAACAGTGGCAAAGTTGATTTGGTCATGGTTTATGGTGGTAAGGCTGGAGGCAGGGGAAGGAAGGAGTACATATATGAGAAGGCATATCAGTAAGGCATGATTCATAATATCGATGGCTACCATAAATATGCCTGTATAGTTCAGAATCACAAAGTATAAGAGACTCTCTGTATAGAAGGCAGAAGAAGCAAAACATTTATTCAGACACCAGAGGATCAAATCCCAAAACCAAAAACCCCAATTCAACATAGCAGTAATTGTATTCTAAAACCAGTAAGTCCACTTCAATGTAACAGCAAGAAGATCAAAACACAGTATCACAGCAAAGAGCCAAGCCATTCTGTAACCTTCCCTTCTGCTAGGGCCTTCCTGTAAACCCTCACTCACAAATCCTAACTGTCTTCTTGTCTGCATCCTCTCCTCCTGAAGTTCTGAAAGCCCTTTCAGTTCTCTCTCCATCTTTCCATCTCTTTGTCTCCCCCAGTTCTCCTTCTCTAGCAGCCCTCTCTATACTCTGCATCTTCTTCTTCTCCTGGAAGCTCTCTTGTCTCCACAGCTCTCTAGTCTCTGTTCACAGCACTCTACTGTGGCTACCCACAGGGTGTATATACCCTGTGTAGAGCCCTGGGGCTTAGCACCTACTTAGCAAATGGGCCTTCCTACAAACAGACCTCTCCTAATCAAGCTTCCCTTAACTAGTTCCACCTGAGGCCTATTGAATGGGTGGGGCAAGATCTTTGATCACATTAGCACCACAGAAGGCAGGGAGGGACAAAGCATTAAACACCTACTACGTGCCAGGCACTGTGCTAAGCACTTTACACATATTATTTCATTTGATCCTGATGGTGAAACAGTTTTAAATGTGGCTGTGGAGGAGTAAGCCACATGAGAGGGAGTTAGTGGTGGGTCATGCAGATGTGGACGAATTGTGGCTAGACAAAAATTTGTCTGAAAAATCTAAGTGTTTTCATGGAATATCAGTTTGATATGAACTAACAGTATGCGAGCTCACTTAAAAAAACCTAACAAAAATATACCAAAATAATTTTGCTATATTCTGCCTTGGTCTGAACACACCACCTGGAATATTGTATTCAGTCTTGGACATCAGATTTTAGGAGAGACATTCATAAACTTTCTCCTTTTTCTAATGTCCTTATTTCTGTTGACATCACCATCCTTGTAGTCACTCAGATTTACAACTTTGGAATCATCCTCAACTTGTCCTTTTCCTTATCCCTTATATCCAGCAGATAGCCAGATCTCATTAAGTCTACCTCCAGACTACCTCAGTAGTCTTCACTTGACCATAGAATCATAGATTTAGAGCTGTAGGGAACTTTAGAAGTCATCTAGCCCAACCCATCATATTTATAGATGACTAGGTCAAAGTCACACAGAGCTATGATTCAAGACCTCTTATATTCATTACCTTCTCTTCACTGATAAAGCCATCACCTTAGATCAAGATTTCATCCCTATTCATTTGGACCATTACAATAAGTGATGAATTGTTCTTCCTACCTCTAATCTCTTTTCTCTATGATTGGTTTTCCACATAGATGCCAAATTAACATCTACTAATGTATATATCTGAGCATATAAGACTCATATTTAAAATAGAATTCATTATTTTTCTCCCTGAAACTGACTCAATTTTTGTCAGGGGCATTGCCATACTTCCACTCTCCCAGATTCAAAACTTGGCATTGTCCCTGATTCATCATTCTCCTTTACTCCTCACTGGGTAGTCAATGGCCAAATCTTGCCATTTTTACATTCATGTGTTCGCCACTTAGTACTCACACGGCCACAACCTCTAACCTGGACTAGTACAATGACCATCTAATAGATTTCTCTGCTTGTAATCTCTGCCAATTCCATTGAATCCTATACAGAGCTACCAAACAGATTTTCCACAAGTGCAGGTCTGGCCTGGCACTCCCCAACTCAATAAACTCCATTGTCTCCCTATTACTTCTAGTTTAAAATATCAACTCTTCTATGTAGCTTTTAAAGCCCTTCCCAACATAATGCAAATTTCTAGCCTCATTATCCAGTATTCCACTTTCTATATTGTCCTCAATATTTGAAAAGGGGGAAGACAGCACACAAAGGTGAACTAGGAAGATGGGGGTGGGGGAAGAATTATGGACATAACATAATGGTGTGGAGATGGCCTAGGAAGTGGCATGGAAGCCTGGTTCTGGATGAGGTAAAAGCACACTTGTCAGAAGCTGGTGTCCCTGTGGGAGAAGGACTAGAATGCAAATAGCGTGATCTGGAGATGACTTGGGGGTGCATGATGAGTGACTTTGGACAAGTCACTTAATTTCTCTGCTTTAGTTTACTCACCTATGAAATGAGGGGGTCGAACTAGATGAGCTCTCAGATCTCCTCTAAATTGATATGTGTGATCCTAGTATCTCCCTCAACCTTGCATATAGCACTTTGCACAGAGCGGAAGCTTAATAAACGTTTTCTGGAATCAAAGGACCATGGTCTTTTTTGGCTTTTATATGTGTAGAGAGTTTTGATTTGCAGAAATGATGCTCCATGAATTATAATAATGGCTAATATTTATTTATCATTTTATATTTATTTTCTCATTTTATCTTCATAATAGTCCTGTGAGGTCCTGGGTATTATCTTTATTTTATAGATGAGGAAAATGAGGCTGAGAGAGGTGGCATTACTTGCCCACAGTTGCACAGCTTAGTAAGTATTTGAGGTGGGATTTGAACCCAAGCTTTCTTAACTCCCAGTCCAGTGTTCTTACCAATTATACCATGCTGACTATTCTTCACCGTACTATACAAATTCTTGGCATGGGACTTTGATCTATAATGAAAATGGACCGGACTATTTGTCCCTCCCCTGTAGTTCATTTTGGTATTTGTTGGTGTCAATATTTGTCAGTTATAGCTTCATTTTAATGTGCCTCCCAAAAGCCATCATAGATGAATATGAGACTGAAACACAACTCAATTACATTTTTATCATCATAATGAAATATAGAATTCAAATCACACTTTGATAAGATGAGATAATTAAAAAGAAATAAACTGATAATGTCTTGGCATGGGATGGAGGATAGGTTTGCATGTTGAGAGCTCAGTGTTTAAGCTCAAGAAGTAATTTCTTTCAACAGGGGCAGACAGCCCTAACATTTCTACTGTTGGGTAGTGAGAAGAGCTGTAGATTGGGCATTAGATGATCTAGGTTTTCTGTCATGGTCCTGACATTTACTGCTTATGTGCCTTTGGTAGGTGGTGGACCTAGGAGATGGCCTCTCCTCGTACTGAAAGGAGTTGGGCAAACCCCTTGTTTCTCAGCTTTATTGGCCAAGAATACCTAAATTGCTGGAAAAGAGCCAAGTGTCCTTTCCTGTAGTACATGTGCAAAAGTGAAAGAGAGAAGGGCAGGAATAGCCATGTGGAAAATGGGGCTTCTAGGGCATGGTATAGTGATGAGGGATATGAGACAGGGACAAGACAAAGGCAGGTGGTGCTACTGACAAATGGCAAGGAATACCTAAGGCTTCTTGGGAGCTTCAGTGATCTGGTGATATCCCCAGAATAACGCAGAGTTCTAAGACCGAGTTATGGATGCAGCACACATTGGGCACATGGATCTTAGAAGAAAGGAATAAACCAAGACTCTAGATGGAAACAGGTAAGTGGACTTATCCAGATCCTTCTTTATACTGGCACTCTCACCTCTACTTAGTCTACTTTAAGTTCACATTTTGGCATTCTGAATTTGTTGTTTGCTTTCTTGTTTTTAGAGATGTTGATAACATGCCCTCTGTGGGAGGAAGGAAGGAAATTATACTTGGGGGCTAGGGGTACAAGGATGTAAGTATTTTAACAAAACTGTTCTATGTTCTTTACTTTTTTAGCTTCATTCTTACAGAGGGAACAAAGAGCTCCATGGCTGAGCTAAAAACATATACAATCAGGTAGGGATTAAGCTATTAAGTGACCATAAGATATTGAATCTGGTCGACATAAATTCAGAATTATGATAATGAGCCACAGATTACAGAAAATCACTTAACCTCTCTGAACATCAGTTTCATCATCTGTAAAATGGGGAAAAAGAACACCTGGAAGAGACTTTATTTGTACTTGAAGTCAATCAGAAGACTTCAGATCCATGACTTACTTATTAAGTGTGACCTTAGGCAAGTTATTTCTAAATCTGTTTCTTCATCTGTGAAATGGGGTGGCATATTTGCATTAACTGCTACACAGCATTACTACAAGGGTAGTACATTAGAATGAAATAGTAAGATACTATATAAATGTGAAATCTTAGTACCTAGAATCTTAGCCATACAAAATCTTAAGAGTTGAAAAAATACCTTAGAGGGTATTTGGTCTAACTACCATTTGAATTATGAATACTCTCCTGGGATAAGTGGTTATCTAAGGTCTACTTGAAGAACTGCATTGTGGTAGATGGCTGGACCCAGTGTCAAATAGACTTGAGATCTTCCCTGTCTGGTTTTATAATACTTCCTTTTGCAAACTATATCACATAGACTAGGTGAATTGCCCTCCCTCATTTCCTTGCACTTCAGTGGACTATTCCTCCATGTCTGGACAAGAGTTTTGCCTCATTTTAAAGCTTGTTAAAGTCCTTCTCTTTCCTTTAAGGTTTGGCTCAGATGACATTTTCTCTGAGAATAGCCTATCTGCCTCAAATTATCTCAGAGCACTTTGCTTAGATCTTTCCTATACCCCTATTGAATCCTCTCTTGATAGAGCTTGTAGCCAGTTGGAAGTGCTGAATTAGAATGAAAGGGAAAATGGTGATGATCTTAGAACATATGATAGAGCAGGAGAAGAAAGTTGAGCAGGGAATTGACATAAATCCTAGAATCTGGAAGACCATATTATGAAAATTTCGGGAAAAGGACAGGCAAGTTTGCATGGTCTAAATTCTGTGGAGGAATTCAGCATGAGAAAGATTGTAAGCTCTCAAGAAAGAAATTCTGAAGACCCAATGGAAAACATTTCGAATTAGGAGGAAAAGACAAAGTTGTCTCAAGAGATTAATGATTATTATGAGGAATTGTTCAACCAATAAACCGAAAAAAGGCATGGGTAGACAGTAGAAGCAATAAAAGGTAGGGAGCTGAGAACAAATGGCGTGGCATAGTACTGAACCAGTAATGAGAGAAAAACTAAAAGTCAGAAGAATTAGAGGTTGATGAGGAATGCTAAGAATACCCCCAAATGCTTTTATGTAAAAGCTATATTTGGGAATATGGAGGGTCAAAGAAGGAATAAGACTGCAGCTTAGGATGGGATGGGGCAATGTTAATATATAAGAGAGAAAAAAAAATGTTGTTGGAATTTTATTTTGCTTATGTTTTATTTTTCCAGGAGAATGGACTTTGGAGTAGAAAAGACAAACCAAATGGCAAAGAAAGAATTAAAACCTTCTATAAGTAGTGAACTAGTAAGAGAACACATAAGCATCTGATGAGTTGATATAATAGCCCCAGATGAACTATATCTCACAGAAAGAGTGAGTACTGAGAGAACTGGAGGATATGATCCCTGGCTAGTAATCTTTCAGACATTGTGGAGAAATGAAAAAAAAATACTGTAATTTTTTTGTTGTTGTTTTTCAGCCATTTCAGTTGTGTCTGACTCTTCACGACCCCGTTTGGGATTTTCTTGGCCAAGATCCTAGACTGGTTTGCCATTGCCTTCTCCAGCTCATTTTACAGATGAGGAAATTGAGGCAAACTGGGTTAAATGACTTGCCCAGGGTTACACAGCTAATAACATCTGAGGCCATATTTGAACTCAGGAAAATTAGTCTTCCTGACTTCAGGCCAGCCATTCTATTCACTGTTTCAACAATTTGGTCAAAAGAAGAAAGAAGCACATATACCACTGAAAATTGCTTTTTGGTTTTTCCTGTTTCTCTTACTCTGTCTCTCCCTCTTTCTCTCTTTCTCTGTCTCTCTCCCTTTCTCTGTCTGTCTTTCTCTCTCTCTGTCTCTCTGTCGCTCTCTCTCTGTCTCTCTCTCAGAGAAGGCAACAAAAGCCACTGCCTGACTCCCTTCATGAGCAAATTCCATCACTGAAGCTTCAAGAGCCTGGAGGGAGAGGGCATAAATGCCCTCACTGTAGTCCTGGAGAATGGCAAAATGCAGTTTTTTTCAAAAAATGGAAGAGAATGGATTCTTCAATCTGTAGACCAACTAAATAGATTTGGATTCCCAACAAAACTGTAGAATGTATTATTAAAGAGATGTTTAATGAAGTTCTTCTAAGGGTAGTGGTAATCACAATGAGCCAGTATGGCTTTATCACGAAAAAAGCTGTTGCACTAAGCTGATTCTCTTTTCTTGATGGTTATTCAATTTCTAAATCAGGGTTTACTGTTAATTTAATTTATTTAGATTTTAGCAAAATATTTGTGGAAAACATAGAGATATGTGGTGGATGGTGGTATAATTTGGTAGATTAAGTACTAGTGACTTGGCTGGAGTATCTATGGTTTATCCTGTCAATACTTTGTTTGTTCATAGTTGTTTACATGTTGTCTCCACTATTGCATTGTGACCTCCTAGTGGCCGGGCCTATCTTTTGCCTTTCTTTGTGTCGGTAGCACTCAACATAGCGCCTGCCACATAGTGAGTGTTTAATAAATGCTTATTGACTGGCTGATGGACATGAGGAGTACTTATTTATCCTTCACTGTCATCTTGAAAGAGATCCTTAGTCAAATGCTATATGAATCTGTCCTTGGACTAAGTATGCTTTCACATTTAGAAATATATTGCCTTGGATAAAGACAGAGATTTGATGCTCATTAAAAAAGTGTATATGGTACAAAGTTGGAGATTATAACTAGCCTGCTGGATGGCAGTTTTCATCCAAAATGATCTTGACATGCTAGAATGTTGGGTAAAGTCTAATATTTAATTGAGATAAATGCAAAGACATATGTTGGGTTAAAAATTCAATTTCACAAGTCTAAACTGGGTATGGCCGTTTAGTTGAAAAAAATCTAAATATTTTGGTGAATTACAGGTTCAATGTGAGACAATAGTGTGATATGGCAGCCAAACAATTCTGTGGTAATCTTAGGTTCCTCTAAGTGAAGCAATTAACAGGACTAATTAGGTGCTAGCCCTTCTGTGCGCTTCCATAGTCATGCCATATCTGCAATAGTGTGTTCATTCTATATTCTGCATTTTAGGAAGGATATTGATCAGCCTGAGAGCATTCAGAAGAGGGTGACCAGAATGGCGAAGTGCCTCAAGGTCATCAGGAGTGTATTGGAGTTAGCTCATATTGGCTCCTGTGAACATTGACACTGCAGAAACGAGCAAATGCTACAAATCAGGGCTTCATTCTTGTCATTCTTGTTGGTTACCTAGACTTAAGGGAGTGAAGAGATCTAAATAATCCCAACTAAACTTAAAAATGTGTCATGTATACACCGTCCTTCTCCTCTGCCAAAGGATGGTTGTTAAATATTTACCAGCAGGCCCCTATACTACATGAAGATTGTTAGCAGGGTCTGGGAGTGTTTAACTTGGAGACTTAATGAGAGCGTGAGAGCTGCCTTTCAAGTATTTGAAGAGGGATTCGATTTATTCTGTTTGGCCCTAGGAGGAGGAACTAAAAGAGCTGAGACATTGTTGGAAGGATAAAAAAAAGTGGCAAATGACACAACTTCCTAACAATGAGATAGATACATGCAGGAGTGAGAGGGACCAACCTTCGAAGGTCAGGGATTCTTCCTTACCGCTAACTTTCATGCCAAAGCTGGGTGAATGACTGTTGAGTATGTGAGAGAGGAGAATTCTTGTCCAGGTAAGCAATGGGCTTGAAGTTCACTGGGTGAATCTGTAAAGACATGAACTGAATTGACTTAGTTTGTCTGGATCTCATGACTCCAACTCATCTAAGATAACTAGATGCTCTCTTGTGATGTTCTAAGGGTACCTTGAGTTTCGATTTTCCATCGATCATTTTTGTTTCTGACCCAGAGATCATCTTTCTGATGACATTACATGAATACAGAAATGCAGAATAAAGTTATTCGTAAGGTCCAGGCAGCTCGGAGAGCAGGAATCTTGAACTCACTGAAGGCAGCTAAATCTTCTTTCTCTTCACACAATTAGAGGGTGTAAGATTTGTAAGGGAGCTCAGGTATTGTCCCTGCCAACCCATACATGAACAAGAATCCCTCTACAGACTACCTGATAAGTGCTCATCCACCTTTACTTCCCTTAAGTTTTGTCTTCCTGTTGTGATTAGACCAATATCCACTAGGGTCCCCCCACATGTACTACCTACATGGGAGAGGCTAAATTTTCCCTATAAGGAGGCAAATTTGAGACTTGATTGGTAAAGTTCAAGCTGTGCCTCCCTTGATGCTGCTTGCTAGTAGCCATTAACTTTATTGACATGACTTTCTAGTCAACTAAAGGCATAGAAAAACCCACCCACATGAGGTTGGAGCCCTTCAGATCTGGCAAATGTCTCTGCTGACTATCCTTGTTTTCTAAGGTTCTAACCATATGATTGGTCGTTCTGTGTTGGAATTACATAAACTTCCTTTTGTTAACTGTTCAATGACCTAAGAATGACTTATTCTATCCCCAAAGCAAATGGGAATAAAAATGATACTTGGCTTGAGTCAGTCCTACCTCTAACACCTTTTAACCAGTTCTGTTTTTGGTTCTAGTCTTACTAGTTTGAAGAGCATTCTTCTTTGTCAAAAAAAGAAGAAAAAGAAAATAGGCATTATTTCCAGTTTATTTATATTTTCTGTTATTGTCCACCTCCCCTCATTCTGTCCCCTTCCCACCCCACTAAACAATACTTCTATCAAATGGTGTGTTGTTAAATGTTTAACAGCAGGCTCTCTGGAAAAAATATGCACAACACCCTTTTAAGTTTAATCATAGAGATTAATACCACACATTAACATTTTCTCCATCTTAGATAATCAATGAAATAATAGCTCACATCCTGATTTGTGGCCTTTGCTAATTTCTGACATATAAATGCTTATACTAAGTCTATTCAAGATGACTCTAACACACATTTGATTCTATCCCTTCCCATAGCAAAAGCCCAAACCAAACCAAACCAAACCAAATCAAACCGAAACACCCCATGGGCTTTGCTACTTTTGAAAGTATTTTTTTTTACTTGTATTTCCCTTAGCACCTCATATAATGCTTTGTATGTAGTAGGAGCTCAGTAAATGTGCATTGTTTGCTTTCTCGATTGTGTTCTGTATATGCTGAAAAGTAATCAACGTTGTTGGGACTAACTTCTTGTTATGCCTGCGTACTCACTTATAAGGGCATGGTAAGAATTCTTTAGAAATCTGACCTCTTAAGAAAGTTGGAAAAGACTAATTCATTCAGGGTGAAATGGGAGAAAAAATCAGCAACAAAATCAGGGAGACAATGAAGAATTTGGAATTTCAGGAGCCACTCCAACTCAAGAAGGGGCCAGGGGTGGGGAGGAAGTCGAGAGCTCTTTACTTCTATGGGTAAAAAGGCCCTAGAATGTTCTGGCTCAGCTGCTGTGTAATCTCAGATCTGTGTAATTTTGAACAAGGTTAAATCTTACTTTCCTCATCTGCAACATGGGGCCTACCAGCCACCATCACTTCTTCATGAAATAAAGCAGACTCGACTCACAGGTAGATAGCTAGCTAGATATGTACATATATACCTCATTCATACATGCATAGATAAAGTGCTTATTAAGCATTTACTTTGTTCCGGGCACTGTGTTATGCACTGAAAAGATAAACAAAAGGGAGTTCCTGCCCTCAAAGAGTTTACATAAAGGGGAACTGGAAATGGTTGAGCATGGTGTGGAGATGGCTAGGAAGTGGCATGAAGGATTGCTTATGGGTAAGATGAAATTAAAGCTCTCAGTCTAGTGTCCCAAGGGCAGAGGAGTATAATGGCTGTGTGCAGGCAGCCTGGTGTATAGAAAGCTGTCCATCTACGAAGTGGCATGTAGGCACGATGTCCATTGGGGAAGGCAAAAGCTCATGTGCCAATGAGAGGAGGGCAGGGAGATGAGAAGGATGGCTAGTTTGCAGGCTGCATGGAACTGGAGATAGCTAAAAAATGAGAATAAAAAGATGGGCATTTTATTTCTGAGTAGTTTCTCTATTGTAATATAAATGTGTCTATTGTTGCTGTCATTTTTGACATTTGTCTTAGTATCACAAGGCCCACGTTTTGCAAAGACTGTCCCTCCTGCATGTAGCATGGGAGTGTCTTTGCGACTCTTGAAGGGAGACAGAACAGATATCTCCAGCCTCTTCTCAACCCCACACCTATCTCCAAGGGAGACTTTAATTCCTGCCAGGAGAAGGAAGAAGTTGGGGACAGAGTCCTCTCTTCCATTAGAGGAAGGGGGTACCAGGCTAGAATTATATCTGTCTGCTCCCTTAACTATTATTAATCTAGGGCATCTGATCAGGTTCAAACTAACTTCTGATCACGATTCCGTTGTTGGGGGAGGAAAGAAGGACTTCAGACTCTATATCCTAGGCTCAGTCCTTTTCATTCCACGTACCAGTTCCACAATAAATACACCTTGCACTTAGCCAAGAAAATCTATTTATCCAAATTGGTAGCAAAACAGAAATCAGAGGAGGTATACACAGGAGACTATATACCAGATAATGCAGAGTGGAGGAGCTGTCCTTCTGGGAGTGAGGTAACTCAGCTCAACCAAGGGAGAGAGTCCTAGACCTCACCCAAGGGAAAGTTTCCCTAATTCTTTAGGGTTGCAAGCTGGGAATAGGGACATGATGGAGACTACCCGTCCCTCCCATGTCTTCCCATAGTCAGTTCCTTCAGCAACTTGAAGTGGGGTTGGTATCCATTCATCTTCCTTCTCAGAGCTAGAAGCCAGAAGCTACCAAAGTGACTACAGAACCTGGAGCAACTTTATGATGTGACAGAAACTGAAGAGTTCTCTCTGCTGCTCTCAGTCACTCTGACCCCACTCTCCACACAGGGCAGAGTACTCATCTCTACAAAGCAGAAGAGAGGCTTATACCAATAGACTTATAAAAGTGGGGCTATATTAGTATTGTCTGTGCCATGTATGTGTCTGTAAATTCCTGCAGAGTTAGAATGTTTTTATTTTATTTCATATAATGCCTGAGACCATGGCATTCACAGATCCAGGTTTAAGATATACTGTTGTAATTCAGTTCTTGGCAACATCTTGTCATAAGTATTAGATTTGGAGTTAGGAGACCTGAATTTGAATGCCTACTGTCCCACTTATTAGATGCATGTCCATGGACAAATCAGACCATCTGGATGAACTTCAGTTTCCACAGTTTCTGCAAAATGGGCATAATAATATTTTCCACACTTATCATTCAGAATACAGAATCTTTGTAAATCTTAAAGCTTTTTAGAGATGGAAGCTGTTAGAGTATCTTGATAGTATCACAGAAAGAACAATAAATTCAGAGTCAGGACATTAAGGTTCAAATTTGGACTGTGATGCTAACTGTGAACTTGGTCAGCTTCATATCTCAAGGTCTCAGTTTCCCCATATGTAAGATGAGGGATGACTAACCAAATAATCTCTAAGGCTCCTTCTGGCTCCAAACGCTGATACTTGTTCAGGTGACCAGGGCAGGCTAATGTGACCCAAGTGAGTTTTCTTCCAACTTTGCTTCTATGATGATGAAGTCAGTTTCTCTAGTCTGACTTTCCATGCCTATAAAATAGCAGTGACGATAATACTGCATTATCTACCTCACAGGATCATTGCAGAAAAAGCTCTAGGTAAACTTTAAAATGTTAAAGACACCTTATTGGCTATTGCTATCAATGCCTAGTATAGATTTACTCTTTCTGAATCTGGAGGGCAGGAATAGGTGGAAGAGACAAGGGGGCAGCGAATGTATCTCATTTTAAGGAAACAAGTTCCTGAAATTAAAAAGTGCCCAACAACGGATGAGACTCCCTTCTTCCCCATCCCTGGAGGTGGTGAGGCAGAAAGTGAATGATTGCTTGTGAAAGGAGTGATGACAAAACTTGTTTTTTTTCAGGTAAGGGTTGAAGAAGATAATCTCTAAGGCCTCTTATGGCTAGGAGAGACTCTGAGTCTATGAGTTCATAATGTTTGTTTATTTTACATTGTTTTCTATTTAATCCACTAAATGGAAAGGGGTTATCACCATGTTCCTGACGTCATGGGGCCATAATTACACATCAGTCTGTGGACTCTTTTCCTTGAACTACAGGCACATGTTCCTGGCAGTAACATTTCTGGTGTAATCATGCATATACTCTGTGTTCCTCTGGCCAGGATGAAGCTGTAGGAGCTAATGTATTCTGAGTCAGACCAACTGCCGCTCATGAAGGGAAAAAAAAAGACTTGCTTGAGTAACCGTAATAATTGGAAAATTATTTTGATAGCCTGAAACAATCTAATATATTACAGAATTTTATTAAAATAATATCAAATCAAATTAACTGCTATTCCATAATGAATTAGGTAACAAGGTAGGCAGATATTAATCGGCCTTGGCTCCCAGGCAGGGGAGCCAGGAATTTATTAGTTCTCTCCGCTTGTGTGAGGGTGAGGACAGAAATCAGTATCACAGGCTGTGAGGGAAGCCCCTGAGACAAGGGAGCTTTTCCTTTTTTTTTCTCTCTCCCACTTTCACTTTATAATCCATCATTAAACACTTGTATTTCTTTTATGTTGGGTCTTATGAAATTTTTAATTTTTTAATTGCTTTGTGATTTAGTAATGAGGACTTTTTATTTTGCCCGAATAAGGCATGGGATGCTGATACTGGAATTATTTCACCTTTGTCCACCTCTACTGACCTTTGTTTTTTTTTTTTTTTCTCTCTCTCATCCCACCCCCAAGTCCTATTACATGCTAGATAATTACCAGGTGGAGAGATTACCATGCAGACTGGACTTTTCCTTTAATAAGGGGCTGGTGATCCTAGGTGACAGACAGGATGAATGTCCAGGGCCCTGGGGCAACCAAAGGTGGGGGGTGGGTGGGCAAGAAGAAGACTTGCAAATTACCTGATGAATTGGTAATCACGGAGAATATCTATTCAGATAATTTAAGTCAAAATGGATTTTTTCTCTCTTTTTGTTTTCTTTTCTTTTTGCTTCCAAATGATCATAGAATCAGAGAATATTAAACTTGGAAGGAAGATCACTCTTTGTTCCAACTACGTAATTGCAATAACACAATAAAACAAATATTGATTGTATACCTGCTCTTGTGAAGCTCTGTGATAGGTGCAGAAGGAGACACAAAGTCCACATAATATGATGTTCTTTCCCTCAAAGAGCTTAGGATCCAGCAGAAACACATTCCTGTACACTTCAATGTTCACAAAAGACTTTCCTTAGAGCAACCTTGGGAGGTATGAAGTGTGAATATTTTTATCCTCATTTTTTTGTTTTTAGCTGTTTTTTGGTAGTGTCTGACTCTTCGTGACCCTTTTGGGGGATTTTCTTGGCAGAGATACAAGAATCATGTGCCATTTCCTTCTCTAGCTCATCTTACAGTGGAGGAAGCTGAGGCAAACAAGGGTAAGTGACATTCCCAGGGCCACAAAGTTGGTAAATGTTTGAGGCCAGATTTGAACTCAGGAAGATGAGTCTTCCCAACTCCAGGATCAGCACTCTACCCACTGTGCCACTCAGGTGCCTGCAAGTCTTTTTACAAAGGAGAAATTGAGGCTTAGAGACGTGGTCATTGGCAGAGCCAAAATTTGGCCCCAGGTCTCCTTACTCCAGGCTTAAAGGGTTCTTTCCACTACACTACACTGCCTGTCAGTTACAATAGTTTTGAAATTGGAACCTTCTAAAATTTATGTCATCCATTTGCCTATTCTCAGCTATGCATTTGGCTTTTCAAAATTCTTGACAGTTGCCATGATTGCCAATTGCCCATTTCTTTCCCTTTCACATAATAAAAACTTGGGAATCTTTTATAATCTGTGATATGCCAGAAGGAACACTGACTTTGGTGTCAGAAGATCTGGATTCAAATGCAGACTCTGTTATTAGCTGGGTGACCTTGGGTAAGTAATTTAAATTTTCTGGGCCTCAGTTTGTTCATCAATAAAAAGGAGTTAATGACACTTGTGTGGAAGATATTATGAACTGCCACATGAGCTAAGAGATGTGAAAGAGCTTTGTAAATTGTAAAGCATTATTAAACAATAGGCTACCATCTATGTGACCTCAAGCAAGTCATCTCATTTCTCTGGGCCTGCTTAGCTTTGCCATCTAAAGGAGAGAGTTGCATTAAATGAGCTATAAGGACCCTCTTGGTAAATTGTATGACCCAGTTAAGAATGAACATTAATATATAAAATCAAGGAGGTGTTTCTTTTCCTAATTAATTTCTCACAATTGGTTCTTTATTGAATGATTGGTTGATTAACTTAATCTCAGTTTGTTCAAAGTTTGTTTAGGAGACTAAATGTTGGGAAGCCTAATGAGTTTGGGCTTCCCAAGGAAAAGAATATTCAGCTTCCAGCGAAAAAGCTAAAGCTAAAATATTTCCATATATGCTATTACTATCTTTTTTCCCTAAAAAGAGAAAAGTCACATGTTTTAAATTTTCTACCTTTATTGACAAAAATCTGTCAAATCTCTTTAACAAATGCCCTGATTCAAGGAAACAGCATCTGCGCACCTACAATATTTCATCACCAGGAACCATCATGTCTTAGAAGAGGCCCTTGTGGAGAGGAAGGTGTGGCTAATCTTGCTGAAAAATGGCATAAAGGTTAAGAAATAAAATGGTGACTCAAATTCCTCCTCCTTGCCCAAGGCTGCTGACATTTTGAAGAACTTGGCTAAACTTTTATTTTTCTTCATTGTGTTAGAAAAGTCATTTATTTTTACATAGACTGGTCTGTTTTTTTTTTTTAAGAGTCAAGGAGGCTGTCCTTCAGATTTAATTATTCTGAGGGATTAAGATTGGAATCATGGTCATTGCTTTCTGTCCTCCTGAGGTAAAAAAAAAAAAAGAAAAAAGGCTAGTCAATGAATAGTTGGAGTTCTTCAGGCTGTACAGAATGTCCTGTGTCTTGTAACTAGGTGTTGTCATCAAGGCAAATAGGGAAAGGGAAGGCATAGCATATACCTGGATCTGGGGTTATATATTTAAAAAATCTTAAAAAATTTTTTAATTCAATTCTATAGGGTCCATCCATGTTTTACCATGTTCTGATCACTAAGCTGGCCTGAGCCATGGACGGTTCTTAACAATTGCTATTAGTCATCAGGACTGGTTGACTTTATGGTTGACCTTTTGATTTTACGGGATTGAAATGAGGGAGTGAGAGATTTGGGTGACTGGATCACCAGATACAAATTTCTGGTGCTCTGTGGCTTCCCTATTCCTGACAGTATACATTGGGTCCTATCAATTGGCCATAGAGGCACCCATATTGATTCTGTAGAAGGAAGCCAGGGAAGCCAGAAGTTAGAGATAAGGAAGGAGAAAAATCCAGATGGAAGACAGACAGGAAAAGCAGAATCAGGAGATGGAGTGAACTATTCAAGAAATAGCAAGGAAGACAGTGCCACTGGATTGCTAAGCATGTAGAAGGGAGTAAGGTATAAGAAGCCTAGGAAGATAGGAAGGGGGCTAGGTTACAAAGTACTTTAAAAGTCAACCAAAGAAGATGGCGGCTGGGAAGCAGTGACTGGCATGAGCTCCCCACCAAGTTCCTCCAAAAACCTATAAAACAATGGCTCTGAACCAATTTTAGAGCTGCAGAACGCACAAAGTGGCAGAGGGAAGCAGGGCTCCACCGCAGGACAGCCTGGATGGTCTCTGGGTAAGGTCTGTCCCACACCGACCTCCCAGCCCCCAGCCGAGGGGAGCGGAGCTGAGCGCAGAGCGCACGTTGCGACCAGACCAGACGCGGACCTACCAGACCGGGAGACGAGCGGAAAGTGCCCCGGCATCCCGAAATACCGAGCTGTGGCATGTACCAGACCTCTCAACTCACAAAGAGCAAAGACAGCAGAGAAGGTTAGTGGGAAATGCTGCGGGACTGAGTTTGCGGTTCCGGCCACTTGCCCCTGGGGCACCGGAGGTGGGGCAGCTTTAGAACTAGGCTGCAGTTGCTTCTGGCCCCAGGCCCACTTGGTGGGAGGAATTAAGTGGCTGATGAGAGCAGGA